>VZTX01004613.1:183424-679515 GCA_013400915.1 Pardalotus punctatus | reverse complement strand
TTTTTTTTGCTTGTTTGTTTGTTTTGGGTTTTTTTTCAGCCTGTTCAAATCTTTGTCCCATGGAGTAGAATTTCAACCACTGAGAAAAGACATGTTCCCACTGATGACAGAGCAGGAATCCCCTAGGAATGACTGAGAAGTGTGGTTGTGGAGAGGAATTTTCTCTTCAGGTGTTGGGTACGAAGCCTGTCTCTGCTATTGTATTTCGTCTCCTAGAGGTGCTGCAGTGTGTGTTATGTGACATTGTCCCCATTGCATGTGTCTTTCCCATGACAGAAGGAATGAGAGAGGAAGGGGCATCTGACACATGTGTAGGCATTTTGTTTAATGCTGGAAGATGTAGTGGTGAGTTAAGCTGAATGGAATAACATTCTGTATAATGCAGAGAAAGAAAGGGAAAAAAGGAAGACGAGGGAAAAAAAGAGGGTAGGGGTATGGGGGGAAATGAAGAATTTCAAGGATTTCTGAAGGATTTCTTCTCTACAGGAACATACCTTGGAGTAAAAGGCCTGTGAGGGATTTGTCAGCTCCTTGGAGAGCCTCTTTCTTTTCAAACAATGCAAAGTGCCAGAAAGCTGTCCTGGGGATTGGGGAGAGCTGTGTTGTATGTGAGTGTTTTGGAGAAGTTCTGTATCTTGGAGGAAGAGGAACCAGAGTGTGGTTTGACAGTTGCTACAGCAACTAACGCTTTTTTAATGGAAGGCAAGGATAAGTGATGGTATAAAGTCTTGTGTAACTGACGTACCTTCCCCCGCTTCCTGCCAATTTTCCAGTATATTAAAACAATAAGTAATTTATGACTTCAGCTGAGAAATGGCTCTATGTTTGCCCAGCTCAGCCTCGCTTGCAAGACTGCACGATCTTTACAGAGACAGCAGAGAAGAAATTATTTACATAAGAGAAAGCAGGGATTCAAGCATCTCTGAAAAGTATGCTTTTCAAGGGACAAATACATTCCTTGTTCTGCCTGAAGAAATTTTGTTTGATGTGGATGTCAGTGGGACAAGCCTTTTTAATCTCATAGCTTCCTTTCTTCTCATCCTCTCCCTTCCTCCTGACCATGATTATTTTTTGCAAAGTTTTTAAAATTCTTTTTGGTTGCTATGGAGTTTTTTAATGTAGAAATGATGATGTATTGTAGAGTAAATGAAAGATGATGCAAACCTGTGGCAGGAGGGGAATTTTGCTGGCTGTCCCTACAGCAGTGTTACAGAAACAGCCCTGGCATAGACGTGCTCCAGTAACAGCTGTCCAGGGAGGGACTTTAACCCTTGTAATTTTTTAGGATCGAGCTGCCTGCTAATATCCAGGAGGAATGATACATGAGTGGAAACCACACATCACATCCCAGAATATAGAGACACTCACTTTAGGATTCAAAAAGGTGCCTGAAATGACTGGCCATTCACCAGTTAAAAATTATAGATTTTAGTTTAGTGGTGGTTTCATTTTTACTGCAGAAATTTAGGGGCATTTTACAGCTGAATTTCAGGGGAAGAGAGCTTGGCTAATACTCTTTGTTCTTTGAAATCTCACTGGAAGTCTTAGAATGCGAAGGGGCACTTTGCCTCCCCTTTGGGTTCTTTATGCAAAATCAGAAGTAATTCTGAGTTAAGACTGCTGATTTTAATTGAAGAGTAGGTATTAAGCCATTAATCATATTTGTAAGTGAAACATAAATATGCACAATTATAGAATCTTAAATAAATTTTTTTTTTCATTTCTTACTCACTTTTAAAGCCCTGTTTTCATGAACCAAACATGTTTACCTAGCTCTTCAGAACTAAGATTTATTTTACAGATGTCCTTGCTGATATTTTGAGCATTAACAACTCATAACCAGAGCTCTCAGATTTGAATCCTGTGTTTCATTTTCTAGTTTAAAAGAAAAAAAAACGTTAACTTCAATTCATGACAATATTACACTATGCATTTTCAAAAAATTGTGACTGGACTAAGAGCCAGTTTTCAAGTGAATGACACTGTGGTATTTAACTGGAATAAGTTCACTGCTTTTGAATTGCTGAGAAGCAGTGCATGAAGCATGCACATTTCTTTTCACGGATGAAAAAGTAATAAACCTTTGCTACCAATTTTATGCATTTTAAAACTCGGTAGAGGATAATTACTACCTTCTTCCATTCATCACAATATTTTGTGGATTCACGTGAGATCAGAGAAATAACTGAAATATTTGGAGTAAAGGGGAGACTGTCAAAAGGATCTCCTTTTAGATATTCATGTGTTAGTGACCAGTACTTATTAGAAGTGAAACTTGCAGAGTTTGAAATCTGTAACATGAATATCTTCTTCCCCATAGCATCCTGTCTGCTGTTTCCTTCCTCCATCCCTCTCTTCTTCCATCCTTACCCAGACCTTGAGATGGTTTATCCTGTTTGTTTCTCTGACTCATTCACTTGCCCCACTGACACAACCCCATCTCCAAATCTCTTCTACTCTCACTCCTTCAGGCTCCCTCAGGGTCACCCTGCTGCAAGATTCTCCTTTATGTCTCACCATCTTTCCCTCAGTGAGACAAACCTGCTTTCATCTCTCTCATCTTAAGGAGCCTGTGCTACTCTAACTGCTGCCCATCTCCTTTCTTGCTTTTCTATCAAATAGATTGATTCAGCTCTTCAAAGTTGTTGGCAGAACTTGCACTTCATCAATGCATTCTTTCTGCTCTTTAGGTCACACAGAGTGGAAGTCTTTCAGCTCCACTGAATTGTTTGTGAATGTGGAGTGATTTCCTAGGAAACACATAAGGACATCTGTGATATGAAGAACTATATGTAACTGAAAATGTTAACCTTCTTATTCTTACATTGTTTTGTAAACAGTTTTGTTTTGTTGAGAAAATGTGATGGTAAGGGTGCAATCACAGATTATGCAAACCTCCCATACCTTTTAAGTTAAGGGTTTTTCCTCTCAGCTGTATTTAACTGTGTTTCAGAGAAGCCTTCCACTTAATACTGTGGATTATGCTCTGGTATGAGACAACATGCAGGTGTTTTTTTTTTCTTATTTTTTCAAAAAAAGCTGTTGCTTTTTCATACAGTTATTTAATCTCTGATTCATGGGCACTCACCTGGAGTGTGCCAATGCTGCTGATAGCTGTAGGCGTGCAGTGCGCTTTTGTAAATTGTCTGAACAGCTAAACTTTGAGCTTTAGTGGGTGATTTGAATATTTTTGTGTCTCATTTAGCCAACCACTTCAGACTTTTATTCAAATAAACTGGAGTTTCTCACCTGAAGAAATGGTATAATCTGAAAGCAAAAGCAGATTACTTGCAGTTTGTAAGAATAATCAGTCATCAATGGCATCAGTAAAATTTTTAGGAAGGTTGAGACAGAAATATATGAATATATTCAGAAGAATCTTATCCAGTTTAATTTAGTAACCTTAGCTAGTGTTATTTCAGAGCCTTTTGGGCATGGATATTACACATGCACTTTTTTCCCTACAGAACTTGAAAGAAAAGCAGTATTTTTTTAAATTTTTTTTTCCCCAGATCAAAAATGACAGGAAGTTATTCACAGTTGTCTTGAAAGTGAATTCTTGCTAAGTGGTTAGAAATAGCTACTCTTAAGTATTTTCAAAGTAGCATTAAACCAAAGAATTTTCTGCCTTCATACTGATGACATTACAGACCAAAGGAGTTGAACTGAAGCCCAGTTTATGCAATTGATGTTAGTATTTTATTGTCAGAAAGCAGCACTCCTATCTTTATCTTCAGCATATTTTAAAGACAGAAAAGTGTAATTTGGGAAATTGAACAGAATAATTCCATGTTTTCCAGCAAATGGTTCTTTAATGAAAACAGGTGGCCAGCTGCTAATACAAAGAGGGTCCATATGCAAAATTGTTCATAAACATTAAATTTAGCAAGCAGAATTCTGTGTCTTGTAAGGAAAGCTGAGCTGTCTTGGGTTCACATTGTTATGATAATTTTTTTTTTTTTCATTGCCCTTTTCTTTCTCCAAGGTAGATGCACAAGCTCGCCTGAGGCATCACTGCATTTTATTGGATAGGAGGAAAATCTGATTCGGTTTCTACTGATTTTACTCAGTTAACGAGGTAATGTGTAAAACTGTAGGTGTGACTGGGTTTCCATTCTGTAGTTTAGTACTAATGCACTGCTAAAGGTGCTGATCTAAATCGAATGGTAAAAGGTTGTTACATTCAACACAAAACAAAAAACAAACTAAAGCCGAAGCAGGGAGACTGGGTCCTACAGACTGCACAGCTTTGTAGCAGTGAGCAGGAGAATGTGATCTAGAGGAGATGTCTCCTGGCTGTCTCTGTGCAGCCTAACATCAAAGAGTTGCTAAATCCTCTGCAGCAGGAGAGGGAGAGAGCTGAGTCAGTGGTTGGGGAGGTGATGCTCAGGGTATCAGTGCAAATGATGCCAGGCTGGGAGGCTCAGGGGCAAGCAGAGGGGTTGCTCTGCAGACCTTGGGAGGGGCTTCTGTCCAGGAGAGGCAGTTACTGGTGAGTACAAGCCCTTCCTAACTGGTTCCCGTAAGGAGCAGGGCTTTGTGCAGTGGGCTCCTTACCTTGTGGCTAGCAGAGAGGTCACGCTGTAAGGCTATGGTGAGGAGGATGTGCCTGCTCCCAGGGTTCCCCTGAGCATCCCTTATCGCATCCTATTAGGAAACACCCCGTGGCAATGTGGATGTTGCACTGTGGCCATCCTCCTGAGTGGGAGTTCCTGGCAGAGATGTCCAGGGGGTGCCTGGTATGTGGGAATTCAGCATGGGATACTGGAGCACGGCGCTGTATCGCTGGAGCCTCTGGAAAAAGCTCTTCCATAGTGTGTGAAACCCAGCCAGTCAATGTGAAAGCTGTAGCTTTATGTACAAGTGCAGTTAAAGAGTTAGCTGCAGATAAGGGGTGACTGAGGTATGTTGACTTTTGTTATCGAATAATTGAAGCTCTGTTAAAAGGAGTTGGATCTGAAATTGTTGGATCAGCTGTGGTCATAGCCTGAGAGTGAAACTTTTGACAGTTCCAACCCTGTCTGGACCAGTTGCAGTAGGTCTTTTTATCCAGGACCTGGTCTACTATGTGGAGAGTTATGGAGTGTTATCTCTGTTGCCTAATGTCTGCATATGATAAGTTTGGTTACATGAGACTGCCAAAAAAGAAAGAAAGAAGTTCTGGTAGCTTTCTAAGAAAGGCACTCAGCTCTTTGAAGGAGGAAGCTCTCTTTGATATATGATATCCCAGAGTGTTAAATGTGAGTCCAACCTCACAGCACAGAGGGCTGCAGTATTTTTTAACCCAAAGACATTTGGAGAGTTTTCAGTGAGGCCTGGCCTTTGTTTCTAAGTATTTATTTAATCCACATTGCCAGTAATATTGATAGTTACATGCAGTTTTACAAGGAGGTGTGTTTAACATCTAATGTAACAGCAGCACTTCTGTAGGGCTGTCACTTTTTACAGCTATGCTTATTTACATTCACAGGTCTGACAAGTCTTTCATCCTGGTTTGTGTTTCTGCTGTTTCCAATGCATCGTGGCCAACCAGTGGATTTGTCACTGCCACGTTGCCTGTGTGGAGGTGGTGAGGTGTCTGAACTGTGCACACACCAAGTGTCACACTGAAAGAATTTCCATAGCTCTCACTGCATTGTGTGCAGCCTGGGTGGTTGCATAGCTCTCCATGTATTTATGGGTATGGAAATAGTCTCTGCTAGGAGAAGCTGGTGTTGGCAGTCATTCATGGGGAATTCTATTAGCAAAACTGATAGGCCAAAATAAGGAGAGGAGCATCAACAACTGTACTTAAAATGCTCACTGATGAACAAATGCAGCTTCTGCCACCTAAATTTAACAGTGCAAACTCCAAAGGCAAGTTACGGAAAAATAGCAGCCATTTGTTCACCCCTTCCGAGATGTGTTTGCCATGGAGCATCTGTGCTAGCAAAGCCAAATTCTGGCATGTTGTCAAAATACTACTTTTTTCTCAAAAATAACCGTTACCTTATCACACTGTTGTGAAGTCATTATTGACTTGGGTGGTAACTTCAGAGGTGAAAATCAAGCCAGGCTGTAACAGTGTGGTGGCCCTCAGCTTTTGAGAGCTTCCATACTGCCAGGGTGTTGCTTTTTCTGCAGAAGCAAAGGCAGCCACAGAAAGGCCTCTGCTACTTGCAGTGAGATTCCTCTTTTCGGGACTGTGGGTCAAGGCTGCCCCCTTCTCATGCAGGAAGGTTGTGCTGTTGAAAGTGTAGGTTCCCTTGGCAAGCAGCTGTGCTCCTGGGCTGGAGGAAAGCAAGCTGGGAGATACAATGATCAAAGACTGGCCCTCTCTTCCCAGCCATGTGCAACACAGAGCATCTCAGCCTGGAAATGAAAACAGATTGGTTTTCATTTCATTCCCATTGGGGAAATCATTGTACCAAGATGCCTGGGTCTCTCTAGTTGTCATCAGGGTTTTTTTCTGAAGGGTAACAGCATGGCCTTCATGGTGATACTCATCCCACCTATCTATAGATCAAATTAAACTGCTCCACTTGTTGACTGGTAAATTGCTAATAGGTATGTTACATAGGAGATAACAATTGAGAACAGAAGCTGGAGGTTTTTTCTGGTAGTTGAATGTGCAGGAGCTTTCACCAGTTAAGATTTTACATCTAGATAATAATCCTGCGCAGTTATCTTGCTGTTACAAAAGAGCTGCTTGGCAGTGGAGTGGCCTGTCTGCTCAGATTGGACCTCAGAAATGGGTAGGCAAACTGTGGTTAGAATGAGGAGATGGCTGTGGTAGGTTGGGAAAAGCTAAACTGGAGAGCTCTCTGTCAATGGGATTACAAAGAAAAATCTTGATTTGCTGGGCATGTGGTCAATCTAGAGACTGATTAACATGGTTTTATTGTGGTTTAAGACTGGTCACTCATGGATCATCCCTGTCAGGCTGTGGATGTGGTCACAGGAATGTAATGACAAGAGCTGTTTACCCATAGAGAGATAGTGCTGCATTGCCTGCATCTCTTGCCTTACAGGACCTTATCAGACAGATTATCAGGTTCTCAAAATGATAACAAATCTGGCATATTGGCTGAGGTGGTGCCAGGTTTCTTTGGCTCTGACAGCCTGAACACTGGGTGATGGATGGTTTGAGAGAGAAATACTTGGGTGCTGTCTTGCCCATCCCCACTCTTCCTCTGGGCGCTTGCAAGATGCTGCCTCACAGAATTGCCTCAGACCTGCTTTGTGTCCCAAGGTTTACTTTTCCTGTTTAGGATGCTATTGTTTGAAATCTCAGCCACCTCCGGCCTTGTACTGCCTAAGTTGTAAAGTTTTCTCTCCCTCTCTTCCCTTGGCTTGGGAGGTGGGGATGTTTTGGGACCATTCCAGGGCTTTTCTGAAGCTGCTTTTTCCACTGTCAGGCAGGGTCTGGCACTGAGTCAGCCACTGCTTCCTGCTTCTCACCCTTCCCTTGCAGGCAGAGGGATGACCTGCCTTAAGGGAGCCGCCTTTCTTGGAAGTGAAATCAGGCACATGAATTAAATGCTGACCATAAACTTTAGCCACCTACATACCTATGCACACATTAATCCTGTGTTAGCAGTCCACAGTGCAGTGTTTGTTGATCAGCTATTTATTATTTGTGCAGTGCTTTGAAGATGACAGTGATATGTACATTTCTCTAATCATTACAGATTAGCATATTACACCAAGGCAGAAACTTTACTGGGATAATTTATCCATATTGTGATGAAAGAGGTGTGTGTTTATTAGCAGAGCTCAGTGAGCCACAGAACTTGCTTGTTACAGTTCTGAAGAAGAAAAGTTTGGTAACCGAGTGGGAGTCTTATTAGCCACATCTGGCTCTGTGCTGAGGAGGAATGAAAGTATTAATTTACCTGCCTTCCTCTGTGGGTTGTAATGTGAACTAACTTTTCTTCCTACCCTGTTTCTTCTCTCGAAGGCTTCTCTCTCATTTTCTGGATGCTTGGGTGCTCCCAGTTTTATCTTGCCCAAGCATCTCTGGAAGAGGGTAAAGGAAGACACGATTTAAGTGTCTGGATGTATCATGGGCTGCTCAGGAAAGAAATAAGTACCTTACCTGTCTCTACAAAATATGATCAAGGGAAGTTTGACCCACACCTCTTGACATTCATGAGGGCTGAAGGAATTCCACCTTGAGGTGTGAATTTCCTTCCTTCCTCAACCTTGCTCTTCATGTTTCTGATCTCTTCTGCCCCCTCCATTTAGTCTTTACTGTTAAAACTGTTTTCTCTGGTGCCATGCTTAACTTGATCTGAGTTCATGCTTTGCATAACTAGGTGTGAGAGAAAATATGATCTGATAATAATAGCAGGCATGCTTTTTGAAGTTAATGGTATGTGCATAACCATTAACTTAAGGAGAAGCTCACTTGGGCCTAAAATAACACTCATGGCACAGACACAAAATTGAAAGACTAAGTCATGTGTAAAAAGAGCCTATGTCTAAAAATCTCCATGTTCCTGATCTTACCAGTGGTTCTCTTCATAGAAATATTGCACTTGGATGGACAATTGCTGTCTTTTGGGCGGCCCACATGATTGGGAAGGTTTGGGAGGGGAACCTGTCCGATGGGAAGAACCAAGAGGACGGCTGATCTTGCAGTCAAGGTCTCTATCAATTGCCTCTTTCAAAGCAGTGTGTTCCAGTTGGGCTCTTTAGTTTTTGCTCTAACTGTGGGCTGCTCTCCTTCTCAGCTGCAGTGGAGTGGTTTGTACCTCAGAGGCCTTCAAAATCATCCCTTTCTCTTCATTAATCAAGGACCTAATCAGATTACAGGGATCTAAATGGACCTCAAGCACTTAGTTTTTAAGTTCTGTGGAAATTTTCCACTCTTGAACATATGATAACATGCAGACTCGTTTAAGTTATTGGCACAGCACTTCTCTTGGGAGATAATTTTCTAATTGATCTTATTGCTGGAAACATAATCTGCGGACAATTAGTCTTTAATGGGATCTCTTTGCTGCTGCTTGGTGAAGAGATGAAGCCTCCCAGGGCAGCTGCATTCCACAAACAGCTGAGTTGCTGGGAATCCCTGTGGGGCCCCAAAAAATTCTTAATGCTCTTGTTTTTAAAAGAATGTTTTTCAGTAATTTTACATGGCTTTGATGGTAGAATGTAAGTGCTGGAAAAAAATACCTGAGTCACTTCATGCTGTTCTTTTTCATCATGTTATGATATTTGAAACTTTGCAATTTGGTTGATTTTAGCTGTCAAGGAGACGCATTTCCCATGGATGCTTTAGACTTCAGAATACTTGAACTTTGCTGAAATTTTTAGGCAACAATAATAAATAGTCTTTTTATGTGAACTTGTATCAAGAGAAACAAAGATATTAATCCCTTGGGGAAATGGTAACTGTTTTGCTTTCTAGATGAATTTCAATTAATTTCTTATGGTCTCACATGTATTTTCATCTTCTTTTTGTAAAGTCTCTTTCTCTATTTTATTCTTTGCTTTACACCAGCATGCCTTTGCTTTCCCCAAGGTTTCATCTACTTTTTACTTGTCTCTAATGGGATATTCAGTACCTCTCACACTCTCAGCCCAGCTTGATTCTCTATATTAACTTCTCCATCTTCTCTCAGGTTGCAGGTTGGTAATGTAATGTCCTTTGCAATCTGCTGGAGGTTTCCACTCTTTTCTTGTCATTTTTTCCCCTCTTGGTTTTCTTCTCTGTTCTGTCCCTTTCCGTCTCTTGCTGGATTTTTGTCCTGGTTAATTGGCTGGCAAAAGCCAGTTGGCTGTGGCTAAAGAAAATTAAGGTTTTTTTCAGGCGCTGCTCATCTCTGCCTTGAATTCCAGCAGTGCCCTGTGCCAAATATGATGTGTATTTATAGAGGTTACCTTTTCCCCAGCAGTAAGTCAGTAGCTGTAGGAAGAAAAAGGAGCTCAGTAAGATGCAGGTGGTTTTCCTCAAGTTGTCTGCTCCATGCAAATTTGTTATGCCGGTATGCTGTCTTCTTACATGAAAGGCTGTATTGCAAAGGGAAAGGTGAGGGAATAGAACTTAAGTCCAGGTGTGTAACTTTCTACCTGAGGGAGAAATGTGAAGGTAGTGGGTATGTCACTTCATAGTAAGTTGAGCTTATCTTTTGTTGTTCTTTGCTTATATGTGAGGAAATGAGGTGATAATTCTCTGTCAGGTGGGAGCTAACAAACTGGTTAATGCTGCTTTCAGAACTTAAAAGTGGTAAATACATGGGGAAGGGATTCTAGAACAAGTGACATCAGAGTAGTGGGCTGCATTTTAATAGGAGTGCACCATGTGTGATGGAAAAAGATTGTTTGCACTTATTCTCTTGTCACTTCATGTCTTTTGACAGGGTAATCATGAAAATGGCCCTTTTGGAAATCGTACATGACAGTTATAAGTTATTTCAAGGGGGGTAATGCATGGACATCTAATGGAGAGCTGACTTTCTCTTGCAAAATTTCCATCTTAGGACACAGGTTTTCAGAAGCATGGACTCAGAGATAAGCATTTCTGGTGTTTGCAAATGGTAATGTGCCAATGTGCTTCCTGGTGGATTGTGGCTCTGAGCAGACGCTCATAATAAGCCAGTAGGTAAGAAAATGTAGAGATCCCTCAAAATGTTGATAGATTTTGGTTGCTCTTGATATCCACTGGCCTACATGTAGAGAGCTGTTGTCTCAGTTTTTTTCTAGTCTTATTCAAATGAACTAGTTTTGTATCTTCCTTTTTCTGATATCAGTTCCTAATTCTCATTTCTCTAAAAGTCTCACTTTGGTTCTCAGAAACAAATGAAGGAAATCAGTCTGGTCTTAGTTTGTAAATTAGCTTTAAGAACTAACTAAGCTGAACATTTTCCACCCAAATCCTGTGTTTTCACTTCTAGAAAGATTAGTAGCTTTTTAACCCTTATCAAAGTTTTGTCTGTGCAATATTGCTTGTTATTACCGTTCCCCCCACCAATACTGTTGTCTTCTTTTTTAAAATTGTCTTCCTCTATCTTTAATTTTTTTTCTGAGTAATTCCTTTTGAAAAGGAGATTCTTCTTCCCCCATTTCTGTTCCGTTTCTCCTCTTGTGAACTGCCTCCTGTGTTTTGTGTGTAAACATTCATTGCCATATGCTGTTCCTTGAGATCCAGAGGCAGATACAGGACCAGTTCAAGGGAGGTAAGTAGAGGTTTAAACTCTTCTGTTTGTGTTGTGTTACATGGTGGGGCAATCACACCCTGTGGAGTTAGAGATGAATTGAAGTGCACGATCCCCAGTGCTGCAATAGCTCTTTTCCAGTTGTCCATATTTCTTTTCTGTAGGACTTTGAGATGTGCTGTGTGTAGCTTCCTCGGGCTGGAAGAGACACTAAGGAATTACCTAATAGTGGGGTTCTGCAAAATGTTCAGTGTAGTGTATAAAGTGCTTTATTTTTAAGTAACACTTGCCATGCAGTTATTTTGAAATGTCCTATACCATTTACACTTTCTTAGAATATGCATCCATGCAGGGGGACATTGCCAATATGTAGAATTAAAATCTGTGTGTACAAGCAGCACAATGTAAAGGTTGGGTTTCACTTTGATTAGAAAAGCAAACAATTGGTTTGGAGTCACGTAAAGCTTTCTTTCCCCCCCCCTTCCCTCTCTAGGCGATTGCTGTTATTCTTACATTTCTTTGGTTTTTAAAACAGAAAAAAAAGTAATTTTTTTTTTTAATTGGCCATACATTCTAAAAATACAGAATATTTTGGATGAAAAGTGGATTTGATAGTAGAAATATTTCTTTTTTTGGCTTCAGGAGATGCTGCCCTGACAATTAAGCTAATAAGAACTAATCTTTAGCAGGTTAGCATCATGCATAAAGGAGATGAGAACAGAAAAGATTATGCCTTGAAGAGCAATTTTGTCAGTGATGCTGAAGAGGGTTGGAGTTTGGTGTCTGGACCTAAAGCCAGGCAGCATAGGCAGCTTCTGTTAATGCTGCTGCCAGCAGCACGAGTTTGACATGGAGGCAGCTACTTCAGGTGAACCCTGTCACTTCTGGGTGGTTTTGTTCCTGTTGAGTAAAGCAAATCAAAAGCATAGTTTAAGGGACTGGAAGTACAGTCTCTGCAAGGCTCAGTGGGCATCTGGGGGGGTGTGAGTGTGCAGTGAGCAGCAGAAAAGCCAGGAGCCTGTGCCTGGCTGTACCTCCCCTGGGCTCAGCCTGTGCTCGCTGCTGGGACACATTTTGGGGATTTCTTAGCAGCCAGCGCTCACCACTGGTGGCTGAATCTCTGCGTTCCCATTGCCAGCTCTGCTGCCTTTCCCCATGTGAGCTCCAGCAGCACTTCTGCTGTCAAAGCAGGCTGACAGGCAGTGTGGCGCTGGCTTCCACAAGATCTCTTTCACTGGAAAGACTGAAGCTTCTTTTGTTGTTTTCATGAGTTTTTGGGAAAGTGAATTCGGACAAGTGTGGCACAAATCCTCTCCCAGCATGGCAGCTCAGTGGTATTCCTCACTGCATTGGTAGCAAATACCTCTCTCCTGTCTTTTCCTTAGGTGTGTCTGTTGAGGATGCTGATACAGCCTGTGAACTGGCTCTGTGACTTTAATATTGGTAACTTTCATGGTATAAGCCCATCAAATTTAATTTAAGGATATTATAGCTAATAACTCCGTGTATGAGTGTGCCTATTTATGGAAATAGAAATACTTAAGACTCTCTTGTGAGTAAAGCTAGTGATTTTAATAATATGTTTTTTTAATCAAGTTAAGTTCTCTCAGAAAAAAAAAGGTATTTTTTCTTTCCTCGTTAACAAGAGAACAAGTATGGCCTTGTGTTCTGGGATAATTTGCAAAAACAAAACTGGAAACAGTCCATGGAGATTTAATTCTCTATGTTTTTACTAGAAGTGCAGGGTGATTTGTTGCAGTGTCATGTTCTCACTGTCTGAAGTCAAGTTCAATCACAGTATGCATACACAGTATGGATTATGTATGTCTGTATTTTAACTATTTTTTCCAGGTTAAGGTTATGAGATAGTCTTTATAATTTGGTGTATTGTAAATTTTCAAACCCCAGTGTGACCACTTTTCAGGATAGCGTGTTTATTCAGTTCAATCACTGTGCTGTTTTCAGTACAAAGTGTAACACCTCAAGCTCATCTTTTAAATCCAAAGTTCAGTAGAAGAATTGTTGGTTGGTTTGGGTTTTGTTTTTTTTCTGGAAGTATTTTTATTCTCTGGTTTTTACACACTTTCTGTTTTTTTTACTTAGAGTGCTCACTGAGGAGGAGGGTTAATGGAGGTATGCACTGGTGACTAAAGGAGATGGATTGATTTTTGAAAGCAAGTAAAAATGCCTAAAATGCTTCAGCTTTTTTTTTTTCCCCCCTGGTTTCCTGATCTTTAATCCTGAAGGAGAAGGAAAAAATTAATTTAAACCAGCCTTACAGAGAGCTCTCATGCAGTGATGATGGGGTTGGTGTTTTGTCTCTTTTCTAGTGGTGATAAGAAATTAGTTCGAAGATACTGAAAGAATTAAATTCTTCAGCCTTTTCATGAGTGAAAGCATTAGTGAGCGTCAAGTATGAAATGGGGAGAAAAGCAGTGAGCTAAAAATTGTGTAAGCTTGTTGCCCTGTTAAAAGAAGATCCTATAATCATCGTGCCTTCTGAATCACTTAGTGAGCACGTACTATATTGCATGCTTGGTTTCTTTTAAACATAACAGGACATGTTATTAACTCTGTCTGTTGCAAAGGCCGTGATGTTTGTGTTTATATTTTCCTGTAAGATGCAAGGTCCTGCAAAGCGTAGTCTTCCCTTTGTACAGCATTGCACGGTTTGTTGATACACATTTCTTCCTCTGAAATTCCATGTAGTGTAATGAACTTTGACAGGACAGATTCAAGGCTGTATTGATACCACAGCACCACAGAAAGAGAGATGACTGTCAGATCAGATATCTGGCTTAATTACAAATTTGTTTAAAAATTTATCTTTTGCTCCAATCTGGCAGAAGCTAAACTGATATAAACCAATCCCAACGTGACAAGAGTATGACTGCACAGAGATTGATACAGTGATTTAACTAACACTCTCTGACTGAGGGGAGCTTGGTAGGAGGGAGAAGCTTTTTTATTACTACCTCTTGCTTTTTCTTGTCAGTGGACTGCTGTGGCTCTGGATGTATGTCCAGGACAGACAGGATGGTGGGTTCAGGGATACTTAGGTGGGTGGGGATTCCCCTGCATGGGTTGGCTGGGATGTGCAGGATGCTGAGGCTGCTTGGGCAGGTTTGGTTGTTCGCCCACCTGCAGTCGTGCAGATTGAGCTGGGTTTGGCAGGCTTGGCTGGTGCTGTGCTGCTGATGAAACAACACAGCCTGGGATTTACATCAGTTGGGACTGAGTGCCACAATTACGCTGTGTTGGAGAGGTGGTAGTCTCTGCATCTGTGGATGTTGGCTGGCTGTGTAGCCAGCTCCTGTTGAATCATAGCCATTGGATGAATGCAGAGCTGGAGAAAGATACCAATTTTATTGTGTTCTTGCTGTAAATTTAGCATGTATACTCTGATGGCACTTAGAGGCTCTTGAGGATGACCCCTGTTATGCTGTACAGACTATATAATAAAAGATCTTGGACCACATTTTATCTTTGCTGTAATTTGGTGGTCTTCATCTTTTCAAACCACAAAAGAACACTGTTATATTCTCCAAAATGGGAATCTTCCTATTTTATTAATGTACCCTCTTCGTCAGTTGGCAGGATGCTATAATAGAAGCATAATAGTGACAGGACAAGAGGTAATGGCTTTAAACGGAGAGTAGGTTTAAATTAGATACTGGGAAGAAATCCTTTAAGGGTGGTAAGGCTCTGAAATGCTTGCTTGGAGAAGCTGTGGATGTCCTATCCCTGAAAGTGTTCACAGCCAGGTTGGGTGTGACAGTCTGATCTAGTGGAAGGTGTGGGTTAGAACTAGATGATCTTTAAGGTTCCTTCCAACCCAAACCAGTTGATGATTCTATGATAACAGAGCAAGCATGCCATATGCTTATTCTAGTGAGGTGTTTAAGGGGAAAGTGTCTCAACTCCACAGTATGGTGTCATATCTGTCTGTGTGGAGTATGGCCTTATAAATTGTCTTCCCTTGTGTTTGAATTCCAGCTATGGAGCATGCAAGAAAGAAATTTCTTTCGCTTTCTCCTAACTTTTGTACCCATGAGGGTACTTAGGTGTTTAATTTTCCAGCTGTCTTGAGGCAGCACTTTAAAATGCTTTGGTGTTTGGGATTTTGTGTAACAAATGTAAGGACTAGTGCAGGAGTAATCTGCCTCTATACACAGATTCATAGGCAGTCAGTGAATGCCAGTCTGTCTGTGATGGAGATTTTGTGTATATGCACAAAATGAGAAGAAATTGAAATGTCAGCTCCAGTTTCACCAGGTTCTGCTACCATTTCAAAGGTGTTACTACCTTCCAGAGAAGTTATTCCTTCGTTCTGTGAAGAAAATGAGTCAATGATAATCCATAGGTATGTTAGCTTAGCGTGTTTCCTTGCCTAAGAACAGATGGCAAAGCCAAGCATCGTGTTGTTGATTGTGTTGCTATGCTCTGAGTCAGTTGTAACACCTATGATAACATCATTTTCTAGAGAAAGTTTTCAGTATTCTTTGAGTGCTGAACAGTACTATAAGAAGATGAAAAAATTTAAGTAAAATACTTACATGGAGAAAAAAAGTCTCAGACTTTGTGTGACAGAACTTACAAACTTTGATTAATTTCTGGCAATTCCAAGATGCAGATCTTAAAATGACAAGGTCTACTAGAATGTCTTTTCAGGTGAGTCTGGAAGCCTGAAATTTCTGGTCTAGAGTTGCCTACATGAAGACACTGGCCCAATGTCATAACTTTTGAGAAGTCTTGAATTTGCCAGGTGAAAAGGCAGATGAGACATTCTAGCAAACTTCTTTCTGTCTTTTTCCCCAAGAGAGCAGATCCTTCTGCTGTAACACATTTTGAATGTTTTATTATGGATCTCATGAACTGAAACTAAATTTTTAAACTGTTACCATTTCATGAGAATGAAAACCCTGTGTTTCCAGTTCTGTTTCAACTTCGCCGCTGCAGTCCATAAGGCTAAAACTTAAAGCCATCTGGTCTTAGAGGAATGGGAAATATTTTTATACAAGCTAAAACACTAAAGCAGGAAAAAACCCAGATATCATAGTTTCCAAAATCTGCAATTCTCTTTTCCTAATGTAATGATCAAATTTTCTCTTACGCAGATAACCTTTTCCAAATATTCAGGTCTTCTGAACTTTCTGATTAGGTACATGCAAAAAAACCTCCCTGAAACTGGACAAGATTTTTTATTTCTGTTTTTTTTCTCCCATTCATTTAAAGGATATAATGGACTTTATGAATATGGAGTTGCCTGAATACAAATGCGTGAACCTCTCCCATTTTTAGGCAAATTCCTTTGTCATAGAATACAACAAACCCAGCATTTAATTTACTGTGTAAACTTCCATGTTCAAAACAATTGGTGGACTGATAAATAAGGACTAACACTTGAAAATACTCCTTATAGTTGGTGTATTTTCATCTTCTGATCTTGTTTTGAAAAGGATTTTCTCTGTCTGAAGATCCAGTGAGTCAGGTTCACTTTGCTCTGCACTGATTTTATATCATTGGAAGCTGTTTGACACTGATGTAACTCAATAATGAATCACTGTCTTCCTGCTGCCAGGTATTTTAAAGTGAATGAGTGTGTCAGAAGGATGAAAATATTTTACATTGTAGCTGAAACTGATAAAGCCAGGTTGTGTTGGATGGTGGTAGCTGGAAAAGTAAACTATAAGAGGTATTTTGTTTACCTTGGTGTTATGAAGTAAAATTACTCTGAAGTAACAGCTTTTGGCCTGGGTCTTGCTGGCAGTCTTTGTGTTCATATAATGAACATAGGTGTGATGAATTTGTCTCACTGACTTACTGGTCAGCCACTAAGGGTAGGATTTTTCTAGCATGAGCTTTCTCATCCACCGGTTAAACATATAAGGCAATTGTCTTGTACCTCACTGTAGTCAACACAGTGAGCACCTCTTTAGGTCAAAGGATGGCAGGGTAAGTGAGATGATTTGCGAAATAGCTCAAGTTCAGCCTTACAAAACACAGCCCGCATCTGTGATCCAAGAGAATAATTGCATACAATAGATAGAAAAACTTCTCAAACTAAGCATGTACTTAAATGTTTTGCTGACTGGCAAATTTGCCTTCTGTCTGGAGTTGTTAGGAATTTTTTTTTACATGAAGCATTTGCAGTCAAAACAGTGTTGCTATCTGCTTCATTTCTATGGAAAGATTAATAAGATTGGAGGAGTTTGGAAAAGAAATCTTGCCCTTTGGCCTGGAATGGCTGCCAATTCTGTCACGTCATGGCATTCCAGGTATCAGGAGAGCAAGTTTGCATTTGCACTTCTAATCTTTACGCTTTGCTGTTCATGGGAAGTAGAGGAGTCTTCTGAAAGCAGGGATGGCACAGAACTGAAAAATGCTGTGTGCTGCCTCAGACCAAGGTGGGTGTCTCTTTGTGAGCGCTCTCCTACAGCTCCAGGGCATGTCTGTGCTGCTGTTCTGGGGCTCTTCTCCATCTCCCTGACCACTGGCTGACCCAGCCACCTGCACTCGCTTCCATGAGGAACCCTGGGGGTTTAGAAGGGTCCTTGTTCCAAAGGGATCCCTCCCTGCACCACAGCAACTCTCAGCACCGGGGCTCTACCTTCCCCAGCCAGTGGCACTGTCTTATGGATCAGACAAGGCGTTCATTCCCAAGAGGTCTGCTAAAATCTGGTCAGAGCGCTTACTGTACAGACCAGCTTTATTCTTTCATTTGGAATTTTCACTTTATAGTTTTGAATGTGTATGGTGGCTGTTGCAGCAGAAAGTAAGAAGAGCATTCACTGTCAAGCTGAACAACTCTGAATTGCTGTTGTAGTCACAAGGTGACTCTGTTACCCACTGGTGTAGCAAATATTGCACTGAGGAGACAAGTGGTCCACATTCATCCCTCTGTCTTTCTCAAATTTTTGTATTTGTGAAAAGAGGAGAAAAAAATACTGCTTTTCTTATCATTATATCAGAAGAAAACTAGTGCTCATATATTAGCATCTGAATTAAAATAAGCAATCTGTAGATATCAAGGACAGATTTTCTGCAGTCAATTTGGAAACTTTGTTCATTTATTAGTAAGTATTTAGTGGTAACAGCAAACTGGTGATAAAATTGGACTTTGGAATTTTCTTAAGACCAAATGCAAATGTTTGAACTTTTTTTCATTTTGGTCTCCATTGTTTTTGCAATCTCTGAGGGCAGTTCCCTTTAATTTTGAAGCCCTGTTCATAAGTACCATGAGCAAAAGGACTAAATGTCATTTAAAAGTAATGTAGCAATACTTGCCAACAGCACAGCTTTAGTAGATTCTGAGACAGGAATGTGGGAGCCGTCATAGCCTTAAAAAAACAACAATAAGCTTTAGCAAATGGAGAATCTGCAAAAATATTTGAGAGCTGTGCATGATCCCTTCTTGCTGTGTTGAGTTTTTCCTCTCAAGATTTTTTGGGGGTTGGGTTTAGGATTTTTTTCTTTGACAAACTTCATAGAAGACTTTAAAAAAAATTGATAAAAATATTTACTTAAGAGCTGCCTTGAAGACCGCTCCCTCGCTAGAGTTAAATTTTTTTTCTCCTTTTCCTTGCTGTTTTATCTATCTTAGTGTAACTTAGTTCACATGAAGATCAGAGAATTTTGTGCCAAATTCTCATATTGTTTATTATTATAATGGTGTGGTGCATTTGTCTTGCTAGAAGTATTAGCTGAAGTGACCTCTATTGAGAAGTGTGCATCAAAGTTAAGGAGGTCACGCCTTCAGTGTGCTGCTATGAGCAGAGTGAAGAATCTGGGTGGAGTTGATATTTCCACAGCAGGAATTTGTCCTGTTCTCATAGTTTTAAGAAATAATAGGTTTTCAGCAAAAAGATTTGACAGCTTCAAGATTCAGTATTGGAGGGGGAGGATTAGTATCTATTTGCACACAGTTTTACGTGATCACAGAACTGTCACCCATGCCTTACCTGCAGAGTGAGTACCCAGATCTCCCTACAGGGAACATCCTTGCTCTCCCAGTGAAGAGGAGAAGAATGGATGGGTGAATTCCTGCATTTGGATCACATTCTGAAGGGTTTTCCATTTCCCAGCATTTAATGACTTCATGTCTTTACAAATAAGGCTTTGAGGTCATCCATCATTCACCTTGTCATAGCTCGGAGTTGAAGAGAAGTAAGATATTTTGCTTTTCTTGCAATACGCCAATTTAGTTCTTGTTCTGTGCTGGTAGTGCTATAACAGGTCATGAAAATAAGCTTAACTGTGTGGTTTGATAATATTCAGAAATAATTTCAGGACACAAAATTTCAATTTTAATGTATAAAGGTCCTGGCTTCTCAAGTATTTGGGTATGTATTTTGCAAGCCAGACATGGTGTTTCTGCTGTCCTGGTGTGAAGTTTCAGGACAAAAATATTCAGGGTTTTCATGGTGATGAAAGTTAGGCTAATGCACTAAATTTTTAAGTGATGTTGATGTTTTCAATTTTATTACATTATTAACATTATTAAAGTCTCAGGATGAACATTGCAGAAATGCTGAGTAAGGCACAGTAGATTACAGATGTGTACAAAATGCAATAGTAGCATAAATCAACACAAATGTATTCTGTGGCATAAAATTTCCATATCCTGTGAGAATTCTTTAATTAGAAGCTGATGTTAATGTTCTGTGTTAAGTAGGAGAAGGAGATGAAAAGTAGTTTGGTTGCATAGTCATTAGCTGAGGTAAAATGGAGAGAAAAATGCTCAGCATTAGCTGACTGGGAAATGACAAGTAGGTTTTTTGCTGGCACAACCAAACTCTATCAAAAACCCTTATACAGCCTGAACTTCCTGCTCTGTGCAACTTGCGTAGAGCCTGTTAGTGTTTTATTGTGGAGATGAAAATAACCTTTCTGCTATTGCTTTTCAAGGAGTAATGGGATCACCTTCTGCCAAAGAGTGAGGGGAATGGCTTCGTTCCTTTGGAAAGATCATTTTCCTGGGCTAGAGGAAAAAGATTAAATAGGCTGCAACAGTTCCTTCTTAGCCTTCTCAAGGCAGGAAAATAAATCTGGTAGATCATAGGTCTTCTTTTTTTCATTTGCCTTTCCAAAGTTGAGGAAAATGTCAAACTGTTCTCTTGCCCCAGAGGAGAGGGTCTTGGAAAGAGTGGCATCTCCTCTTAGTAACTGGGGTACTGCAGCCATCAGGGAACCCATTCTGTCAGAACAAGTCCTTCATAGTTTTTTTTTTGTTTGTTTTGGCTTTGTTCTGGAATCAGAAGAATTGTGCAGGAGTCAAAAGAGAAAAATATACGGAGCTGACAAATGTGGTTTAAATGTGCAATGAAGACGGCACTGTTACCATGCTCTTGCAGAGCTAAGGACTGCCAACAGCCAAATTTGTTGCAAGTTGAATGCAACAGAGTGGCCAAAGGAAAAATATCCTTTGTATTATCAGAGATTTGGCTGTCATTGAAAAGAAAACGTCATCTTGTGCATAACTGCTTGGACATGAGGTCCCCACTGACTGTGGTGTGTGCTGGCAAGTAGGTAAAATAAGTACTTGCTACTGTCTGTGAATAACAGTGGTAGCTTCAGCTGTCTTTCCTAGCTGGAGTGTACAACCTCCTATGTAATTTCAGAGAGGCAATCCCAGCGTCTGCTTTGTAAGAAAACAGTATTGAATGGTAACAAATGTGTAAATCAGCCTGCCTTGGGGTATTTTGAGTGTTCTGACATTTGACCTTAATCTAGCTGAAGGTTGGGTGAAGCTTGGAGCCAGTTTAAGAGTAGCGTGACCCTGTCAGTAGGACTGAGAGTACCTTGGAAAGACTGTCCTAATATGGGTAAAACGTTAATTATTGTATAGCACAGCTATTAATGATAAATGTAGGTTATTTTTTGTTGTGAGTTAAAACTGTGTAGTATAAACACAAGTTTACTCTTACATGAGTATTTCACAAAGCTTGGGCAGAAAAAATAAGCCATAAAATGGAGTATTGCATTCTTTGTGCAGGTTTGAAGAACTGACCTGCTCAGTCACAGGCCAGAACCTCTTTCTCTTTTTCATATGCATTCTGAAGGTGATGCAATAGGCAGCACAGGTCTAGTACAACTATGAAAGCAGAAATAACCAAGGAGAAGCTTCTCTCTATGCCCCCTTGCTTTACTCTTGACAGTACTGCTTCATGTCTTCTCTCACTTGGTTGCAGAGCATGAGTAACTTTCTTAGAGATCCTCAATGCCATGCCTGCCTTTCTGCCTCCTTCTCTGCTGTCTTGGGCCGTGTCTACACAGAGATTGAACCATGTCAGAGAGCATCCTCAGGTGCTGGGCCTCGATCATCTGTGCTGTTGGTGTATAGGGCAAGCATTGGCAGGAGTTACTTTTAACAGCCTGTTTGGACATGGCCACTCTGCAGGGGGAGGCGGTTCTATACTGTGGATTAAGGCTGTTCCATGCCAGCTGGGTCACTGCCAGGGCACGTGTAGTTTGTGAATATACATTTCAGCCTTTGGTTATGGGTTTGTGGTTTTCTCCAGCACAACAACACCACACTTCAGCCCTGAGTAAGAGAACGAGTGTCCATATCAGCAGTGATAAGCTACGGTATTGGGAACATCACAGGCCTGCTGAAGCTTAGCAGATGGTAGAGCTAAGGCAGCCAACCACAGGTGTGCTCTTTGCCTGGCAAAACATCTTGCAAATACATTCGTTTTAACTCTGATCACGCTAAGGAGCTAGCACATAGTGTCTTTCCCTAGCTGCAAGTTAAGAGTGCTGACGTAGATAATAATTGCATTGCTGTTGATGCATTGTCACTTTCCAGCTGCATAACGTTGGTCACATATAAGCTCCTTAGCTATGGGGATCTGTGTCTCCTCCCTGTGTGTGTAGCTGCTGGAGGCTGCAGCTGTACTAGGAGGCTTGGTTCCCTTGCCTTGGTCCTGGGGCATGGTCTGGCCACCCACCAGCCCCCTTTCTGCAAAGTAGCCCAGGTGGGTGGATCAGATGGAAGTCTTGGTAAGACCCTGCAGCTTCTCCAATGGCACTGTCAGAGCAGGTGGACACTATGGTGTGTCCCCAAGTGTAGGGACAACGCTGAGGGGTCACACACTTTCTGGAGAATATTTGTAAAATATAAGGTTCTGCCACTGATGTACACAAAGCTGTGCTTGCTCTCCAGTCAGGGTTGGCATGGCAGTGACAACCCTGTGACTAAAGCCAGCTTCTCTAGGCCTCTAAAAACCTCCTTTGGGGACAGTGGGGTCTGTCTGTATCAGCACTTAGAAACATCAAAAATCTTCAGAGCACGGTGCCATACAAAGAGGTGGGAATATTCACTCTCACAGTAGAATAAACAAGGTGAGGTTAGCTCTTAACCCACTGGAAAACCCTCCACCTTGTAAAGAGCCATGTAACCGTATCCTGCATGGCGCTCTTTATGCTCAGGACCTGTTGGTACCTTTGTATGGAAACTTGTTAAATATAAAGCAAATTAAAACAGGTAATAACTTGTTACAGCAGGTTACAAGTTTCAGTAGGTGAGGTTTTTGTTGTGTTTGCTAGTGCATTAGCAGGGCACCATGAGAATTTTGTGGGTTGCCCAAGCACACCACTCAGCCTGGGTGGGAAATCAGGGCATAGGAGAAAGCTACAAGGTCTTCCTTTTCTTTTTTCTGCATCTTAACCTGGAGCAACTGAGTGTTCTCATTCTGTTATTACTATTTTGTCAACGAATTGTTCTAAATGTAAAGTATTTTTCTCTTAAACTGATAATGCATGCATACGCATACGTGTAATGCAGACACACACGTATCTGCTTCCACATTTTTATTGAATCCTTACAGCTTCTGCAGGGCTCCAGCTGTATCTGTGTTTTGCGCTGGTTTCCCCGGCGTTGTTTTACTGGTGAGGCAGAGTCCAAGATTTAGAAAACAGGTCTAGATCCAGTGCAGCACAAAACCCACATGATAGCTTAGATGAATGTTTCTTGGCTTGTGGAGTTTTAAAATCCATGGTAGCTGTCAGCAGAGCCAATAAATTCTCCATCCTTGGCGTTAGATAGCAACACAGTATTATTGGCAAGGTAAATGTCTGCAGTTTGGAGTTTATCTTCTATCCAGAAGGTATGTCTTTATACAGAATATACCTTTTATACAAAGAGAAGTCTGTGAGGAAGTGTGTGATGTGACCGAGAGTGAAGTAGTAGATTGACTCTTGTTTACATGAGGACAAATGCTAAGTGATTTAATAGCCTTATTAATTCAAACTGGAATGAGCAAATCTGGTGGTAAGGTCAGTGGGAAACAAACACTCAGTATAATTTTTTACATTCAAAATGTGGATCCTAAATTATGAAATGAGATACTCAAATGAAAACATGAGGTAACTTCCTGATTAATAATGTTTTCTTCAACAGCAGTGTACTACAAAGTGACCTTTCAAGCATCTTGTTAAGAAAAAAGTCCGGTATTTATTTTAAGCAAAATTGTGCTGATTTTTTGCCAGCATAGTATAAAGCTAAGCAGCTGTAGGTACACAAATCAGTAGACTATCAAATGCTTTTTGTGCATCATGTTTTAATAAGGACAAATAATTTTTTTTTTAATATACTTTTTTTTTTTTTTATTTTAGGCATTGCAAAGGCAATCCCTGGTGTTGTCTAGAATGAGTCTGTCTGACCAGCCCAGGGCTACATTATACAGCAAAATAGTTGTCTGCTGAGGGGCTATGCTATTTGATGACAGAAGTGTTAGGGAGCAGGACAGAGTCATCCCTTGAGGTGCAGCCTGGCCAGTGGGATGCAACTTGGACTGCCATTCTCTAGAGTTGCCTCAAATAATTCATCACAGGTGGGTAAAAAGGGAATACAGTTTACAAGGGATAATTAATTATCTTTAAAATCATCCTGCTTCTGAAATACCTTATGTGCTGTAATACAGGAGAGGTATTAAGCAGAAGATAAATGACAGTCCTTTTCCCTCCTCATCCCTTTGATTTATTGCTGTATTCTTTTGTGATGTTAAAGAGCTGCTTAGTTGCCTTTGTATTGTACAGCCGTTGTTTTCCTTTTGTGGTAGTCCTGCAGGACTGAAGGGCAGGAGGGGGAGTAGTTACCACAGTAGGTTTTCTCAGTAGGAAAAGAGAAAAACATTGAAGAAAAATGGGCAGACATGGTTAGAAACCTAAAGTGGTGCCAGCTGAGGACTGTGTGCCTTCAGGACTTTCCTGTCAGCTCATGGCTGAGTCCCAGTGGTGGAGGTGAGCGCTTTTAGGGGGAAGGACACTGAGCTGAAGGCTGTGGCTGCAGACCCACCTCTGTCAGCTCTCCCCCTGGACAGGAGCCTCTTGTCTCTCGCAGGGACAGTAACAGGGTGGTGGGATGGGTGGCTGGCTCATTGCTGTGTTCAGTAACTCTTACCACATATCAGTTCCTACTGCAAAAGGTGGGGCAAACTTAAATTGGTTGTGTGAGGTGCTAGGACTGAAATGATTGCCAGTTCTGGAATATATCCTTGCTCTCTTCTGTGGTGAGATAAAGGAGCTGGGTCAGTGCTTCTGCCCTCTTCATTCCACCACCTTCTGCCCTTTTTCTCTCCTAGTTTTCTGAGTTTTTGTCTGGGTAATCTAAGGTTTAAAAAAACTGTTCACCTTGCACATCTGAAATGGTTCTTTTCCTCTCACCCATGGTACCATGAAAAAACAAGTAGGCACATTTTGTAAAGATATCTTCATCAGGATGATTGATGATTCTTAGAATTATTTCTGTAATTACCAGAAGAACTGAAAATAAATGAGAACTTGAGATGTGCAGTCATGCTTTAATAGTTGGCATCTTAGTCTTTTACCTTTAGAGCTTAAGGTTTAGGTAAAGGAGTTCACTTCTCTCTTTTTTATGCACCTATTTGTATAAGAAATCTAACCCAAATAGAACTTGTTGATTTTCTTCAGGTGCAGTGGTAGGAAACTATTTAAAAAAACAACCTGAGACTTTTTAGGCTGGTAGAAAACCTTAATTGATTTGTAATACTGTATAATAAACTCACTGCCAGACATTTCATATATCAGAAATCAATGTTTCAATGTGCTTTTAAAGGCTGCATATTGCTTTATTGTGTGCTTTTCTGCACATCCGTAAAAGACTATATGGGAAGGAAAGAGTGAAATTAATTTCCAGAGAGAAATGTTTTCAGGATACTGGGCATTTTTCCACTGAACATCTCTGTGGAAATCTGGAAAAAAATGTTATTTCAGTTCTCTACAAGAAAACAATGTTCTAACTGCAGTGCTCTTTCCCACCATCAGTAAATTTGAGAAAATTCTTTTGTAATTATTAACTAGCAGAAAAAATGGAGCTTTTTTTGGAAAGCAGTTTAGGAGATTATTTGCTTTTAAACAGAGTCTTCTTGGAAGTGTGAACTATGGATGGTATTTGTACTATTGTTTCCTGATTTGCTTTCAGATAGAAGGCAGTTTTAGCCTTTTGGAAAAGATGAGGAAGGAGGACAGTATTAACTATGTCATTGCAATGTGTGGATTCTCTGCTTTTTGCACTTCTCTGTTGCATGCTGCTCTATGCAGTCTGTGGTAGCCTGAATGCCTCCTGTATAGGACAGACTAGCAATAGACAAGTCCCTAACAGACTTGAAAGAGCTTTGACTGTTTTCCTGTTGAAGGCTATGGATGGTTTGTTGAGTGAAGACAGTAAAAGGCAAGAAAGCTGAAAGCATCATTGATTTATATTGGTTTATAGTACTTGCTGTTAGTTACATAGCTACAGTGCATCACAACTTGTGATATTATTGCTTCATCTGGTATTTTATTCTCTGTACTGGTGTTCATTTTTGTGAGGGTTCACATCCTTAGAAACAGAAGTTATTGGGGCAATTTTCAGGGTGAATTTTTGTGCTGCGGGAAGCCATTCTTTTAGAGGTTGGCACCAAATTACTTGAAAGGCAGTAGTAGTTATAATTGAAAACTGTGACCGACTGTTTGTTTTGTAATAGCACAGCATATGCCCAGTTCCTTGGGGAAAAGACTCTTGCAGCAGCTGAAGAATGCAGCCTGTGATCTCCTTCTTCCCAGGGATGCTCCACCCAGCCCCATCGCTATAAATGGCATTTGGACTTCGGGGAATTACAACAGACAACGAGCTAAGCAATAGCAGGTTCATCTGTAACTGACATTGTCACTGTTGGGCATGAAATTAATGAACTGGAGCCTTGAGCTGTTGTGTGAACACTGCAAGGCCCGCAGCTTTGTGTGAAGTGTGGTTTGGGCTCTGTCAGGATGGGTCAGTGCCCTGAAGGTGGGGGCAGTCTGATCTGCCGGAGCCGCTTCTTTCAGAGGAGGTGGGAGGGGCTGGGTCTGAATGAATGCTCAGCCTTGGGAAACTTGTTGGCAACTTTGCCACAAAATCCCGTGTTTTATCAAGCAGCTGTGGAGTTGGCCACTGATAAGCGTCTTCATCATGTCTCTGTGGCTTTACTAGCAAAGGTCAGAGCTCGGAGGAAACTTCAGTGGCGCTCAGCATCCAGGGAAAATGGTATTTAATGGAGGAATTTAGTCCATTCACTACATGTTTGCTATTTAGCCGCAGTGTAGACATACACCTCTGAGTTGGCCACCTTGCACTCCCTCCCTGCATGGGAGGAAATGAGGAAAAAGGCATTTCTGGAGTTTCACCCTTATCTCTGTAAGCCAAACAAAATTAATTGCTTCAACAAAAGTTCCTGTTTGTCACTGCTGGTTGGAAGTGGTACTTAGAATGTCTAGTTAGAGATGGAGGTATTTTGAAAGCAATCCCACTGTAGGTCTGGCCTGCCCCACAGCTGACGTGTCAGCATTTGAAACATCCATAATTAGCCCGCACTTTTGTTATTATTGGCTTTAATTTCTCTGTCAAATGGAGAGGGTGAACTTTCACAAAGTCTAAGGGGTTCCTGAAGGGTAATCCAGTTGACTCTGTAATGAACTATTTATGGATAATAATAATGATAAAAGTAATAACACCAGTAACATACACTTTCATTAATTTTGTGCTGTGTGAAAAGTCAGAGAGGAAAAGCATGTTTAATGTTTATTCAGTGGAGGCTTGAATCGAGAAGTGTAAGGGAAGTAGCTTTCTGTGGAGCAATAAACACAGAGTTATGCATTAAACAAATGTTTCATTCCTTATTATTCCCTCAGTTTCCAACTACTAACATTATTGACTAGCTGTATCCATCTTTACCAGAACATCTTACATACAGTGTTCTCAGGTTCTTGTTTTCCAAAAGGTTGGAGAGCACACCTGCAGGCTTCTCCCTGCAACAACTGGAGTTTTATATATTCCTTACATAAATGCATCCAATGAGATGTGCCTAGACTTTCACGTACCTCCTAGAGATAAAGCTTTAAAGCAAATACCAAATACCACAAAGATATTTTAACTTGTAAAAATACCATGAAATGTGCAAGTGTTGCAAATGTCTTTAAAATCAATGTCTTCTTTTAGAAATATACCAAATTTTCAGCTTGGCCCCTGGAAAGTCATTCTTGTAGCTGAGGATATTTATTCTGTTCCGTTTTTTGAATGGGGTGCAGCTGTTGAATTCTTCAGACCTGAGTAAAGGCTCTTAAAGAGTTTTATTTATATCCCTTTTTTTCTGTCATCCTCTGTTTCTGAACAAATAGCAACAACTTGAGCTGTTGGAAATTGTCATACTGCAGCTAAGCCAGGTGACTTCTCTGAAGAGCTGGAGACTTAAGTGAGTACATATATGTGATAATATTGAAGTGAGTATAAATTCTGAAGGAGGTTGGCATAAGGTGGACTCTCCCCCCTAGTGCAGAAGTTCTTGTAGGAGATCCCTGGGGATCTGGAGAACAAAGAGCATGTGTAAGGTGATCAACTAAAATGCATCCACAGCCTGTTAGAAGCACATTGCATTGATACTTAAATGTATAGTCGGTCTTATTTCAAAATACAGACTTTTGGATTGAGTTTCTCTTAAATATTCTTTGTGATTATTAATGAGCTATATCACACAATCTTATTTAGCTCATTAAAGGGCATAATGCAGATAAGAGCTCTTTAGACCCATAATCCTCAAAATTAATCTGCTCTCTAGACCCACATGTTATTGGAAATCTTTGATACTAAGCTGAAGTGCTGTGATATTTTGGTATGAGTGGAGTTTGATAAAAGTTCAAAAGCAATATGCAATGCTGCTATGTGTCTGTGGGATGGGGAATTCTTTTTACAGCAACAGTGTGAGATCAAGCAGGAAACTCAACCTGGCAGGCAATTGTTGGTTTTACAAGGATACTGCAGTGAAAGCTCTTTAACTTCCTGTGTCTGTGTGCCTTTTTTGCTGCAAGAGCTTCATACCAGCTCTTAAAGTCCACACTCTTGGTTCCTCCTCTTTTCACTGAACTCTTTGCTCAATCAATAATGAAAGGTAAAATTCAAAGAGGCTTATTTAGATCTTTGAGCTGACTAATGTATATTTTAATTGCAGTAATAATAATGTCCATAAGAGGAGCTGTTGTGGCCACTTAACACAGACTTATTAGAATAATTGGATTGGGGATGCTTGCTGGATTGCTATAAAAAATTTTAAATAGGAGCGGGAAGCACTGACAGTCACTAGCCAAAGCATACAGGGAATAAGGGGAGGGGAAGACAAGAAATAGAAGAGGGGGTAAGAAGAGGACATTGGAGAGCTTTTGTGCTCTTATCTAAAAATAGGTTTTCAGTCTGCCTCTGAGTTTGTTTATGTTTGTCTTTCCTTTGGAGACTGGGGATGGTAACATGTCTTTTCAAATGCTTTGGGAGTAGGGCCTGTGCTCTTTGAGCTTTGTTTATGAAATAGGACTTTAAGCTGTGGTTGCACATTTGGGGAGCTGCTGCAGGCTTCTCCCTGGCCATGCAGCTCCAAGGCCTGGACAAAACCCTCCCTGCACCCTCTTTTCTTTCAAAATCTGGTGCAGTATTTTCCAAAACAGGAGTTGAGTCTGTCGTTGTCTGTGTGCTCTGCTTTCTGCAGATGAGAAATCCAAACACCCCCAAAGGTGGCAGTTTGTCCTGGTGCTTCAAGGACCACTGAGGTGTGGGCTGTACGTAATGTTGCTTGTCACACCTGGATTCTGGAGCTACACTAAAAATCTGTTCTGTGGTTTTATGAAAGCAAAGCTGTAAAGTGACATTTTCAGGATATTGCAATGAGGATATGTTTGACTGCTTTTAAAAGTCTTTGTGAAAATACAGAGCATACTCTTCTTGGAGATTACAGCAACAGCATGTCTGAGCAAATTTGGTTCCTCCAGGATGGCCTTTCTACTCTCCATCAGCTTTTCAGTCATTGCAGCTCCTGAGGATGTTTTCCTTTTCTGGAAAGAGGAATGATGCTGCATGTTCTCTCCTCATCTGTCTCAATGGATGGGCTTTTATTAGAGTCTAATATAACTTGTCACTGTACTTACGTCATCTCTTTTGGAGTCATCAGTTTCTGGTGATGGATAACACTTACAATCGAGATTAAAAACCCCCAAGTTAAATATATTTAATTGGTTTTTATTTGCTTTCTGCTTTTTAGAGACTGTGAGGCATAGGCAGAGAGTCCCTGGAACAGATGTGTGTTTTGTGGTTACTGGACCAGACAGCTGAGATATAATTAAAGTGCCTTTTTTGCATATGCAGCTTTCAACTACTTCTCTATTTTCACAGGTCTTAGGATCATATGAAGCATAAATTTAATAGAGGTTGTTGTACTTCTCTGTTTATATTTTTGAGTGAGCTTTTTCAGCTGAACCTAATGCATATAACCTTGTATAACTGTGGGTGCTCAGCCTGTGTCTCAGGATCCATGGTAGAGTTCAGAAAGGTATACAGGAAAGCCTAAGCTAATCAGTGTTTTTCAGTTACTTTTCATGGAAATGCAAAGATCCAGTATGTTTGTAATCACAATAGTTCTGCTGTCTCTCTTGGAAGCTATTCTGCAGGGGCATTTATACCCCAGGTTCTTTCTAATGAGCCTGAAGGGCTTTTGGTGGTGCAGTGCCATCACTGGAGGAGGAGGAAGGAATCTGTCACAGAACTCCTGCTCACAAGGGGAAAGGTAGCCAAGCATACAAAGTTCTTGAATGGCAGCCCTCATGAGGCACATCAGCACATTTTGGACTGAAATAATTTTTAGCTGCAAACATTTTTTGACTTTTTTTACCAAGCCATCATTTTTGTCCACAGAAAACATATCTGCCATGAGTGTGCTTCTAAGACAAAATCCTGATTTATTTTTTTCCCCCACTGAAAAAATGAGATTTTAGGTCAATTCTGTTTCTGAAGGTATTTTTGACAGTCCCATGAGGCATTTATATCTAGAATTGATCACTGGTGTAACAAGAGATCAGCCAGAGGAATTCTCAACGCCTGCTAATTTGGTTCTCCTAATCCTGCGCCTCTCCAGAATGTGAGTTCTTGTAATTTTGCTCAGCTAAGAAACAAACTAAAAGTCCCATACTCCTTGTCTGTGAATGACAAAATTAGTCTCAGAAGTGTGTAATTTTTCAATGAGAGTTTAGGCCAAGCTCAATTCAAAATTTTAAGATGAGTAGTTTTGAGTGCTGTGGGAAAAAATTAATCCAAAGTACAGAACAAGTGTTAATTTTCTTCCTTTTTGTTGCTGATCGGGTATCTTTTAGATAAGCTTTCAATAAGTTGTGAACATTTTGTGTTATAACATTTAATCCTGATAGCATATTTTTAAATATAAAGATGTGCATTACTGAAAAAAGTAGTTTGAAATGCGAAAAGTAATTCCCTAGATGTGCTGATAGCTAGTAGAAATTATATACAAATAAGTTCAACTAGATAGTGTAGACAGTGTGCCCCAAAGAACCCTGTTTTTTTTTTTTTATAGTGAACACTTTTAGTTGCTGAATAACCTGAAGAATCCTGGTTCAAAGCAGAATTCAATTTCTGAGAAGGAAACTGTGTCAACCTATGCTTCTAATAAATATGAATTGGAACCTATAGTTCCAATATTGTTTCACTTATTTTAAAATCTAAGATAAAAGGAAAAAACTCATCTCTGGAGCTCATAAATAAAAGGGGAAGAGGCTAGTTGGATACTTCACAGCCATTAAATTTTACCTTTATTCAGGCCACCAAGAAAGATTGGTGATTTTTAGATACTTTGTTTTGCACGGCAGCTGCTGTGCAGAGCCTGGAAATGGCAGTTCCTTCATCACATGGCTTGAGTGACCCAGGCTCATGAAGGAGCACAACCCCATTTCCAGTTATATAAATAGCAGAGTTTTGCTCATTAAGGAAACTCAAAGAATATTGGCCCAAGGGATATATGGGCTGAAGAAACTTATTTTTGAAGAAAGATTGCAAGGACTACAAGTGTGCAGTATATGTACAAAAGGACTAGCAGGACACTGCTCTTTGGCTGCAGCAGCTTGACAGTGACAGTACTTTGCTGAGGTTATTCAGCTCTCTTTGCAGATAAGACAGCTTTTTTGCCTTGGAAATCTTGTATGGTTTGATGCCTAGTGTGCAGCACACCAGCTGGTCTTGGCACCTCTCACCCGTGGGCAGTGATGTGGAAAGAGTCTGGAAGTGGAGGTGAGGAGCTGCATAATTTGAAGGTTTGATATTGGATCTAAGAGGCACTGAAATGCTGAGGCCTTGGCGTTGATTTCCCTGGCCTTTCGTAAGGCTCCAAAATTAGGGACATTTGATGTACTAGTTTGGTCCTACCAGGAACCAGGCTGATGGCCAGGATGTCAACCCCAGAGGGACTGTCTTGAGTTTCTGAGCTGGGGCTCTCATACACTGGCAGGTGGGCAGCTCTTCATCCTGCTGATTTAAAGGTGGACAAAGCATCTGGATAGATATTCAGAAGGGGAAAAAAGAAAAAGTCCAAGAAGTTACACTACATAATCTCCCTTGCCATTGCTATGAACTCTAGCCTGTGGTTCTGTGTGCAATCTGATGAAGCACTAGGTTGTGTCAGCCGACAAACAAACTTGTCACTCTGAAGAATGACTTGGTGAAAAGCCACATAGGGCAGAGCTGCCCTCAGAATAATTGGTGATTCACTGTTTGTTTCTCACAAATTTCCTACGCTCCCTGCCCACGCACTGTAGATGACAGCATTCTGTATGGGGACTGTGAACATGACAGACATTATTTATGAAGCAGCACCTTTATCAAGGATTTTTTTTTTTTTTTTCCCCTAGCAGACTGTGTAAAATGCTCGGTGTCTGTGTTGCTGTTGTCAAAATTATGTTATAAATATAGCTGGCCTACCTGAGTAAGTTTTCAAAGGTGTTTTAAAAAAAGCTCTGTGTGAGAAGGTCAGGCATTAGCTGCTGAGACCTCCTTGCTGTGTTCTAAAGTGCCACGGCAGCTGTATCCAGCACTTTTGGCTACTCCTGATAGAGGGAGAGTTTGGGCAGTTGCAGTTGGTTCTGAGCTTGCCCAGCCCCAGGTTGAAGGATTTTTGGGGGGAAATTTGCCCCTTGCTCTCAGCTCCTTGCACTGTCTCAGCACATCTCTGGAGTAAGAAGCAGGGAGTCCAGTCACAGCTTGTCTGTGTGATTGAGCTTTTCCTTGGGCCAGGGTCTCAGCTTGCTTCAAAGCAGAGAAAGGAAAGGATAATTTTTCCTTTTTAAGATTCATGATGTCTGGCAGCAGAAGGTGTCCTGGGAGTCGCAGCTGCTCCAGCTGGGCTCACTCTCAGCTGCTTAGTACACAGCTTCAGGTCAACAACATTATTCTTAACTTATTTTATGATACAGCGTATCTGGATCTGCGTCCTTAATTCAAGCCTGGATTGATCAAATGCTAGAGCACACGGAAGACAAAAGAGAGCTCAGTTAATGGGTAAGGAAACCAAATAATCTTCTATGTCATAGGATAGAGGTAAGTGGGATGGAGAACATTGTCAGAATGTGGTGTTTGTGGTGACATCAGCTTTAAGGTTTTTGGGCTTTAGATGTGTTTGAAGAGAAGTGAACAGCTTTGATTCACGGGAAAAAAGCTGGCATTACCAACCACTTACCAGGCTCTGGAAATCCATCAACAAATGGAGAGCCCTCAAATAGTGTTTTGAGACCAGTTTCATGACTTTGCCTGTTTTCATAAAGACTGAGAGTAATGAAACTATGGAATGAGAAGTGACATTAACATTTGGAAACCAAACCGTGTAATTAGGCTGATTTGTATTTGAGTGGTTTTGTCAGGTGCTTTGCTTTGAAATCTGTGGTGACATGTTTATCCTTTTTTATATGCTCTGTGCATGAAGGGCACATAACCCAGGCAGTTGTGAGCAAAACATGCTGAGGATAAAGGGGTTTTGAAAGCTGATGGCATGACAGCTGCAGCTGCATAGGTTCATTTTGGCAAATAACAGTTTCGGTAAGCATCAGGTTTTATGGCTACGACTGTGTTACTGTTGCATTTTTAAATTTGAGTTAACTGGGTATGAGAAAGTAGAGACCCAGAGCTGTTCGTCTTCTGGCTCGGTCTGTGAGGAGCTTGTAACTCTAGCAATTGTTTCTGTTTTTCATAACAGTGGGAACTTTATGGCTATTTTCCCCCTTTTCTGTCCAAAGTAAATGTGCTGTTTAATTTAAAAACAAAGAAAGAAGTGGCGGAATGTCTGGTGGGCACACAGTTTGAACTTGGCTTCCTTCAGGCTGGAGGGGCAATTTAGAAAATATACCTTTTCGCTGAAAATCAATGTTGCAGCACAGTCTTTTTATTTGTGTGGATCCGTTTTATATTTCTTACTTTGGAAGTCACATTTTTAACAAGCCTCCATGATAATAGACACTGAGCTTCAAGGTGCTCTTTAGTGATCTTTCCAGGTACATACAAAGATCCATCAGTCTGACCTATAGCTATATATCCATTCAGAGCTGTTTGTATAGTTCCAGTGTAGCTGATGTGGTTTCTTAAAAAATATTTGAACTCTGTTTGGTGTTGAACTTAATGACAAATCAGCAGAATCATGTGTGCAAACAGTAAATTTTTTAATAAGAAATCCCAAAATCGTGCTTTGCAATAAGCTAAAGTAACGTCCCGTGTTGTGCTGTGCTTTGCATAAAGGGATCACATTGTGCGTCAATGCATAGAAGGAAAAGTAATTGCTTGGATGAAAAGCATTCATGATGCTAAGGAGGGCAAAACTACCTCTTTGTACTCACAATATTTTTCCTTGTTATTAGGCTTTGTGTATTTTCTGAACTTTTCCATAGAGAATTATCTTTGCGGGGTCTTCAGGAAAGAGACAGAATCATCAAAACAGCTGCTGGTATGGGTGGAATTTGATACCCAGATCTTATAAAAACCCCAACAAACAAAGTGAGAAACACAGTCCCAATAAACTGGAGTAGATTGGCACAGCACTGTAACTCACTTAGTGATACAGACCTGTCCCAGGCTGCATGACATCAGTGTGTGGCATAGGGTAGTTTTTGCACATGTAAATATAGTGTGAGAGTGATAAAACCAAAGTGTGGAGTGTTTATGTTGCAAAAGAAGTGAAAACTCCTATTCTCTAAAAGCTAATTAGTTGCTTACTTGTTGCATGTTTGAAATATTCCTGTCCATGCCTTCTAGAACTCTTGTGCCACTTACACTGCAACGCTGCTGTCTGGTGAAATAAACTCATGACTCAAAGAAAACTTCCTTAAATAAGAAGATAGTTCCTGCAACCTTTTTTCGGCTTTTCTCTCAGCCAGGTTATGAAAAAGAGAATGTGCATGAGGAAGCACACATGGTCACGGTACAGAGTCAGTGGGTAGTAGCTGTTAGAGGTGTCCAAGTCAGCTCTGAGAGTAGTCATTCATGTAATGAATTTGCAGATGGCTCTGGAGGGGGCTGACAGTCTCTACTGAGGTTCAGCATAGTAGGTGGGGTAAATGTTGGGGTAGGCAATGGCTTCCTGATTAGGGCATTTGTCTGGGATATGGTAAACCTGGATCCATGGGGCCAAGCCCAGCAACATAAGGTTCAGTAAGACCAGGTGCTGAGTCCTGCACTTCGGCCACAGCAATTCCATGCACCTCTCCGGTCGGGGGGAAGAGCGGCTGGAAAGTGGCCCAGTGGAAAAGGACCTGGGGGTGGCGGTTGACAGTAGCTGAACATGAGCCAATGTGTGCCCAGGTGGTCAAGGAGGCCAATGGCATCCCGGCCTGTGCCAGAAATAGTGTGGCCAGCAGGAAAACAGTAGTGATTCTTCCCCCATACTCAGCACTGGTGAGGCCACACCTCAAGTCCTGTGTCCAGTTCGGGACCCCTCACCACAAGAAAGACATTGAGAGGCTGGAGCGAGTCCAGAGAAGGGCAGCGGCACTGAGGAAGGGCCTGCAGCACAAGTCCTGTGAGGAATGGCTGAGGGAGCTGGGGTTGTTTAGCCTGGAGAGAAGGGGAGTCGAGGGGTTGTGCTCTCTACAGCCACTGGAAAGGAGGCTGTAGTGAGTTGAGGGTTGGTCTCTTCCACCCAGTAACCAGCAGTAGGAGAGGACATAGCCTCAAGCTGCTCCTTGGCAGGTTCAGGTTGGACATCATGAGGAATTTCTTCACTGGATGGGCTGCCCAGGGAAGTGTTGGAGTCACCGTCCCTAGAGCTGTTCAAGGAATGACTGTATGTGGCACATAGTGCTGTGGTTTACTTCACATGGTGGTGTCCAGTCAAAGGTCGTGCATGATGATCTTGGAGGTCTTTTCCAACCTAAATGATTCTGTGAAAGCCTAGTTCAAACTCTTGCTGCAGGCCAGATAGTACAGACTTCTTCCCAAGTCCTTTGTGTCTTAGCTGAGTAACTGAGTGCTCTCTCTCTGCTTCCAAATGCAAATATTTAGAGATGTCTTGCATTTTGTACCTATCAAGTAAATCACACCTGGGCTCACTCTCCCCCCAAAAGAAGATAACCCTAGAATAGTTTTCCAGCCAGATCTGGTATGTAGGTAGTCGGATGACTCTTTTTCTCTGTGCAACAGACCTCATATTTCTGTCAGTAGTACAAGTTTATAGAAAATACTGGTATGAACCACTTGAAACAATAAGAATAGGGTTTTGTATTGAATTAAAGACTTTACTATTGGTCAAATCTTAGTTCTTGGAGTTATGGAATTATTTGACTTTAACTTCATTATGATGTTCTGACAGTATCCTTGTCAGATCACATAATCTGCATGAATCTTAAAAGCTCAAAATCCAGGAAGTAAACTAAAGTACTCAAATGTGTATTTTTAGCTTTGTGTACAATACTTAGGCAGATACAATTTTTGCGGGCTTGGAAATGACAATGTGTATTCTTTCACATGCATTCTCTCTTGCAAATAGTAGGTAATTTCCTTCTCTCTAAAACGTTGCAATTTTTTCTTTTATATGGAACATAATAGAAATTGATGCTACTCCTAACTGTTCAAAGCATTGACTGTGGTCACATTGATACTTCTAATTGGGTGGAGAAATGATTAACTTTTGTGCTGTGCTAGCAGCTTCACCAGGATATTTTGTACTACTTCAGGACTGTATATCCAGATAGGACATATGATTATATTTTTTTCATTCAGATTGTTTAAGTACAATTCACATATAGTTTCAGCCTTACTATTTTGTTTGCTTAACATGAATCTCATTAGGGTTAGGAGAAAGAGCACTATTTCATATTCAGAATCTCATTGGAAGCTTTACATTCAGTAAGGACATAGCTTGAATAGACGGTATTCAGGGCATGAATGGGTTACTATAACCTGCAGTATTGAGCCAAAGTTGTCCTCAGGACAGAGCCCCTTTTCCATGACCTGTGGCACAGGAAAACTCAGAGAGTACATGCCAGGCTTCAGTGTGTCATGGGCTGTGGCTCCTCATTCACTTTCACAAGCAGCTGAACACCAAGGCCTGTTGGAAGCACATTTGTGTTGGTCACAGGAACTGGAGTGGGGTCTATTTAAGGCAGCTTTGCCGCTAAAATTAATACTTCTGCCGCTATTGTATTGGATTTTGGTTTGGCTGCCATTAGCTTGCAGAGTTTGTGTTACTCCCAATGAAGCAGGAGCAAGTTTTAACACTTGAGAAAAACATAGCCCCAGCCTCTCAAAATGTACAGTAAATGAACGAAGAGAAGGGAAAATAATTCTCCTCTTAATGAAGCCAGGCTATCCCAGATCTTTTGTGCTGAGATTGATGAAACTTCTGTAGCCCATTACTGTGCTCTCAGATGGTTTAATTAATGCAGTTTTTCAGTTTGTTACTTCATATGGTCATGGTTGTGACAACACTGCTTGTATCCTTAACCTGCAGCAAAATCCAGAGTATTGCAATATGGCTTAATTCTCTCTTACACAAGAAAACACTCAAAAATCTGTTTATGTGATGACTGACAAAATTTCAGCTGTAATTCTGAAGTTGGATCTAGGCTTTTTAAGGTGTTCTGCCTCCATTTTGACACCTCGTAAAAGGTGTTCAGCTCCTTCTGGCTTTAATTGTGGTGCTTCTTGAGAAATTCTTTAAGAAATATTGGTATCTGCTGAAGTAAGAAATCAAAAAAATCTGACCATGTATTTTGATGCATTTTAATGGAGCTTTCTAACTTCTGGAGGTTGGTTTTCTGGATCTGTTGAAAAAGTTCAGTACGGAGTGCGTATGTTAGGAATGAATATTGTGCTGGGCAATATCTTTGTACATAATTTAGGTTTATTAATGTCAGAAAAGGAATTAAATACATCTCCATTACAAATCAGGTTTTTGTAAGAGAGTGCTTTTAAAATACTCTAATCATGAAATAGTATCCTGAGGCATTTAGAAAACTTGGAAAGGTTGATCTGGAAATATTTTCCTCTTAATTTTAACAATTTGAATACTGCTGTGAAAGTATGCTCATTGTTCTGCTCTCTGTTTATCCTTAGACTAAAGCTAGTTTTTACTCCTGATAAATGGAAATCACCACGGTATAGTCTGAAATGTGTATCTTTACCTGGTCATGGATTCATGCCGTCTTGCTAGATGAAGTATTTCTGTTGTGGGTGTGAATTCTGTCTCTCCTGAGTGGAATACCAGCTTTCCAGTGTTCCTATGGGGGTTGCCTTGCAATACTGATCCTGAATACATGGATTTCCAGCCTTGGGAGTGAGACAGGGTGTGAGGAAGTGTCTGTCTTTGGCAACGCAGTGGTTGTATTAATTGCCATTAAGTAGTTTTGATATCTAAACCAGTGTTTTGTAAAATATTATTTTTCTGAGAAAACATCACTTAAAGACAATATAGCATGAGACAAGACAATTTAGTGGAAGACTTTTCAAACCATAACAGAGAATCATCTGGACTGTAGTTATTCTCTTCCTAGTGGAGGAGACATTATGTTAATAATTTTGCCACTGACGTCAAGGGGAACAGGATGTCACCCTAGATAACGACCTTAGTGAAGTCAGTTGTGCTTAATGAAGATTGATTGTTGGGGCCCGTACTTTGTACATCTATGTTCAGATATATTCCTCTGAATGCTTTGATGTCACACAGCAAGTCTTGTGCTTCTTTGTATAGTGTTGAGGTGCCATTTCATTCATCAGAAAGAATTCTTTTGTGATACTAGCAGACCCTTGGGAGCAGCTGTGTGATCCCAGAGCATCCTAGGTTGCAGTAGTTTGTAATGCCTGCTGGAAACCAGTGTGCTGCCTGTAATGCACTGAGCTGGAATTAGGGTGGCAGAGAGTCGGGCTGTAGCACATGTGTACCTTTTATTGCTTTTTAGCTCTTCATTAATCTGCAGGTGGTTATATAGGATGGCACTGGTTAAGGAGGTTCCATGCAGTCCTTAACTGCATGTAATGCTTAAAAGGCTACTTAAATTTGTTTCCCCCCTTCTCCTTAATTCTCATCCTGTCCAGGAACAGCATTCTGTACTTTGATTCAACAGGACAGAGTATGTAGCTGTACTGAAGTGACTGACTTTCACTTCAGTGAAAGTGGTTTTGGTTCTTACTAACAGCAATGCCAGGGAAATGAAGAAGAGAGGGATTACTTGTACCAACAGCCAAATTATGAGCGTTTATGCCTAAGGAGTCTGGAAATAATTGTAGAGAGAGTTGAAATAAATGACCAGGGGAAGCAAAAGGTTATAAAGTGGCAATGATATGTGGTATGATGAAGCTTAAAGAAGTAATTAAGCAAACAGAATTAAGACATACTGTATTTGCCATGTTATTTGAAATATAATCTTTTCGTGGAAAACCACTGGGTTCTTTTATAGTGGACACCCATCTAAGTACAAGTGCATAGCTGAGAGTTGCTAGGATAGAAGAAAAACAAGTAGACATAATTGGTTTGGATCTTAGTGGTTTCAAATGGATTTGAGCAAAAGGCTAATGAAAAGTAGACAGCTAATCTGATAATGGTGTTCACCTAAATGAGTACAGACTACAGTCATTAGCAATAGCAATAAGGCATAAGACAAAAATTGCTTTCCCCATCTTGCATTAAAATTTATGTTTTATAAAACTGTGATGTGTGAGGGTTCTTATTTCCCAACCTGTGCACCATCCACATAACTCACTAAGGCTTGAAATGCCACAGAAACCGAGGTTGATCATTTCCCATAGATTTGCATCTATGCTCAGCATTCCATGCAGTTGTCAGCTGGTTTCTGTATTGTACAGAAGACAGAAGAATGAGACTTTTCTGAAAGACATCTGAAAGATTGTCTGTTGGAGGCTAGGGAGAAAGAGGTCAGGCACACAAGAATAGCTTAGATGTGCTTAAGAGTAATTTAAGTGCAGAGTGTTACTAAGTCAGGATGTACCACTTAACATTTATTTTGGAGCCACAAAACATCCAACCTATTAGAAAAATGCTTGAAAGAATATCAGTAAAGCTGTAGTCTGCATCTTGTTAGAAATGTGTTTATGACTGTGGGCAAGAAGTACAGGGAAAATGGACAGATTCAGATTCTTTAGAGGTAGAAGATGCAGTTTGTCGGCCATCTCCTTTGCTGAGTCATCTGCTCTGGTATTTTAGGTAGTTACCTGGTAAGTGAACTGCTCAGTTGAGTGGAGGAAAGATGATAGATGTTAATGGGAGTGCCAGGGAGAAAATGCAGCTGAAGTTGCAGACTTGAGAGGAAAAATACATGACTGGTTGGTGGAAGAAACCAGAGAAGGCTCTTAGTCTAGATTATGGTTTTGTAAAATTCATTTATGAAAGCAGCTTTGCAGTTAGCATTTTATGTCCTGTCAGGCTCATCACTTTATCCCAGAACAGTATTTCTGTTTGCACTCTTCTTTTTGTTGCCTTTTTTTTTTTTTTTCCTTAGTGATGAAGGAGTCATTTGCAGATCATATTCAGACCTACTGTCCTATAATCTAGATAACAGAGAGCAACCTGTGTACTATGTCTGAACACATATGGGCATGAACTGCCAAAAACAAAACAAGCAAGTAATTCTGCTTGTTGCTTAAAGACCTTCTGCTCCTTTTAAGCTTCCAGCTTTGTCAGGCTGATGTTGAATTAGGCTGGTGAAGTGTTGCTTCTCATATGGAGAAACAGAAAATATTCTTCATGTCTGTGCTGCCCTTATCCTCCTTTGGTTGCCCCACAGAGTGCAGAATAGCATTAGGCAGATGTAATTACACCAACACCATTCTTCAAGGGAGCTTGACTTCTCTGGACCTTTCCCAAGCCTGGATGATTTTGCAATAATTTACAGATTGTTTGTATAACTGTGCAGTTTGGGAGGAGGATGAGGCCTCTAATTTACCTTTTGTTATGTAAAGCATAGGAGTATTTGAATAGATTAAATTCTCGAACACCATGTTTTGACTTGTAGAAGACAGTGATATATAAGTGATGTATATTTGCAAAGTGAAACAGACTTTTTCAAGGAAACATTTCTTGAGCCTTTAAAGATTAGGAGATTTCATTGGCCCTACCTACCACATGATTTTCCAAAAATATTTTAGTTTATTAGTCATGTGTTCCATTAGCATAATAAAAACCTATGTTAATGTGACCTAGCAGAGGTTTTATCAAACCCATCACGTGTTGAAAAGGAATGTCTTCTTCAGTGCACACCAATTAGGCAGAGTGATTCCGCGTTCTTTATCGCTGCTCAGCAACATGTTGTGGCAATACAAGGTGCAGATGTTGCAAACCATTATTTTTAGCTGGACAGTGAGCACCAGGAACACACAGGGGGCTTGCAAACTGGCAGAATAAAAACCTGGTTGAAAGGAACAGGCCTCATAAGTCTTGTTCGGTGCTTTTACCTTTGTGTTGGTTTTTAACCCTTGGACTCCTACAACAAATCATAGACTCATTTAGGTTGGAAAAGACTAAGATCATCAAGTCCAACCATTAACCCAGCACTGCCAAGTCCGCCTCTAAACAGTGTTACAAAGAGCCACCTCTACACATCTTTTAAAGACCTCCAGGGATTGTGACCCTACCACTTGCCTGGGTGGAATGGTGGGATATTCCCATATTAAAGTGAGATTTGTCTGGGTAGTGCTGAGTTGGGTGCTGTGCTCATGTAAAGCAGCCCAGCTCTGTGCAAAGAGGTTTGCTGGAGTCCCCAAAGCAGAGCCTTAGTTCAGGGCTGTAGCACAGCTTGCAAGCCCTGTCTGCAAGGTCACCTGCTTTAGCAGGGCTGATGCTGGAGCTGGGCTTTGCAGTGGAACAACTCACTGCCTGTAGTAACAGAGCCAGCTCAGAGACAAGGATGAGGAGTTACCTCCAGAGATAAAAATTTCCAAGGGCAAATCTATCTGAAAAAGAGAAATAATTTGTGTGTTTATGCAGAATTCAGTTAAGGAGTGTTTGCTTAATTTGTGGTAATTCCTAAAAGTCCCATGCTGTCCTTGGTTTTTGTGGTCTGCAGGAAATGGGGCATGTCCTAAACAGTATTCTATTACCTTAACATTTTCTAAGGGGTATAATTTTTGCCTCCTGTTCCTGTTTTAATATAAAGTATTTGGATTTGGATTTTTTTATGGTAGGCATATCAGTGATATTTTTGTTTATGAAAATGCTCATTTTGGAGAAATAACTAAGATAAAATACCCCTAAACTCACTGTAAAGACCTGTATTTCTCTGTCTGTACCATTTTGACTATATAATATTTTATATGTTATATGTATACGAGGATTGAATTGCACACTTCTGTACTTGTAAAGTTTCTTTTGCATAATCAGGGTTGGAAAGGCATTAGTTTTGTAGTATACATGATCTGATTGTTGATGCTGTTCTTGATCACTTTTATCTACAAACGACAACAGCTTTTTAAAAAATGTGTTTACTTGCAGTTTTGCAAATAAGGTTTATGTGATTTGCTGGTTTGATTTTGCTTGAGTTAAGATGCTCATCATGGCTTGTGTCACCATGCAAACCTTTAGTTTGAGATTGCTACATCTGGTTAGCCAACAGTAAGGTACTAGAAGAGCAAGAAGAGGTGAAAAGGCAGGAAAAAAAAAGTAACAAATTGCAGCAGTCAAATAGTGGACTAACACGGAAGTTTTGCATATGTGGCCCATGTGTATAAAAATACCATAAATACAATGATCATCATACATGCATTGAGCATATAGAGATGCAATTGTTCACGTTGAGGACATGCCTTTATCTATTATGATTGCCTCATGATTTGCAAAAACTACTCTGATGTCTTGGTTTGAAGACAGGTGTCTGCTAAGGAAGGTGGGAACCTCTCTTAGAACCCACAAATGTGAACCCACTTCCGTCCGAATTATTATAACTTTGGAATTAAGGGCTTTCAGGCAAAGATACGGGGAAAAGGAGTAACAGTTTTTTACTAGTATCTATAGAAAGGCAAACAATCAATAACAGTAGCAATAACAAACAAAAACCAGAAGATGCGGTGACAGAAGTCTCTGGGCTGCCAAGCGCTTTTCCCGTTGGGTGCAGTTCCGGTCCCAGCCGGCAGGGGCGCTGTCGGGCTCCCGGCCGGGCAGGGCGGGTGCGATGACTCCCGCGCAGCTGCAGGGGGCGCTGTGGGCGGTCAGCTCTGTGGGTGCGGGTTATGGCGATGGAGCGGGAGGCCGGCGGTGCCGGAGGGGGACGGGCAGGGCAGTCGTGGGCGTGCAGTAGCCGTGGGGCAGGAACTCAGAGCAGGGAGCAGGGGCGGCAGAGACAGGATCTCCCAGGCTCGCCAACAAAAGGTGTCAGGGACTCCTCAATCCGCTCTGGCAGGAAAAAAAGTGCGGGGCAGCGGCGGCGGCTGGCCCCCTTCTGTAGAAGCTGCTGTCACAGCCGGGGAGATGTGCACCCCAGGAACGCATCCTCTCTTCCCAAAGGAAAAGCTCACTCACCAAGGAAAGGAAAAATGGCACCGATCCAAGATCTTCCCGCAGCTGGCAGCTGAGAAGATCCACAGTTCCCCACTGCTGTCCTGTGCAGTTCCTGGTGGTCCTGGTCGAGTGCATTATCAGGATCACCAATCTCTCCTCCCCTCTCCACGCCCAAGCCAGCTCTTTGTCTCTTACACAAAAAAGGTCAATAGTCCTTAAGTGTCCAGCCATTAGTAACCTAGGGCCAGGAATGGGGAAAAATTTCCACATCCCTCAACCTCCAACAAGTGGCAAAAAGAAATTTTTTGCTGAACTCAAACGTACTTCATGAATCACAAGAAATGGTGTTAATTATGTAATTCCTTTAATCTATATTGCTATATGGTCCTGCACATTTGTGAATAAGTTTTGTCTCATACCTCTATGTGAATATACACTCACACAGCCATAGGTGTGCATATACATGTTTGTATACAAATGTGTGTACAGGTTGTATGTGTGCGTATAAATACACATGCACTTATATGGGCAAAATAGATGGAAACATGCACAAAAATGTTTATGTGCAACAGGATGCATAATTGTTAAATAAAGTAAAATTTTGCTGATTTTCATATTAAGGAGCTTCAGACAATAATTTTTGAAGTCAGTGGACATCCTTTCACTGCAGATGGATGTAGAGAACAGATGAATTAAAAGTCTACAGTGAAAAAATTAGTATGCAGTGGAGGTACAGATGTTGAAATTTAAACTGAGAATGAGAGTGAAGTTTGTTAATTGTATGTCTGCCATGCTGTGATGAAAGGCAGCTTGGTGGGTTTGTCTTACAGCCCAGCTGATGTACATCAGGTTTTTCATTATCTACAGCTGCATCAGGTTATACTTACTGACAAGATTGATGTTTATTTTTTAACATGGTTAGAATGAAAAACAAATTCTTCTTTCTCTCCCTGTGGTACTTATCTGTGCTCTTTGATGATGCTTTGATGAATTCTGAAAGTCTTGCTTTGAGTTAATTGTCAGCCTTTAAGCTTGTCTTTGTGCTTTTTCTTTTCTTTGAGTGATGATTACTTGTCTGGCCCAAGCTAAATACTAGGAGAACAGTTTTTTTTTATAGGTTCTCACAGGTGGGAGGTACAACAGCTAAAGCTTCTGGTTTGCTTTCCAAGCTTAATTGGTACCTTACAGAGACGTAGCATATCTCATGCTGTTTTTCTCTATAAATGTTAACAGATACATTGTTATTGCAGCTCTTCACAAACATGGAATAGCTTGTCCTTTAGTCAGTCGTATTCTAAACACAACATCGTCATAAGGAGGAGATGGCATGTGTCAGAAAAGGGCCTCTGCCAGTGCACTCTCCAAGTGTGGTGGAATGGAAATAGCAAGATGTGGGATATAAGATGTGTGTTGTCCATGGACCCTTGGAGTTCTGCATCTCTGACTGATGGCACGGGAAAAGAAATAAGTGATGATCAAGTACTGTACAGAGACAGCACATTGGGAAAAGCAGATGAGGGCTTCCCCCGCCACCTTCCCTGCATTGTGCTTTTTGTTACTGGAATCCTAATGTTTTTGTAACAATACTTGGTTAAATGGCTTCAGACATAATTGTCTTCTTGTTTTGCATGTCTATGTCCCTTTTAAGGAATGCTGCTCTAGGGAAAATAAAAGATATTTGAAAGGTTAGAGATGGCAAAAAAAAAAAGGCCTTTTGGTAAGAAGAACCTGTGGGGTTTTTTTCTAGCAGTAAAGGGATGGTTCTGTTTATTAAACTGAGCATACCATATGATGCTTCATATTTTTCCATTTGATTTCCTGTAGGGTGATTTCACTTGGAACAGCATGTCAGGGCGCAGTGTTCGGCTGAAGTCAGTTCCCGTTCAAAGCCTCTCGGAGCTGGAGCGTGCTCGGCTTCAGGAAGTGGCTTTTTATCAGTTGCAGCAGGACTGTGACCTGGGCTGTCAGATTACTATCCCCAAAGGTAAGGGCTTGATAAGCTGTCTCTGTTTAGATTGTTAAGCCACTGATTTCATATCACAGCAGTAAACACTAGATTTTTTTTTTATTCCACAGATACTGTCTTCTATTTCAGTTTTGCTTAACTTCAGTTATTATGTAAAAATGATGAGTAAAGTTGTTTGTCTGCTGTGTCCAATTTGGGCCACCTGGGGGTGGGATCATCTGATCAAGGACAGATGTCTACAGGGTAGATAATCTAAATCAGACCCAGTCATGCCAGGATGTCTTGATACTCAGTTGAGAGAAAAATGCTCTTCTTACATTTCCTGATATCCAAAAGTAAATGTCTATGTAGGTCAGGTAGATCTTACCATAGAAGTGGTTTTTTTTCACTCGGTATTACATTGTAAAGGAAGCCAAGTGTTACTAGTTCAGATAGACAGTGAAGACATTTATATCAAATAAGATGAATCCTACCCGTAGAAAGCAAGTTAATTTTCATCACAAAACATTGAACTCATAGGAAACAGGAGATTAAATGAAAAGGAGAAGCTCAGCTATAGGAATCCTGATGCAGGATACGTGCATGTGGTGGACTTGTACTTAGGTTACTGTGGAAGAGATCTAAACCTCACAAATGATAAAGTTTCTGTTGTTTCCTGTAGGCTGGAGATCAAGCATAGCAGAGATAGCTGTTGTGCAGTCATCTGCAAATCTGGCTTTCCTGTTGTTTCTTTGCAGTTGTATACTTACATAAGGAATAACAAGGGATCACTGAATTCTCACCTTTGACTCTGAGCAGAGGTGCTGCGTGGTAGCATATACACAGCAAGTGCAGTTTACCTCCTCCAGGACACATCTGGCTATTCCCACACTTGTATAGGAATGCATAGAATGTAATACCTCATGTAATCCCTCTCCTTCACTCTACTGCAGTCATTACTGTTCATGAAGAACATTACTAACCTCTCCTAGTAAAATATCCTGTGGTCACAGAGAAGGGATCACCTCCCACAGGAATTTCTGTAACCAGCATGTCATTTAAAATATGCTACAATTGTACTGCAGTAGGTAATTAGAATTAATTCAAGTTGATCAAGAGTTACTAGTTTTACATACGTGATGAGATGCTTCAGGTTTGTTTCTTGTTGTCTTGTTTTTATGCTTCATATCTTTCAAGTTCTGTAATCAACAACTTTTTTGCTCCCATGTCACTCCCTCATTTGCCACCAGGAACAACACCAAGAATCATTTATCTTCCCTGGATTAATGTGTAAATTGAAAGAGGATGTAATTTCCAGGCAAAGCATTACATAGTTTCTCTACCAATGCAATTACTCTGTGGAAGATTTTTAATTTGCTGACGTTCTGAATGGCACAACAGTACCGTTCTGGTGATGCTTCTTTGCAGTTCATGTTTAGAATACAGTGTTATTTTTTTCTCATTTCAGGGATATCAATCTTTATAATAGGAGAAAAAAAAATGGTGATGAAATTCACTTTAGGTGTGCTTACATTTTGGTGACATTACAATTCTGTGTATGCTCTTGCACACAAGTAGTGAGAAAAACGAACATTTTACAGAAGGTCTTCAAAAGGAAATGGTAACTCAAGTCTAATGGCTTCTGCAGAGTAAAACTGGGATCAGAGCAGGAGAAGAGGAGCTCATTTTCTTCTGTTCATTTGCTCCACGTATCTCTTGAGTAGAGAGACTATTGATTGAGGTTTGATTGGATCCGTTTCCTAAATACCTCATGTTTATAACTACTCTCTTTCACAGTCCTGTCCCACTTTATTAAGCCTGTGTTGGGAAGCAGTGGTAGGAACTACTAGGACATTATGAGTTGAGCAAATGAGGAATTAGGGCTTCAACCCTAATTCAACTCCTCAAGCATCTGCCTGGGCTTTAAAGGTGTGATGGGAACATGTTGGTGAAGGGACTAGAATAGAATTTGGGATTCAGGGGTCACATTTGTGTCTTCTTTTTATTAAAGAAGAGAGAATGACTGTTCGTGTTCTTGCCAGTTCTCAACAAGATGTTCTGCTGTCTTCTCAGCTTTGCAGTGGGGTTGGAGGAGTTCTGGAGAGAGAGGATAAATGAGAAGAGCATTTGGAGTTGTATGTGGTTTAGTGGTGATTACAGTGGTGCTGGTGCTGGGTTGCCTGTTGGACTGGATGGTTTTGAATGTTACTTCAAACCTTGATGATTCTGTGATTCTGTGACATTTTGGTAGAGGGAAAGTAATCCTTAACTTTACTGCCAAGTCTGGTTCTCAGGTCATTCATTTAGTTGGAATGAATATGATCTAAGGGTTTAGAAGCCTAAATGAAGTCCCAGTCATTTAAGGGAAGTCATTTTAAGGGAAGCAGATGCTGCTTGAAGATGTGCTGTTGTACATTTTGCTTGTGAGTTTTGTAGGTAGTTCCACCAGGCACGTGACGCTGGGCACTGCTCACATCAACTGAGCATTAGTCTCCTGCACAACTTGTTTCAGTAAGGTGAGCTTGAAAGGAGCAGGGCTGGATAAGTGTGCAATTACAGACTGAGAGCTGAGACAACCCTGTCTCTGAAATGAGAGAGAACATAGCTGGGCTTTCTGAATTTTTACCATTAATTTGCATACTTTGCCCCCAGTACATTCCAGTTAAGCTCTGAATAGAAATAGGAATTAAGAGTTACACAATTCTCTGCTTCTTGTTTATTTTGGCAGGGAGTACTTTTTTCAATCTGTTTTTTGCTTACATTACTCGCCATTGTATTTCATTATTCATTTTCCTTAACACTGAGAGTGACTATGATTTTTATCTGGGCTTGCATTTTTGTGAGGGCTCCAAACAGCTCATTGTTTTTAATCACTAACCATGTTATATACTTTTTAGACTGTTGTGACAGTGGAAAACATCTAAGTAAATTGTAGCATATACATTGTGGAGTTACAGGCTTAGGGACTTTTGAATTGGCATCAGTGTATCTTTTAAGTGAAGAGACTTATCACCACCCCTCTTAATGCCAACGTCTGCTGATTCTTCTCATATAAGTACTGTCTCTAACATGGTCTTAAGAGTCTGTGGATTTTCTTTCAATGTAGTACAGTTCATGAAGCTTACCCTTAAGACAACTAAGGCTGAGATAAATTCTTCACCTTTATGCTACATTAATAGATCTTGGATGTACCGTATCAGACAGACTGGTCAGAGATAAAAACTGTAACTTGCTGGTTTTGCAGATTGAAACTTCCCACCTGTGTCGTCCAATTTAAATCTTTCATGAAAAAATGTATTTTTCCAAGGATTCTTCTTTTCATCCTGAGAAAACAAAACCAAATATCTCTCAGTTTGGAAAAAAAAAAAAGAAATAATATTGGATTAATGCTTTTAGCTAGGAGAAGTCCCAGCTGCTGCAGGGTAGAGGTTGTAAGACACAGCCTTGAACTGTGCTACACAGGCATTTATCAAAGTGAAGGTGACAAGTTTTTCCAGGCAGAGAGATACGAAAGCAAGAAAAAAAATTTTCAATTTTTTTTACTCCTAGTAAGGAAATTTGCAGAATTTTTTGGGGGGGATTTTTTCTTTCAAATTTTCCTTTTTTGCCACTCTTGAGGAAAGAACAAAGTGGAAATACATTAAGCTTGCAAGAACTTAATTTTTCTAACATTGCAACAGGGGAAATAATTTATTATCTTCAAAACTTAAAGTTTTTAGAGGAATGGTCCTTTTTTAACTTTTTCTGTGGGGCAGTTTTTTATAAAAGACTATGCAGTGCTCAGCAAATTGATTTCTGATATTTGCTTGCATCACATAGCAGGTTTACAGGTCTGTTTACATTAGGAAAGCTTTATTCAACTTACCTATTCCATCAGTTAGACAGGCAAGCTAATAGTTTTAAAAGTAAAAGGTTTTACTCATTACAAAACTCAATACAAATAAAAAAAGTTTGTCTGTTTACTAAATTATATTTTGATAAATAGCTAGGAGCTTTGATTGAGAAGCCTCATGCATTGTCTTTGTGCTGTGTGAACACAGAACAGAGGTAGAAAATGCTGTAGGCTTCATGGGGAAATCAATGGCACTGATAATGTACATATGAAAAAATGAGTGTATACCTTAGCACATTTAAAAGAAAGATTTGTGTAACTTCCGAGAACCTGCCTGTTCTGTAGGTGTATTTTTTGGAGAGAGAGGAAGGGAATGGGGACAGGGATGGACATTGAAGGAATGCTGAACTGTGGAGCTCATTGAGCAGGAGTCCTGAGAGGCAGGAGTTTTTCATTTCCCTTCAAAATGAAGGGAAGAGATCTTGCTTAAATTCCCAAGATAAATGTCTCCGTTTCAGACAAATTGGGGGGGGGGGGGCAAATGCTCCCACGTTCCAGTAAGCCCCTCCCCCACCTGGGCCCAGAAATAATTTCCTTAGAGGAAAGGGAAAAGAAAAAAAAAAACCTGTTCATTTAACAAAACAAAATGCCCACAAGGCAGGGGAAAAGGAATAAGGACTTATTAAACCTGAGTAAGCAGCTGATGGATTTTAGTGTCCTTTTTTTTTCTCCTTGGGAGTAGCTTTGCCCTCAGGGGGGTCCCAAGGGGCTGGGCAGAGTTGCTCCAGTGGCTCCCTGGAGGATTCTTGCCTGCCATCCTCCTGGGGGATCTACTGATTACTGTTACTCCTCCCAAGAATCCTTGAACGGAGAAGAGAAAAAAACAAAAACTCACCAGAGCAGCCTTGGCTCCAGTTACAGGAGGGGTTTTTTTTCTTCTAGGCATGAAGCAGACAAGAGGGGAACATGCCGTTATTTACAGTCAACCCAGGACAATAAATAAGGAAATATTTCCATATACAAATAGAATGAAAAGTTAGAGGAGATGGAGTAATGACCAGGGTTCTTCATTACTAGGACAGTTGCTTGTTTAGATACTGTCTGTTGTGGATTTAGGGTACTGCTCTTAAAAATTCAGAGCCAGAGACTGCTGCATGCATATATTTGTTATGTCCCATAGAACTTAAAAATTCTTAAAAAAAAATAAAATATCTACTGTAGTTTCCTTAGGAGTAAACTTGAAATAGCTGTTGACTTGAAGTACATATAAATCTATTTGGTATTTTGTCTGTATTAGTGTCAGACATGGAAACCTCTGTTTTCAGTTTAAAACATTGCTTGTAGGGCAGAGAGAACCAATATTGGGAAGCAAAATACACATATGGAGGCTCTAAAACAACTTTGCCAAATTAGGTGTATTTGTTTTATTTTCTGAAATCTTTGAGAGAACACTAGTGTAACCGAGATATTTTTGGTTGTATTCTGCCAAATGTCTTTAATACTTCATGTAGTACTGCCCTTTGATTCTGAATGCCCATCTAGGCTGTCCTGTACTCTGCCAATAAAATCCACACATCTGTCCAGTGATTCTATAATGATTTAAGACTTTGTGCTTTATAATGGTTTAAAGCCAAAGAATAATTACTAATAAATATATGCCAAGAAAAAACTTTTTGAACCTTTATTAAGAATACTGATATTGCAGCCTACTAGTTTCCACGTTCTACATGCCTTTGGCAGAGCTTTGCAACATGTAACGCGAGTATAACGTGTTCTTCTGGTATACTTCTTCAAAAAATTCAGTTGAAAATCAGACTTACTTCTGTAACTTTGTGTGTGTTGCTCCTTTCAGAAGTGCATTAGAAGTATTCCTGAGGATTTTTTCTTGCTTTAGGTAGTAAAATTTTCTCTAGTTTTTTCACAGGCATGATTTAAGTCGAGTTGTGGTTGGTGCCAGAAGCAAAATGTCTCTAGGTACTGATTAGGAAAGATAAAGTGACTCCAGATAGATTTATTTTATCAGAGCTGTGGTACTATATATATCTTTGTATTAGGCTTTTACACTGAAAAGGCTGCCTTGAGATTTAACGGAGACCTAATCTCCTGCTGAAGGTTTTTAAGAATAGATTAGACAGATGTCTGTGTGACTCTATTTCTGTGCAGGAAGTCAACCAAAGTGTTCTCTGCAGAGTTCCTCGTGCCTTTTTCCTGTGTGGTTTACATTTTCAACACCTGTTTCTGTTATGATTGATGATACAAAGACAGGTAATTACTACAAAGAGACATTATTAGAAGTAAAATCCGTTGGTCATTTTTCAGAGGGATAACAGCTCAGTTATTCAAGCCACCAAACTGTCCAGTGAGAGACCTGCTGCACCATGATTTCGCTTTCGTGCACTGAGCGCTCCTCTCTCATTTCATTTCTTCATCAAGGCTCTGAGCCGGAATATTGTGGGCTAGTTTAATTAGTCCCAGAGGGAATAAGTTATGAAGGCTGTTTTATTTTCTTGCACAACTTCTTCTTTAAGGTGAGAGTCCGAGGAGAGACTCACACAAAGGTTTCAAGGTACAACAAGGTGACAACAAGGTGATGCTCAGAAGACAGTGGAGTCCTGGCTGCCCTGAACCATCACTCTGACCACTGTCTGGTCTCCTGAATTCCAGAGCATTAGAGGCGTTTCCTCTTCATTTGAAGAGCTCAACTCATGCTCACACTGAGAGCAATATGGGGGGAAAGATCTGGGTGAGAATTAAAGAAACTTGGTTGCTTCTTCATCTGCCACTACAGGTGTGCAAGCGAGTTTATTGATAGACAATAAATCCCATGCCAGTTATATGCTGGCAATTGTATCTGTTCCACCCCTGGCCCACGCTGTACTGTAGGGATTAAAGATAACTCTCCTTATCAAATCAAGAGTCATTTTGGCTGGCAATAGCATCAAAATACTCTCTCCCCTCCACATTATAAAGTTACATTTTATTTAGGTAGTTGAGGCCAGGAGACAGTCAATCCCCCCCCCACCCCCACCCCCAGTGAACAGAAGGTGGTTTTAGAGATCTTATTTGAATTTTTCTGTCTCAAACTATAGATTCAAGGCTCCTGTTTGGTTTTCATTTGGTGTTTTAAATTTTTTTTCAGTACAGCTAAAATATTTTCAATGACTGTAGTAATTTTTATTTATTAGTGTAGCTAGTTTTTGACCTGGATTTTTTGACCTGTTTTAGTGTTGACAGTTTTCCTCAGTGTACAGTCTTTCTCAAAGCTTTTAAACCTCTGCCCATCATCGTGGTTTCTGAGTGTCTTCCACTTAGAGAGAAGGGCAGCAGCAAGGTCCCTGATGTATCACAGTCTATTTAAGTCAGGAACTTGCCTATCTTTGGCGATTAGGGAAACTCCTGTCACACTGTGGATACTGCTATAAAGTGAAAAAGTAGTGTCTATATTTTGTCTTGCACCTGCTACTTGACATTACTGTTTCACGAATCCTGTCATCAGGGTCAATGTAGCAAATATGCCCTGAAGCATAGGAGGAGTGGTTCTCTCTAATTTCGGTATGCCTAGACACATTTTGTTCTTCCAGTATTGACACAAGACATGTGCTGCATCAAAATATCTGGACCACTCTCAGCTTTTTCTAAAGGGATTTGTTGAGGGGCGGGAGGTAGGGTTTTAATATAATTTTAGTAGATTGCTTTGACTTGGGATTTCTTATGACACAGGAAATCCTGCACTAATGTAGGTGCTAAAGCTAGCAGAGCTTTCTATGAATTGATAATCTGAGTCTGTCTATACACAGGGAAGTCAGACCTTGCATCCTGCATCTGTTCTCCCATTCCAGGAATTTGCCTGCTTTTTGCTGCTCTCTACTGACAGCCGCATACAAGGGCATTTGTCCCTTCCTTTGTAAACCTGCAAAGGCTGCCAGATAGCTTTGCATGGGTTTTTCGAGTTATTTCCATCATCCCTTCTATGTATGGCAGCAGCAGCCATTTTCCTCATTCTGGCATAGAAGAGTGCTTGAGCAGCTGTTTATTTTCATGTCAAACTGATTTTTTTTTTTCTTAGGTCCACCTAAAGATTTTACAAATCAGCTCCTAAAAATTATGATTTAGTGTTCTGACTTTTCATTTCTTCTAAAACTCACTGAATACCTTGTCTCTCAGAGTACATGTAACACAGCCATTTAAAATGTATTATTAGTTAAAAACCACTTAAATTATGTAAAACTATATATGCTTTCATTACAGTAATGGCAAAATAACTTGGGAGGGGTTTTTTCCTGACTTTTCCAACACAATTATTTCTAGTCAATAGTCCAAATGCAGAAAGATCAAAGAATATATTAAACAAAGAAATCAAATTAAAAGGTAAGATAGGAAACTTTTTTCTTGGCTTTGGTGTGGTCGTTCGAAAAATTCTGCAGCTATTAAAAGTTCTTTTATTTTAAGGATATTTATACATGGCTTGCACAAACAAGGCAGGCATCCTCTTTGTACTCGCTGAAGTGTTTCTTTTGGTGCAGCTGTGCTGTGTTCATCTCTAAGACCTGCAGCTTCCTGCACAGCAGGAGTGCAGTGGCCTGGGCAGGCCTGGGAAGCTGCTCCTTCCCAGCTCTTCATGTTGCAGGGTGGACTGACATCCCCCTCCCTTCTGACTGTGGCTTCAGGAGCCCTGGCCTTGCTCCAGAGCCCAAATCCCATATTCCCAATCAATTTAGGTTTGGTTCTCACCCTTAGAATACGTTGCACCTGCATTTGCCCACCAGTTGAAGCAAGTCCCTCATGACAGAGGCTCATGGAAGAACATATTTAAAAATACAAAAGTAGTTAGAGCTTTACAACATACATACTTGGAGACTAATTAAATCCTTAAATGCACTAGGGAACATGTAGGCAAATGGAGTGGAAACATGTTTTCTTATGATTCCTCTAGCCACAGGAGTTGAGTAGCATTCTCTATTAGAGCAGTGACCAAAGTGAGTTGTTTTGGTGGTGGTTTTTGGGATTTTGTTTTGTTTTTTTTGTTTAGGGGTTTTTGTTTGTTTGGGTTGGGGTTTTTTTTGGTTTTTTTTGAGTTCATACCTATTTCACTACACTTACAGTCTATATTTTCCAGCACACATATTTTGTTCAGCAAGTTAGGTTATGGCTTTTTCTGGTAGAAATAGACCTTGCAAATAGGTTTCAATAGAAATAGTGCATTTTTCTAGAGCTTCTACATTTTCCAGATTTGTTTTCCTAGAAGACAGGGCAGTCTACTGGTAATATGCTCAGCTGGTATAAATTGATATATCATCTTTGCCTTCAGAATAGCTATGCAGTATCAACAGATGTCCATCAAAAATCTGCTAGTACCTGGCAAGAAAATTATGTAGGGCTGTTTGGTTGGTTGGTTTTTAAAATTTGTATCAGAACCACAGGAGGTTGTTGTAAATTGTTACTTGATTAATAAAACTGAAGTTCCTATAGAGATGCAGCTTTCTTTTGAAGTAGGTGAGATTTCGAGCAGTTTTGTCTTCTAGACAGGTTCCACAGAAACTTAGGAATACTTCCTAAGATAAATAATTTAATTCATCTACCAGTATGATCAAATTCTTACTGTTCAACAGTAAAGAAATTTTGTATAACGCAGCTTTTAAACTTCCAGCAGCTGCATTACCTAAACCTTCACAGCTGGGCTTTGTAGCAGTTACAGCTTTTAACAATTTTAACAATTAGCAATGCCTTAGCCCAGAGGGACTGAAGCCTAGGTCTGAAGAAGATGCATTAACCACAGGTTACTGAAGAGTCTGCTGGGATGTGGAAGAGGTGAATGAAAAGTACACTTTTGTCTGATGATTGTGGGTTTTCTCAAGTGGTTGTATTGTATACGCTGTGTGTTGCTGAGAATATTGTTTCCTGCGCAGTTGACTTTCCCCACGGCTCTCCTGGTTTCTCCCCATTGCCCTGAGAAGGGTCTGGGTCTGGTAGCACTCCTGCCCAGAGAGCTGCAGTGCTCCAGCCCTGGTCCTCCTGTGCACAGCCCAAGGGGAGGGACATCCCTTCTCCTGAGGAACTGGCTTTGACCTCAGCTCTGCCTTTTTCATACTGTTTCTTCTGCCATAAGTGCGTTCACCAGGAACTTCTCAGAGAGGGGAGTGCTGAAGCTTGTTTGCTGCATCAGAGGAAGCAGCATGTGAGAGGAAAGCTGCCTCCTTTGTGTGTGTGGTGCCTTTGGCAAGCAGCCCAACCCTGGCGCTGTGGGCTGAGGTGCGCATCTACGAGCCAGCTGCCAGCTGGAAGGTCATGACTACAGCTGAGGGATATTCTTGAAAGAATATGGCTTTCCTTCCATCAGATGCTAGCTGACAAGCACAAAGAAGTGCTGATTTAAGTCAAACTGAAATACAGCAATCAACATAGGCCGTTAGGAATAACAGGACGATAGTCCAAGGCTTCTGAATGAATATAGTAATCTGCATCACTAATGGAGATTTTGTGTGTGTGTGGCTGAGGCTGGGTGAAAGGGTGAGAGTGATAAGAAATACCTGTAGGCTCAGCCTACCCCTTTTCATATTGCTTTAGGTGCCAAAATCTGTAGCTCCTGCTTCTCTGGTTGAATTTTTTTATCTTCCATCTGTGTTGCAGCTGGCAGTGCTTTGGAAGTTACTGCATGGGGACAGGGCATTTCAACAAGTTTTTATAAATAAATATTTCAAGATGGACATTTATAATCACAGAAATGGCTAAGTAAAACCAGCACCCTCTTCTTCAGCAGAGCAGCCCCAAGTGCATATTCAGGAGTCTGCTTTGTGTAGTGACCCAAAGAAGCGGCTGCAACCACAAACACTGCAACTGTCAATGAATGAAGTGCAGCCTTGTCTTTATTGTGCTCTGTCAGCAGAATTTAGCTGCGTTTTCTGATTGACAGTCTCAATTACTTGCAGTATTGCACAGGCCAGGGAGACTGCAGCTTGACATTTAGCATGCAGGCTTGGCTGTGGGAGGCTGGCACTGTGGAAATGAGTTGCTCTTGATGAGTGAAGTGGACCAACGAGTGCTCAAGAGAGGTCAAGCTTGGTGCTTTGTGGTGCCATTGGTAGTAATTTTCAAGACAGAATTGATTGCAATTTTAGAGATATATTCTATTTTTTGTTCTTTAAATGCTGTTAGAGCCAATTGCTAGTGGTTATTAAGAAAAATGGTCATGAGTAGAATTAGAATTACTGTGAAGAAGTATTTTAGAAATCTCACGTTATCAACCATTTTATCCATTTCTGTTGTGATAATTGAGCCATGGGTCTGATAATAATTTGTCAGATAGCTTGTCTTTTTATACTGTATGAAAATAACCCTTAATTGTAGAACATGATAAGCATTCTTCCCTAAATGTGCAAGAAACTAATTTCTCTTAAGCAAAGGAAGTTGCCAATAGAGGGGGAGGGGAATTGTCTTTGTTCTACAGCCCTGTAAGCAGCAGATCATTGCTTATGTCAAAACCCAACTGAGTTAAATTAAAGGATTTGTATGAATTTATGAATTATGTTTTTGATTAATAAAAGGTGTCCTTGCAGGTAACATAAAAAGAACATCCATTCTTATAGATAATCCACCAGCCCGTGCATAAGGGAAGTGCTGAAGAATCCTGGTTTTGTTACAGGTTCGCTTTAAGTGTATATGACAGAGTATTTTTTCATGATCGGAAGCCTATGGTAGTGTCAGAATACTATGATAGTGTCCCAAAAATTATGCACAAAGCTCAGATGCTGTTGTACTTTTTTACTGCATATTATATTAATTATTAAAAACTTACTGGATTAGGGTTTCACAGGATATTGACTATCAAGTGACATAATCTGAAACTGTTTGCCAAGAGTTCATGAGTGTTAACTTTTTGTGCCACTAACTGTATAATTTTGAGCTAATTCCCCATACCTAATTTGTGATGCATTAGCTTATGCTGAGCAACACTTCTACCTACCAAATAGACCTGTTGATTTCCATAAATAGAAATTGAATGAAGAAGTACTGGAAGTAAATAGTAACAGGATTCAGCCTTCACTCCCTCTCTTTGAGTCTTATAAGATGTTGGTAGGTGGTCTTGCACAAAGCAACAGAACAATAATTTTAAAAAACATACAAAGTTCTCTCTCTTTCTTTCTTTTCTTTCTTTTTAACTGTTGAAGCTGAAGTTTATATATCCTCAGCATGAAAGTGACTTCTTATTACATAGTTTGTAGAACCATGATCTCAATTAGAGAGAAATTTAGACCCTGAAATGGTCTGTTGAAAATCTGAAATTTCATAATGTATATGCTAAAAAAATGGTGTTAGTGATGACACTGCAGGTGAATTTCAACTTTAACCCAAAATATTTAAGTTTTGATAATCTCAGAAGTCAGACTGCTCAATTCTTATCAAAAGTCAGTAGATCAGTACAAATAATCTTGTAATCTGTAGGCTGTGTGATTCACTGACAGAGTACTAAAGAGATGATCTAATTTTTCAAATAGAAAAGTTGTTTTGGCATTAACTGAACCTGGAAGTGCTCACCACTTTGGAAAAAACAGGTCACATAGCAATTTCATGTGCACTGAGGAGTTTGATTCTAGACACTTGGTCTTTTAAATATTCATTGTGCTAGTCTTAATACATAGATGCCCAGGGAGTGATGTATGCATTGCAGTGAAAAATGCAGCAAACATGTAAATTAGTAAGTACTGAACAGATCAAGTCCATTTCTGAAAAACAAGCTGATCTTCACAGCTGCCTGGACAGGTGTTCTTCATGAAAAACAGAATTGGTTAGCAAAGGAAAAATGCAGCTTCCTTCACTTTGACAGTTGTCATTTGAGTGTTTCTTTAGTCTCACTAATGTTCTTGAGTGGAATCTGTTGAAGGAGTGATATATTGTTGATCTACAGAAAGAAGACATAAATTGACAATTATATACACAAAAGTCCAGATAACAGCCCAACAGCTTTTATCAGTATGTGGCTTAAACATTTTCAGAGTGGAAATTAGCAGTCCAGCCGTATCTAATAGCACTTTGGACTGATACAATAATATTTTGCATAAATATTTGCAAATTAATTAAAAAACATACAGTAGGTTTAAATCATAGGCATTATTTAATGCTTTGCCTGATTCTCAAGAATGCTTTGGATATTAATTATATTCTCAAAACCACATGGCAGCTAATAATTAGCTGCCATGAACCCAATTCACAATTATTATTGTGAATTGGGTTAATTTAATATGTAAAACTGCTAGAGTTGCATAAGTCTTTAGACATGTTATGAATATTTCAGCAATGTTCATCCCTGATGTACCCTGAATCAACACTCATTTCAAAACATATTTATTTGTACAACATATAGACTGTAATTTATTGTGTCTTTTGCTGGGAGGAGGAGAACTTGAACTGACCTCAGACCTTATGGCAGATCTTCTAAGCTTTAACTTTTCACTTAGATTCCTCTCAGTCTTATTTTCAAATGCAACACTTTTTTTCTTGCCATGGGGTAAACTGTAAATGTTAAGTTATCATAGCAGAACACCTTTTCTTCTTTATTTTCTACTTAAAATTACATCAAATTTTGATTCTTTCTTTTTTTTATGTCTCAGTATGACTTCAGTGGGATGTCTGAATATCAATAAATGGGTTTTTGGAGAATAAGGCTCTGTGATTCCAAAGAAATGTTAGTCATCTATCAAAAAGCTTCTGTGAAGCAGTAATTTGAATTTATAGCATGAAAAATAATTTGAAAATTATTTTATGTATATAAAGCCAGAACACAATGGTTGCAGGGAACCTTATAAAAACAAGCTGTACTGTCAGGTGTATGTAAGCAGGCTACCAGCTGTTCATATTGTCAAGAGGTGAAAGAATTTCTCTTACAAACTCAATCTTAGCAACAGGAAATGTCAGAGGGTGTGAAAAGTCTGGGCGTTTAATCAATCAAAATATGACTTTGAGTTATAACCTTGTCATGTGGCTAAGAAAAAAGGAAAATCTAATCATAGACCATATCAGGCAATGAACTACCACCATTGTATTGCTGAACTCTCATCCGGGGCACCTTATATATCTTGTCAGCCTTATTCCAGAGAGACGAGTTCCCACCGGAGCAGATGTCGGAAAAGGGGAATTAACATAACCAACACATGGCAGTTCTGCCTTGAGACAGGAATGGAATGTCCTAGTTAAGTGAGTGCTGGGAACCCTTTCATCCAGGAGGGCTGCTGGTACCCTGGGGTGCATCAGGAATAGCTTTGCCAGCAGATCAAGGGAGCTGATCCTGCTCGTCTTCTCACCCCTAGTGCGGCACATCCAGAGTGCTGTGGCCAGTTGTGGGCTCCTCAGCACAAGAGAGAAAATCAGCTACTGGAGAGGGTCCAGCAGACAAGGAGGGGTCTGGAGCATCTCTCTAATGAGGAGAGGCTAAGGGAGCTGGGCCTGTTTGGTCTTGAGAAGACTGAGAGGGGATCTCATCAGTCCATATAAATATCTCAAAGGTGGTTGCCAAGACAACTCTTTGTGGCAGTGCCCAGCAAGAGGACAAGTAGTAATGGCCATAAACTAAAGGACAAGAAGTTTCACCTCAACATGAGGAAGAACTTCTTTACATTGAGGATGGCAGGGCACTGGAACAGGCTGCCCAAGGAGGTTGTGGAATCTCCCTTTCTGGAGACATTCCAAACCCACCTGGAGAAATTCCTGTGTCACCTGTTGCAGGTGACCCTGCACTGGGGTGGGTGGTTGGACTAGATCATCTCCTAGGAAGGGACTAGAGGTCCCTTCCAACCCTAATCATTCTGTGATTCTGTGGTGTGCTGCAAATAACTGCAGAGTACTAGTGGAATCAGTCCAACCACTATTACAAAAAGTAAACAGAAATGTCACTTTTAATTTAAAGAATATTAACTGGCTATAAAAAAAAGTCAGAATTTGTTGAGCTGTCTATGTTTTAGACTTGGTTTTTAGTAGGATTTGAGGGAAAAGTATGGAGAAATAGTTTGTGTTCTCTTATGACCCCTAATTGCAAAGATGAGAGTTCATCAATAAAGATCCACTTCACTCCTCTGGTATGTTCCTTCCTATAAAAGACCACTTAAGACACTGTCTTACAAAACTAGAAAAATGTGTTGAGACAGATTATTTGGTGACCCTATTGCCCTAAAAGTGAAAGGGATATGGTGTGCTCATTTTTGAGTTTTGCCATATTACAAAACCAGTAAGGAAAAGGAGTGTGTTCATTAAACTTTATCTAGAGCAGTGTCTATGTTAGCATATCAGTCCATGTGGTAGACCCTTTATATTTCTTTGGAACTTAAAAAATTCAAAAGGTACAAGTTAAAGCAGGCCCATGACTTAATCCCTGGTATTTGTTGAGACCTAATAAATAAAATGCTGTTTTGTTGACTTTTCATTATAAAAGATGCGGCTGAAGGAAATAATAATAGCCAGCCTTTTGATATAATCGTTTCAAGAACCAACCTGCCTCTGATAGTGCTTAAAATCTTTGGTCCTTAATACCTTAGTGAAAACTTGGACGATATATAGGTTGTCAGAACAAAAATTTCTCTGAGCCTCTAATCCATCTGAACCAATCTGGACATGTTGTACCCAACTGTCAACTCCCAATGTGAGTTCAGATCGGATGGGTCATGTGAAGGTGGTCAGTTATCACCCAACTGGTATGACTGGTATGCAGAACTTTATCCTGGAGGTTAGTAATCCTCCCTTTCCAAATACTGCCATCAGCTCCACACCTGAATCACAGTCTTGTGACCATGGATGAAGGCTTTCCAGTACCTTTTAGGTTTATGCTACCTTGCTATCAAGAGCATCCAGCCACAAACCTCCCTTGTTAACTGTTCAATGAGCACACATGTGTAGATGTGCCCAGCAGCATGCAGGGAATACATTTGGGTTCCCTGGTACAGCCTCAGTATTTGGGTGAACAAAGCCACACTTCTGTGGGCTGGAGGACTGTGACAGTCCGTAGCCTTTGTGGAATGTGTCTCACACCCCTCCTGATTCCAAGTGCTGCGGCCATCTCTCTCCATATTCCTACAGCTTGTGCAGCAGTTTGTTCAGTGTTACTTCACTTACTTCCTTTTTTTATTTTCTTTTTGTTTTTTTGCCCCTTACAGATGGACAAAAGAGGAAGAAGTCATTAAGAAAGAAACTGGACTCATTGGGAAAGGAGAAGAACAGAGACAAAGGTAAAATGAGTACATATTTAGTGATCAGGTTTTAGTTTTGTATATGAGATTTCTTTATTCTGAAACATACTTTTTGGAGTAGAATAATATTGTTGAGCTGATATACTGTCCAGGTATTTATTTTCAAGCTGAACAATATATTTTGTCTTTTCTGTTTGACTTTAGTGTAACTCAGATCTATTTGACTGAAAGTTTTTGCGATTTTTTTCTGAGACAAAAGGAAGAGTTAAAGGACTGTGTCTTTTCTCCATTGTTCTTTGTTCCCATTTTCACCATCTAGTGTGGAGTGTGGTCTGGATAACGTCATCCAGTTTTTTACCTACATTTGCACTCTCCTCTTTCAATTTACAAAGCACATAAACCCAGCACTGCCTAAGCAAGTCAGTTGGTTTGCTTTTCTTTCTTTAAACTTAGGAAAATAGCCATTGTTTAAAATACATAAATGCTTCAGTGCTACTGATCAGTTGGATTTTAATAAACTCCGTGTGACAAGGATTTACAGATATGGTTCTACTCTTTTGTTTGGACATTAATCAGCTTTATGGGCTGGGTCCTAATCCGAGACCTGAAGCTGACCTGTAATTTGGAGCCATTTTAACTAGGTCTAAATTCTGAGACACTGAAAAGTGTCTATGAAATTTTATGTAGGTAATTGTGCATCTAATTTTGTGTTCACTTCTGGAAAAGAAGTTCTGAAAAAATGGTAGTAAAGCTCAGTATTGATATCCCAGTTTCACAAACATGAACACAAATGCAGGAATTTGTCACAGGAGAAGTGACCTGGTTACTCTGATATCCTCACTTTTAGTCTAGTTTAGCAGAACAATGGAATTTTGAAATTCCATTGAAAAAATTACTATCCCCATTTCAAAGTTAATTTAGATAGCTGTCAAGAAGAAAGTATTTTTCTTTTAATTTTTTTTTTCATGACTTCAAATATGTGATTATTATTTTCTTGATTTAAAATTGTTCATGGAAAATATTTGTATTAATGTTTCTGAAAGTGAATGTCCCCTGAAACATTTGTTTGATATATCCAGCGGCTTCCTGTGTTACATTGCAAATACCAAGCTTTTCATTTGTTACAAGAATTACTTGATGTATGACTGAGCCCATGTGCAGGAGGAGTTTTTAAGGAAGAGGTTTAATGATTTTATAGCCACCTTTGGGGGAAAATCTATTTTGTACTGTCCTATTAATGCATTACATTTGGCTACACTGTAATTAATCAATCATTGCATTGCTATGTTTTTTTCTGTAGTTGTTTGTGCAGTTAGAAGTGCAAAGAAACATAGTTCTGTGCAAAACCTGCCCTGCTTTTCAATGTGTTTGCCAGATATTGATCTTCACAGGGCCTGTGGGGTGCTCTTCTGCATCAGAAAAGGCTAACCACATCCTGCTTTTTCTTTTTAAATGTTCTATCTCTCACAAATTTTTGATGTACTGAGAGCTTTTGTCTTTCCTCCCTTATGGGTAGCATGATTTTGGTAGTCTCTGTTGGAAGTTTTTCTTTAGAATCTTTTTTGAGAGTTAAAATACATTTTTGGCTTTTTTTTTTTTCCTCACATTTTTCATTGCTGCAGCAGATTTTAACAATGATAAATTGCTTTGGTAATTCACCAAAACCAGAATTTTGCTGTGTCACCCAAACTTGGTGGATCTTTGCAATTACACTTTCAGAGCTCCACCAATGCTGTTTGGTGCCTGGGTGGCACCAAGTGGGTGTCCTTTTGGTGATGGATACAAATTCTTAACCCAGAGGTCTTTATTCCAGTAAATTCTCTGTTGCCAAACATCTTTTAAACAATAATTTTTCTTATGTTGCTTTTCATTCTTTTGTATTTTCTTACAGCCGTGTTTTATTTCAGCTGACCTCTGTTTCTAATAATTACACAGCTGCACTGGTTGAGCACTTCCAGATAATATTATTTTCTGCTATTACACTTCTGTTCAGGGATTTTCTTGTATGTCTACCTTGCACGGTCACACTTATACTCCAGTTAGTAGGTTCAGGGATGTACTTGGTTTTTATTCTGAAGGTTTTTCTGAGTGCACTTTGCCTTTTAGGGCTCACTAGTTGCCACAGTGAAGGTCAACACTGTAGTTATTCATCATTGTTTATATTTATGTACTTCCTGGTTTTCAGCATTGCTCATACTGTCTGGTTAACTATACCAAGCATTTTTAGAAATCACTATGCTGATTCTCCTTAATTCCTTTTTTCTTCTTCTTATTTGAAATTCATGTTTCAAGCGTATACCGCTCAGCTTTTATCCTTTATCTCCCGTGTCTCACTGCCTTGTTCTGAGTTATAGAATGTTTTACATGCTCTCTCCACTTATAAAATACTATAGGAGTACCCTCTGAGAGGAAAATTCCCCAAGCACTTCTCAAACATTAGAATCTGTATTTCACTCCTTCCTTTAGGAAAAAGTTGGGTTGGTCAGTAAGGGTCCAGGAAGTTGGAAGGAGTCAGGTTCTGAACAGGTTGTGTTAGCAAAGTGAAAAAAAAGGCATATTTGTTCTTACTTATTGCCAACAGCAAATGTCAGGCAAAAATAACCCAAATAGATGTGGGTTATAGTATAGTATAGAAGTAAGATGTGGCATCTTACTTCTCAGCTTTTCTGGCCATGGTTGGTTCTGCCATACTTTTCTCTGCCCTTCTGAGTTACTAAAGATCGCCTGACCCCCAGGTACGTGCTGAGCAGGCTGTTAATGGGTGGCAGCAGAGGGAACGAACAACCAAGATTGATGGTTTGTGCCATGTGGCACATGAGCCTGGCACAGTGGTTGAAAGGGGGCTGTTTTCCTCTGGGAATCAACAGGACCAACATCCCCTCCAGCCTCAGGAGCTGGTGGGGAAAGTATTGCCCAGCTTTCAGGTGACAAGTCGGCTCTGGAAAGGAAAATGAAAGGCCTTGTGCTGCTGGTCTCCGTAAGGATGAGCCTGCCATGCTCACATCACAAGTGAGCCCCAGCACCTTCCCTGAACAGTGGCCTCCATGTCACCTGAAATCAGAGTTAACCTCCCTCGACATGCCTTTCACAGCAAGCTTGTTCTGTAAAGAGAGTATCTTCCATTTCTGGGCAGCCAGTCCAAGACAAACACTCCTCACTGTGAGCGTGGGTGTGCCACACAAAAGGCTGGGAGCACACGCCTACCCAGGCAGGTCCCTAGTCCTCATGCCTGAAAGGAATGCCTTCCTTATGTTTATTTTGGGGGGTTGTGGTGGGTTTTTTTTATAACTAGTCCAGCTGCACTGTTGTGAGACGAAAACAGTGAGACCAGGCCACAGGACATTGGAGGGGGAGCAGGGAAGCTGATTTCCAGACGCTCCATACAGAGGAGATGCAGCTACATTAATGCAGACTTCATTTCCATCCCTTCAGCATCACTTTTGTAAACACAGTTGCAGTTGGAAGAGTAATTAATTCCAAACATTTTGAGTTTTCTCTGTTGCAGCCTGGGAGCCCCCACGTACCCGGACAAGTGAGGGCACCATGTTGTTAGGGCCTGCCCAGGGTACGTGCCAACTGAAAATCTCCTTTTGTAAAGACAGACTCCTAAAGGTTAATCCTGACAACCATGCAGCAACGTGTGATCATGTGTGTGGGCAGCAGTGAAAGATAACAGGGATGTGCCTGGCACAGGAAGCCACAGAGGTGGAAAGAAAGGGCCACTGTGCTGATCACCAGGGATGCACGATGGAGGCCTCACTGCAGCTCTTGCCTGACAAACCATTTCCTTCAGCACCGACGAGCCCTGAGCTGCCCCACGTGCAGGTTTCTGGGGTTACTCTCTCTGGAGAGGTGCCACTTCTCCCCAGTTTGTGCCCAAGACTGTTCTTCCCCATCCCCATCCCACCAGGTGTCTGTATTTAAAAAGCACAACCAAAAGGAATGGTACTCAAGTTTTCTAGGACTGTTTGGAGATTTAATAACTTGTATTTTAGGACTCAGTCCAATCTGTGGAGTTTTTACTGTCTAAACTTCATATTTTGTTTAGATGGATCAATCAACCTGTCTGTTAAGTGAGAGTTTGCAAACTGTCAGACTTCTGAAGGTTAATAAAGACACTACAGTAGAATTGACTGCACTTTAAACAAGTTTCATATCTTTATTTTGTCCTTTTTGGTATCTGTCAACATCTCTTTAAAAGGGGAAAAATGGTAAAACAAGCGTTTTTTTTTTAATTGTTATTACATCTCTGAGTGACTCACCAAAGCAGGATATAGCAAAACTTGCTGGATGTAAACAGACTAAACAGGAGAAGAGCACTCCACCCAGATATTTAAGCAGTATTTTCAGCTTCCATCATTTAAGTGTTTTTACTTTACGCAGCCTCCTTGTTATTAATGGCCATCATGACCCTTGATCCTACTGTCTACACATGTCTCCAAACGTTGGCTTTAGCTGCTGACCGATAGCACTGAGGCTGGAGGAGCAGTAACATGCCCATGCTGCTTAGAATCAGAAATTCTCAGGATGTTATGCATGCTGGCAGCTGGATACGGTTCCCTTACGAATTCACTGCTAATTTTGATGGCAGCAGAAGCAGAGCGTTTTGTCCATCCCCTGCCAGTGATTTGGGTGCTAGCATAAGAAGGGCTACTTTTAAAGTACACACAGGCATTCCTTAGAGAGATGCCTCCCAAAAATTACTTGTTTTAGGAGATTTTATCAGTAAACGAACTTTGTTTTGCCTTGGTTCCAGGAAACACCACAGGTGAACAAAGAGACCTGCTCAGAAATAATAATAATTTGTTACGTGATTGCTTGAGTAACTGAGAATCAACCCTTTTGCTGGTCTTTCTGCATGGAATGTAAATACTTGTCAGGTTCATCTCTGAGGCCTTAGCAGAGGTGCTGTGTATGCAGGACTTCCTGAGAAAAGGCCTTCCTGGTAACTCTCTGGCATATGCAAATCCAGCAGTAGATATTTGATTTTTCTTTATTCAAAATTCTAGAAAATGTCTTCTGTGTTTACTTCTCATCCATGCTCAGTAAATTAAGATGTATTTCTTATGTTTGCATTTTTCTCAGTAATTCAGCCTATCATGGTGTCCATGTGCCTTGGCACAGTCTAAGGAGAGAGATGAATAAATTAAGTGTCTTTTTTATTATATTTTGTCAGAAATTGTTCTTTTCCAAGCCTTTTCGGCACCACACCGTACTTTTAAAAAAACAACTTTGAATATGTTTCTGATGTTCTCTAGGCATACAAAAGGATTTTTTAAGTAACACTGTGTCATATTTTATACTAAAGTACCAAATAATCTCTTAATTTTTTGTAAAAAAATCCCAGGCTTCCCCTCAGAGAAAGCATAAGTAGTTGAGAGGGCCTTATATCACTCTTTGAAGGTCAGTGAGATCCGAGTAGATGGAGAAGATCTTTTCAGCCACAGATCTGATGCTGAGAACATTGCCTCATCTTGAATCTCCTGGAATGGAATCACTGCAGGTTTTGAAGAATCTTGACATGGAAGGAGTTTTGCAGTTCCCATTATGGACTGAGGTTTCTATTTCCCTTGTTTTCTGCTTCCATCACTGTCTCTACAGATCTGAAATAATTAATTTCAGATAGCAAAATAGTTACCCTGTCTGGCTAGCTGGGGAGATTGACCTAAAGACCCCATTTAAATATCCCTTTAAAAGCATGTTACTCTCTGATCTCTATTCCTGTAATTTAGAGGTGGTACAAGCACCTTAGTAAATCTTCGTCACAGGATTTTAGCAGCTCAAAACCAACATTCACAATGTATTTAAGGAAAATCTCCAGATGCTAAGATGATGAGCCATAGTTACTTTTTGCTTTATTAGTGTTGGAAAACTCATTAGAATCTAGAATATATACCTCACTGGTTCCTAATAGACTCCTGTTTTGTGGGGTGGAAAGCAGTTTTCACCAGCTGAAGCTTCAGAGAAATCTTTTAAACTATATTTGGACAGGGTGACATGAGGTGAAGTAACCTATGACCATGTGGGTCAACATCCTGAATATTATCATCTGATTAGCAAAGGGGAGGATTTGGGATCACTGAAACTCTTACTTGATCTGGCTGGGAATTTTTCTGTGGCATGCTGCTTTTTATTAGAAAATGATGATTTACCACCAAAGATTTCTTAGGAACATATCAGTTTCAATCAAAATTTTGTTAAGAAACTTGTCTCAGCTGCAGGATTGACTTTCTGGTAAGAGAAATTATGCACTTCTCCAAAACAGTAAATTGTCTCCTTTGTCAGTAAACACTGAAAACTGGAATGCATTAAAAGTGCTGCTGGCGAAGGATATGAATCTATGTTTCCAAGCTGATTGCCCAATCTGCCAGGTTGTTTCACATTTTTACATGATGCTTTCTGCAAGATGTCTTTTTAAGGTGCCCAGTCTCCTCATTGAATAAGTGATCTATTTTTTATTGAGTTTACAGAGAATAACTAGCTTGGTGGCTTTGGCGCTCAGTCTGTATACAACAGACTAAGGTTTGAGCCACTGTTTTAATTAATGAAGTCACATTTAATTAAATTAATTTATCCACATTTCTTCATACAAATGAAAGCTCTCCAACAGTGGGGACCCCCAGCCTACGGCTGTAAAGAGGCAGTTGGTCCTTTTACCTTAATTGTGAGACCAGAGCCTCACACATCTTGTTTCGTGAGTTAGTTCCCTTTCTCTCTCGTCCATGGTGCTGCTTATTACTTCACGAGTACAACTTTTCTTTCTTAATGGATCTGAAATGTCAGAGGGGCTAACATTCACTCTAATTACCTGTCCAACAAGGAAGTTGTTGCAATTGAAGAGTTCTGAAGAGTGGTGGCTAAGACATGCTTCCTGCCGCCACACCCCATGGTGCAGGCACACACATTTTGGTGGGAACTTGAGGCTGTAGCCAGTCTGCAGAGGGGGCAACTTAATTTTAACAAATGAGCAAACTGGGTTTGCCAACTCTTCAATGTAATTACCACTGCCAGCCAGCATCATTACAATCTGTATTTAGTCTGAAATTTAGCCAGTTGGTTTTCATTCAATTCCACATCTCTGCCAGACATTGAGAAATCAAGGAAGTGGTTTTTGTCCTCTGAGGCATGCCACAGAGCACCCTGGAGTAGAGTCTCTGTGTCCTTTCTCTGGCCCATGCTAAGCAAGAGCAATTAAAAACCTGGAATCCCACACCTGAGAGTTTCCTAAAAAGGGCAACACCAAATACCAGTTTTCACCTATTGAAGTCAGGGAGAGGATCATTTTAATGAAATTTGTATAATGAAGCAGTGCTAAGATCTCATCTCCTGCTGATCTTGCCCCAGTTGATGTAGGATCAATGGCACCAGCATGCTGTTCGTGAGCTAAATACTGCTGTCCTCTCCCAGTCTGAAGCACAAGCAGCTTTGAGCCAAACCAGAGAAATATCTTCTGGTCAGGATTTCATTTGTCTCAATGTCTTTTCTCAGGAATTGTGGTGGAAGGGCAAAAAAAAAGGGGGTGCTAGGAGTATAACAGAGCACCCAGTTAGACAGCCAGAAGGGGAGGCATATTGCATACGTACATTTCAAGTTCGTCATCTTAAGTGTTCATCGGGAAGATAATTCAGAACAGTCAAAAGAATTAAATACTAATACTGTCATAATTTTGTAGATGCTCTGCTGGGTACAGGAGGGAAAGGTCTAACTGAACTCCTGGAACTGGCAATCTCTGCATTGCTTGATATCCGTGTGATGATGTTCTTTCTTGTCCTAAATTAAATGCAGATGGTTTTAGATGTCATTCTACTCGTGGGTCACCTCCAGACTTGCTTGATATCTGAGGCTCTGCTTCCTGATTTAGTTTTGTCTGGCCACCACAGTTAATTCACGTCTTAACATTTCATGCTTCTAAAGAGCAGGAATGTTTCTACCAAATCAGAACAATGGGCTCTTGTTTCTTTAGTGTGATAGACTAGTAGTGTCCTCATTCAAGATTCTTAAAAAATCCTCTTATTTTCAATGCCTTACCTTAATCTTAATGCAGGTCCAGATACAATTTGAAAGTGTCATCAAAGACACAGTCAGACCCAGGAGGAATTTTGGCCTTTAATTATTCATATGATTGTGGCAAAAGAGAAATATAGTATGTAAGAATTCTTCTGTGTCCTTTTTTTTTGTTTGTTTTGTAACTCCTTTTTTTGTGCTTAAAAAAATTGGTTTTAATCTCTAGTGCTTTATTTATTTTTGATGCTAGCAGGTCTGAAGCTGGAACCTAGTAGAAGTTGCACTCATTTTCACCAGGGTGAATAACATCCATATCTGTTTTTTCATTCCATTTGAGCACAAGCCAGTCTATCTGGAAATCTGTCCTCATGGTTTTGCTTCTGCTAATCTCAGATAGGTCTGGTTTGAAACTTTATGATGAGAGAACTTCATTGTTGCTGGCTGATTCACTGTAAAACATTTTTCTATTTTGTAAAATATTTAAGCATTTTACTTTGAGACCTGAGGTGTATTCTGGTTTTGTACATTACTGTTATATTGATGTGGGATGGGACTATGTTCCTTTTGGTAATTGAGACAAATGTATTCTCCATATTTCCATGTGTCTGTTTTGTTTTTTTTTTATGTTACAAAGGAATTTTATACTGATACACCATTATTAAAAAGGTTTAATCTTACCAGTATTTAAAACAGTATAGTTCTTGTGTAAATTTAAAAACATATCCTTGAAGGCTTATTCAGAATAGTGAATGTACTTCCAAGTTCTCTGTACAGATAGATTCATACTCTTCTGAACAGTAGTAAAACCCATGAATGTGCCGGTGCCCTTTGACTCTGGTGCCCTACAGCATTTATGAGAAAGGAGCCTGGTGAAGGGATCTAAAACATGAGAGAGAGCTTTGGCACAGTCCAACAAGGCTCCTCAGTCTCAGGATGGTTACCAGAGCTTTTGATGCCCCTCTGCACCATCTACATGTAATCAGAAGTGCCTGACTTCAGTTACTTTGAGTAGAAGTAATTAGATCTAATCCCAGATGATTTTCCAAGATTCAGTGCAGTATATTTTGCATGATGTGACTAGAAACAGGATTCTCATAATGTGGGCTACAATTACCTGGCACTGTTGTTGTTGTTACTGCTATTCGGTCCAGTACTTCATTGGAATGACTATATATTTTGAGGGACTTCAGATTGTTTTTCTTTTTAACAACTTAACAGTTAGTTCTTTTGGTACTAAATAAATATCAGATGTTTGGTAAATAGTAGGATTTTCTTGTTGTTGTTGTTGCAGAATTTATTCCCCAGGCTTTTGGAATGCCTTTGTCTCAAGTGATTGCTAATGACCGGGCCTACAAGCTCAAGCAAGACTCTCAGAGAGAAGAGCAAAAAGATGTTTCAGATTTTGTGGCCTTTCTCTTGCCATTTGGAACTAAAAGACAGAACAAAGAACTTTCAAGCAGTAACTCATCTCTCAGCTCAACCTCAGAAACACCGAATGAATCCACTTCTCCTAACACACCTGAGCCAGCGCCACGAGCAAGGAGGCGTGTAAGTAGGCACATCACAATGGGGTGTGTGACAGTAGGTCCAGAGGGTCTAGCTCCACCAGAAAAAAAACTGCTGTGTGTGTGGACTGTGGAATATTTTTTTGTTATGTTTGATTAGTGGGGTTTATTCAGGTGGAAGTCAGCCTCATCAACATCAGAAAACTCTTCGCTGTAGTGGAAATCTTCTTTTGCTGATGCTGCTGGGAAAAGATCATATAGACTCTGCAAATCTATTACAGATCGCAAAGAGGCAGAGAGATTATCTAAAAATCTTCGTGTTTGCTTCCTTTATTTACCTCCTTCTGTCTAAGTCTTAGATTTAACAAATTCCATCTGTCTTTAACCTAATTTTTTCAGCAGTGGAAGACTAAATCTATGTGATTGGTATTTATAGGTATACTTATCTTAATCTAGCTCTAACTTGATTATAAGTCTAACTAATAATTCCTATCCCAGTATTCATAAAAATCTTCATGGTCTAACCCTCATCATATTCTCAGTCGCAAGTAGTTGTCAGACTAGATTTGTACCAGTGTCTTTGAAGGATGTTTCTGCATGCAGGCTATGAAGATGTCTTTGACAGCAGGGCACAGTGTGGTGGTTTTGGGTTGAATATTAATCTACATATAAGATTGACCATTTTTAGCATGATTCTGTTCCTTGTAAGTAAATTTTACGCTCTGAACTTTCCAGTGGTACGGTTAGTAATAGTATAATTTTTTTTTTGCTTTTGTTACCATGGAATAGAGGTTCTAGACTTTACTGCTTTTTGATTTCATTTGCAATGGAGGGAGAAAAAAATGGCATAATAAAATACTTCAAATAAAACCTTTTTAAAAAACCTGAGCAAAAATTTGAGGTACAATGATAGACTCTGGAAAAGAAAATATTTTCTTAGGAACCTCACCTCCTTTCATCCTTATGATAAAACCTACTTCATGAAAATGCTCTATTGGGCTCTTCAAGACAGGGTTTAAGAGGAGTAGAACTGGAGTAAATTGCACATTAAAAGACAGAAGGCAGGTCATGGGGCTCTTTGTTTCTCTAGCTGCTAGCTGAAGCTTGAAATGTCTATATTCTGTCTGCAAATAACTGAAAGCATGGTGTTTGCAGTCTTGTATATGCATTAATGCACATCTGTTGGTCTGTGCAAACCATATGAACAGGCATTTGTGTTCACACAAAAGTGCAAAGTAACTTGATTAAGTATGAAGGGAAACCCATTAAGTTCTTTCAGATTTGGACAGTCAGTGACAGAAAATAAAAGTTCACTGTATGCACTCATTGGCTTCAGAACCTTTTTTTTATCAGAGGGAAAGATAATTCATGTGTTCCAGGATGAGTCATCTGCAGTTCTTTTCATGAAGTGTGATAAGATTTCTGACATTCATTTGACCAGTGAGCAAGCAGAAGGAACGTGGATCCTTCTGTACATCCAAACGATAGAGCTCCGTCTGGACCAAGTTCCTAGAAGCTGAGGGAGGGTTTCGCTTGCTTTGTTTGTTTGGATGGTTAGGCTTAGGGGATTTTTTTTGTGATAATACTGGGATTGCAGCTTTCAGTGCTGAATTGGAGCCTTCAGTCCATAGCCATGAGGATGCAGTAGGACATGGTTCACCTACAGTGAAGTAAGAGTAGGCTAAGGTGGGCAATGTGACGTGAGAGAGTTGTCATTTTCTCTAGGGAATGAAATTAGCTAATGAACTTCATGAATTGTCAATTATTTGACATTAATATCAACTCAGGTCCCATATCTTGTCTGTGTATACATTCTGTTTATTAGTTCACTTACTCCTCTCCCCTGAGCTTTTTTAGAGGATGGTAAGAAAGCCTACACTTATCTTTTATCTCTTGACCACTATTGCACTATTTGTTTTCAACTGAAAAATGCTTACAAGAAATTTTAAAAATTATTCATTGGTACATACAATGATACAATCAATTAATCACAAAAATGCTGCGCAGACACCTGGAGTGCAGTCCTCTTAAAGCAGAGGGATTGTTTATCGCTGCATCATTCACTTCTTCGCAACTGTGTCATTCACTATTGTAGATTCATTCCAATGAGCTTTCAAACACTCATCTGAGACTTTCAATAAGAGATAGAAGGTAATGCTGGCTGCAGAGCTCATGGTGTGAGTCCTGTGGTTCTCTCTCCTCTAACAGCTTGACAGAAATCACTGTTGCTGCATTTTCTGTGTAGGATTTTTGCCCAGCGGATGGAAGTTGAGACTTCATATTCCACTTTCCTTCATGCTTCTGTGTGCTTAGCTGAAGACTTCCCCAGTTTGTTTAGGTTTGTAAGTCATCATGGGGGAGCAGGGACTGGTATTCATTATGTGCAAAGGTAATGTCTGGTAGGTAGATGGAACTGGATTTTCTTTAGTTGCTGGCCACTGCAGTCTGAGTATCACAGTGTGTGTTACCAGACCTGGAGCAGTGGGCAGTGGTGTGGGCAGCCTTCTCCTCCTCCACTGTTCCTGAGCAGTCAGGTAGCTCTGTCTGAGCCCAGACTAACAGGTCTGGCTGAGTTTGAGCTGGATCTGTGGAGTAGATTGGTAATGTTTTCCTGTGCACTTCGTAAAATCAGAGCTGGACTGGACTTGGTATTGCCAAGCGGTGACTTCACTCACTGAACTCAAGGTCACTCTTCTTAAAACCAGCTCAGTGTGCCAGTTAATCCACAACTTTGATAAAATGCCCAAGGACAATGGCGAACTGACTGTATTTACGTCTATTTTAGGGATCTGAATCCGACTTAAGTGGCTCTGATAATGATTCATGAGGTGAGGATGCTTTGCGGCCAGGCAGAAGCAGTAAAGGCAGGGTATAAAGGAGGGCACCTGTTGCACAGGATCTGCCTGGGGGCTGAGGTGGTGAGATTGGTTGTTAGGATTTTCAGTGTCAATCAATTAATTTGATGTTTGGAATGCCAAACTCTTAAATAAAACAAAATCAAAAAATTGTTCAGTTGGAATGTTACACACATGGATGATAGCCAGAGGTTCTTGTTTGGTTTGGAGGGCTTTTTGTTTGTTTGTTTTTGTTTCCTGTTGGCAGGAACTGGTAAAGGGAATCAAGAAGATGTACTTTTGAGAGACATCAGAAATAAAGGTCAAAAGTTGCATTCTAAAGGATCTAGTAATTGTTTTTAGTAACAAGCATTAAAAAAAATCTAAAAAAATTCACTGTACTTTATTTATATATCTACCATGAGTTCCAAGAAACAGAACTATACCTGATAAGTTAAATGGTTTTTTTGAAAAGATATTATGAACTAGAAATTTATCAATGAATTTGAAATCTTGGTGGGCTTTTTGTAAGTTTTGCCTATGAGTTGTAAACCTTCATAAAGTTCAGTTGGCCAGGTTCATGGAAGAAAATACTTCTAGAGCTTGAAATTCCCTTGTAGGCAATTGTACAGCTCTCATTTAATAGATGTAGAGTTCTGACTAGCAGTCTATAAATTACCTGTCAGCAGAACAGTGTGCTTTTAACAAACTATAGTTATCAGCAAAGTTTTGAGTAGGAATTTACATTTTCTTTATTATTTCTTAGGATGACATGCTGCATCCCTGTACAGTATATTTTATGTTATGGTAAAATTTATGCTTTGTTGGGGAAGAAAGAAAATAGTTTACAACAGATATTTTTAAATGGAGTAGAGCCTAAAATTTTTCTTTCTATTTTATTATTATTCGTAAGCCTGCATGTCCCCTAGAATGTTTGTGCCTCATAAGTTTAATAGCAATTGAGAGAAATGGTAGTTTTGAAGTGACAGTAATCTTGTGGTTTGAAAAAAAACCCTTTGTTTTTCAAGGGTGAACATTTGAAACATGCCATAAACCTCCTGCTGCTTGTGCTGCCTTATCCTTTACAGACTCTTGAACTTCTGCACCTTGCTGTAGTCCAAACCTGGCTTTCAAAGCTTTCATTGGAATTTTAATGATTTTAAAATATCAAGATACAAGAAGTAGAATTTTTAAAAAAAATATGACCCCTCAACTTCTCTGGTGTATCTTTATTCTGTGATAATGTGGGATTATTTCAAACTCTACAGCTGTATGTATTTGTGATATTAACTGTTAACTGTGTATGGTGTATGATTGTAAATCATTTTGCATAAGTTACAATGTTACAATGGTGGTCCAAGCTACGGAAGAAGTAGGCAATCAGATTTAAAAATGTTTTTATTATCTCTGTGCACATGAATATGGTACTGCTGAGGGTGCATCCACTGACCGTGATTCATCCTTGCCCTGCAGTATGTGCAGGCTTACAACAGTAAAAAGATGGAGCGAGTGAGTGGAAAGCATTTAGTTTTTTCAATATTTTAATTTGTATTCCTTATATTATGATAAGAATAGCGTTGGTACCATTGTGATCTCCCCATCCATTACACTGGTATCATAACTTCATTAATTTATACAAATGTTGTAGCAAATTCTATTTTTATATTAGTTTGTTTAAAACGCAAGTAGGCAAACGTCTTTGTTGGATGTCCTGTGATGCTGAGATTTCCCCAGCCCTACTGATTGTTCATGTGTGTGTATTTTACAGGGTGCGATGTCTGTGGACTCTATTACAGATCTTGATGACAATCAGTCAAGATTGTTGGAAGCTCTCCAGCTCTCTTTGCCAGCAGAAGCCCAGAGCAAGAAAGAAAAGGCAAGAGATAAGAAACTAAGCCTGAACCCTATTTACCGGCAGGTTCCCCGGCTTGTAGATAGTTGCTGCCAACACTTGGAAAAGCATGGTAAGAATACTTTCCTTTCCCAGGAGTGGCAGATGTATTTTTACTGTAATATAAATAAATGCCTGTTTTGAGAAGCAAGTATATGCTTTCCAATTGCAAGGACATCTTTGAAAGCTAGACATTTTCCCTCTTGTTTTGCCTCTTGCTAAAGATACTGTCTCACAAGTAATTACTTAGATGATAGCTTCCCAGACTAAAGATCTATGCTACAAGCTTGCAGACTGGCCCATCGAGCATAGGGACAGAGGTTTTTCTTGGAGGTCATTCATCTTTTACTGGGGTGCTCAGCTCTGCAGAAATGGCTCTTCACATCCCACAGGTTTACCTGTACCTTGAGAATAAAAAGTCTGAAATGTGCCAGTCAGTTTGGAGTCATTCTTCGCAACCAGTGGATCTTAAGGTGTGAGAGCTAAATGAACAATTTATACTGTAGTGCAAGACCTTTGATAGTTGAATATGGAGGCTCAGAATAAGAAAGAATTCCATGCTAAATATATAGTAAGCTCCAATAAGCCTCTTTTTGTCCACTGCAAAGCTTGAAGGCTGAAGACTCAGTTTGTCTCTGGCTTGATTCCTCCTGCCCAGCTTCAGGTTCAGGCCTGCTCTCTCTGAAGGAAATTACAGCCTCCTGCCAGTATTTTTCTCATGTCTTCATGATTGTCCAGACACAAACCTCCCACCGCTTTTTATGTAATGCAGAAACAATAGTCAATCTATGTATCTGCTCACCATCTCTGCCAATGTATCTTAGTCTTGTAAAGTATTTTATTGATAATTGAAATAACTTGGCCGCAGCAAGATGGAGTTATCACATGGCCAGATAATAAACCATAAAATAATGGTGACTGCAACAGCAAATAATGTATTTGATGCTAATTTCACCAGCAAGAAATCATTTACTGACTCTGAATGAAAGGCTTTTGCAGATGAGGGACTGCAATTTAAACAACAATGCTGAGATTTCACAATCTGTAATTGAAAGCTATGTTCCTTACAAATGTATCAAGGAACACTGCAAAAGATAGTAATTGTTAGTCTTTTTTCAGAGATTAGATACCATGGCTGACAAGTAAGTATGGGATGATTAAGTTTGAGATTAATGACTTCCATCCCTTCAAGCAAAGGTAGCTGAGTTTGGAGAATGTAAAAGTATCTGAGTCAGCCAAAAAAGCTATCCAGCTGAGTATCATTTGGATGCTGTGATTTTTTGTCACTTGATCATCTGTGATAATTTTTTTAATCCCCTTAACCCACTGTCTTAACAAAGATTTTTTTCTATATGACACTCTTTAGTAAAATATTTGTTTTACATTGAAGTTTCCTTTTAAAGGAAATTTATGATGGGTTATTGTGCATTATTTAAGAATGAACTATAATATACCACAATGCAATAATCTGTTATCATTTGGGGCAAATTCTTCAATTTTCAATTTAATCTGCTGTCCACAAGACAGTCATTGGAACTGAGAGAAATTTAAAGATTGTAGAAGATGGACACTGTAGCAACATCACTCCAGGCTATATAATGGCCAGGTTACTGATTCTGAAAATACTTACCTGTATGCATAAGTCCTTTAGGTTGATTTTTCAGCAACAAATCACCAGCAGATTCTGATGAAAGCTTTAAAGGATAATTTTGAACATTATATGACAAAAATTGGTTATGTTTTTAGACATAAAAGCCCCTGTCCCTGTTCACCTTCTCTGTTTTCCCTGGGATCATGTCCCAGAGATATAAAGGCTTGACTTTTTGTTGACCTGCACTATAGAACAAACACTGTATGTCTGTGTAGGAATTGGTAACCAGCCTGCTGGTTTTGCCCAATGAGTGTATCTCCATCTCAGATGATTCCCTGCCAGTGTTCCTGGGTTTACTAAATTATAGCCCATCAGTGTCATTTTCTGTTAACCAAAGAGAGAAGATTTAAAAAGAGGTGCTAGGTTGAGACTAGAAACTAAAAAGAAGAATCATATCTGAATTTTTCTGATGAAAATCTGTAACTCCAAACACTGCTCAAGGTGACGCATCTCCAGCAAGCAAGTGTAGCCTACTGGCTGTCAAAAGGCATTTGTTTCACAAGGTTGTTTTGCATCTCCTGTATGTCAGTAGAGGTGAGAGCTGCAGAGTAGCCCTTGTTAGACTATAAACCTCTAAACTTATAGATAATTCAATCCTTTTTGCAAAAATGTATAATTGTTATAAAAATTATATATTGTTATAAAAATTATGTTGTGTGCACAGCATCTTAAGGCTCTAAAATTTCCACTCACATTGTTATTGCTAAAGACCATGTCACCTCTCTAGTTTTTTCAGGTCCTGTTAGCCTACAAGATATGTCCATTCAAGAACCATTTTATCATTTGTTGTATTTGTAGTGGCTTTCTACAGGGCTAGAAGAAGGTTTGAACTGATTTCTTATGAAATAGTGGGCAACACCAATTTCCTAATCACTAAAGTCTAAATGACACACTTCTGCACTTTGCTTAAAGTACAACAATGCTTCTTTATAGCTTTCCCTTTATATAATAGCTGTTCCTACCTTATAAACTGCACACAATTCTCAGTTAAAGGTCTTCCCTTTCATAGTCTACCTGAGTGCCCTATTTATGTACCTTTGAAGGAAACTCTCAACTTTGTCTTGACAGGCAATTTAGAGCCAGTGAGTAACCCCAAACGCCAACTGCTTCCTGTATCCAAAGACACAGCTCAATGCCCGCATATTTAGTTGTTTTACTGCCTGTTTCCTTTGCTGTCAGTCCTGGAAGTTACACCTCCAAACCCTGAGTAGTGCCTCAGCCTCTGCATACCTCTGTTCCTCATAGCAGTGTCACTGCCAAAGTGGCATCACAAGAAATGTCACAGAGATGCCATTTTTCAGATTTAAGTGTGATCCTTAAAAACCACAGTGGATGGCTTCTTAATCACAACTGAGTCTTGCCTCAACATGGTAAGTGCAAGTTTGTGGAGAAATATGTTGCTTTTTCTTGTTTTTTTTTCTTTTATTCTTTTAAGTGCACACATAACTCAGAATGCTTTGTTTCAGTGCAATTTTCAGGAGAAAATTAAACAATAAAACAGTGCTATGATGTGTTACACTTTCAGGTCTCCAGACAGTAGGAATATTCAGAGTTGGAAGCTCAAAAAAGAGAGTAAGACAGGTGAGTGGATATAGATATGGTTTTCCTTCACCAGCCATGGTACAAACAAATCTGATTCCTTTTGTTGTGATTTCTTCCCCATCTGTAGCATGGAGAAATTTAGGCTTTCTGGGTCAGTGACTTCATTGGTTTTTTGATGGTTCATAACAGGCCATTTCCAGTATCTTCTCCATCTGGTGAAATCCTTGTCAGGTTCTCAGCAGGTTAACAGGCTCTGTATGTTTTGCTCTGCAAAAGTAGCACAGGGTTGGAGATCCAAATAAACTACAGTGAAGAAATTTTCCAAAGGTCACACTGCAGGAAAAAAAAAATCTTGGCTGTTCCTTTAATCTCAGAAACAGCTGAAGCTCCCAAAGTAAACTCAAACTGTAAATCTTTATTGGAAAACTCATAGTATGAGAAAACATGTAAGTACAGAACAGTCTCTTTGACCCTAAGATTGCTGCTCCTATATATCACCTTTCTTTTACCCTTGCTAGACTTGAAGGTCAGAGCAGACCCTTCCAAGTCTTAGTTTCAGTCAAATTATGAAAAAGCAAACCTAGTGTACAATTAGGTTCCAGAGACAAAGTCAGATGTGGGTGTTACCTCTAGGTATACCTAGATATTGCATTGTTGTTCCCAGAAGGTGGGAGTACAAGTTGAGTTAGAGCAGTGGAGAATAGTGGTTAGTGTTTGCATGATACACAAGGAAGGGTTAAAAAGTTACAGGAAAATACCATTCTGAGGAAGTATAAGACCAAAAACATCAAACAGAAAAAAAACCCAAAAAACAAACAAACAAAAAAAAAACCCCATGAAAGATCCCAGAAGAGTTATAGAGCTTTGCAAAAAGTTGCAAAAAATTCAGTGTAATGTTTTATCATTCTGGAAAGTTACCTTGAGTAGCTAAACTGAATTGATTTTGGCTGGGAGGACAGTATAGCTTACTGATTTGTAGCTTATTCTCCAGCAGTTTCTAATCCTGCATAGCTGGTGTAACACCAAGCTAAAAAAAAAAATCTGCAGAGGCAGTTTGCAGATGAACACTGAACTAGATAAAGTATTGAAGTTGCCTCACATTTGAATTGCAAGTTTCAATGTCAAAACATATATTATCATTTAGGGGTGAGTACAATTGCATCATACCTCTGGGGAAAAAGCATAAAGCTTCCATCATTTACTTGTAAATTAAGCCTTACTTTGAACATTGAAGGCTTTCACCACTTTTCCTTTTATTCTGTTTTCAGAAGGTGAGGAAATCAAGAGATTATCTATGTTTTTTATTACATGGACTAATTTATTTTACTAGGTAAACTGATATATTTCATTAAACAACATGGAAGCACCAGCTTGGCCCTTGTAGTTACAGTAATAAATGCTGTCACCATGAACACATGGGAAAGTCTGGATTTAATTAAAATTCCACTCATTTTCTGAACCATAGAAAGCCAAACGCAGCACTCAGATTTTGGTGTGCTTTTGCAGCTGTTCATTAGTTTTTCTTGTGTAGAAAGTAAGCATATTTTGTTTTCCTTCCTTCCCCAGTTAGAAAATGTTCTGTTTCAACTGTAGTTTGTTGCAGTAAATACACAATTAAGTAAACGCATGTGCAGCGGGGTTTTTTATTGGTGAGCAGCAAGAGAAAATCTAGAACACGTACATCTCTTGTAAACCTTCATGGTCAATGGGGTGTAGGAGAAAGATTCCTGAGCTCATGTTGACTCAAGGTGGTAGATCAGGATGCCATATTCCATCTTGTGCCCAGAGCAGATGCTCGAGTGGAGCATTGTTGCCAAGGTTGGGATGGGCAACCCTCGATGGTGCGCCTGGTGACGTGGCAGCTTCAGCCCAGAGGATGGAGTGAAATAGCTGGAGCTCTCCTCTCCCAGCCCCTGTTGCAGCACAGATATCCTCACCTCTTATATTGTTAGATTCAGTGGATGCTGTAGTTCACCAGGTGTGTCTTCCTGTCTGAAAGCATTCCATGTGAATGGAGCCTGAAAGACTTAAAGTTGTAACTTAAAATACACAGTTTTAACAGCCGTGATGCCTGGGCCTGAAATGTGGTCACAACTCACCAAAGCTTATATGATATTTTGTTGCTTAGGACACCTCTGTAGGTCTTACAGGATATCAGATCAGAAATGACACATTAAAGACTATAACAGCAGTTTATGATTTAGACAGCTATTTGGGAAGTCCAAATTCCTGATGCAGTGCTAATCTGTTTCCTCAACTGCTTTCGGGCACTAAGTGTGGAAACAATCTTCTAGATGGAGGTAACTTATGGTGCTCCATGGGGATGTTCTGCATTTGTCACCAGTCTGGAGAGTAGAATTGAGCTGGGAATGAAGTCCCCAGGTTGGCACTGGAAAATCTTTGGCCCTAAATCAAAATATAATATTAGATAAAGAGCATATTCTGGTCTTCACAGCACAATTATTCATTGATGGTAATGACTGATATTAATATTAATAATGTTAGAAGTATTCTTATTAAATTAGAATGGAAGCTGTGGTTTTTAGTGAGTGCCTTTCACACCCATTATGAAGGCACAATTTCAACTGAAAACATAGGATTTTCTCATTGTACAGAGTCAAGATAGATTTGTGTGTGATCAAGATTTGCCACAAATTATCATAGGCATACAGTTTGCTTGTGACTTACCTTCTTTCCTCTTTTTGGTATGTTTGTAATATTTCTGGTGAAGAAACCTCAAATTTCCTTGCTTATAAGATTTAGCTCTAATCACTCTCTGAGAAGATAGGCGTGACATCATCATACCTCATTATGTTAGCAAACGTACACATTTTTTCTAGGAAATAATTTTAAAACCTCTTGACTGTTTTCAGAATGAAAAGAGAGTAAAAGGTGAAGCTGACAGCCTGAGGAAAGTATTCTGCTCTTGGTGCTGGAAAATCCCTTGAGAAGGGCAGGCTTTTATATTTTCATAAGGGGTCCTGGATTTGGGAGAGGGTTTTCTTCTGCCTTTGGGAAGAGTGATGCGTTTTAATTATACAGAATTTGTCTGAGGACCAAAATGAAAAAAAAACCCACAGCAATACCTTGTAATGATGTTAGCTTGCTGTTTGTGAACTTTGTAATGATGATCACTTAATGAATATAACTAAATTAGGAAGGTGGAACAAGGTGCGTGTGGATGAATGCTGTGAAGTCTTAGTGAACCTGTCTGCTTGCTGCCTCTCTTCACATAGGGTCTTAAATGACAAGAGAAGTGTGAGTTTGGTGGATATTAACATTCTTATTAGGTTTTTTTTACAAAATTGTGAATGTTATGAAATGCAATTTTAGCCTTTTTGGTTCCAGGGATAATGCTGTGAAGTGGTATAAGAAAGCCTTCTTTGCAATTTTCCTTATTTTCTTTGGTTTCTGCCTTCGCGATGAATCTTGCATTTCTGCAAAAATTATACTTGGACTCATTTTTTCATAAAAGAGTGTCATATATTAGCTGGAAAAAAATTTGCTTTATTACAATGTGGTACAAACTTCAGTTATGCATCATGGAATAAGCAGCAATTAGGCATGAATTATACCTTTGACCTTACCAAAAGCTAGTCATGCTCAATCTTGAAAGTGAAAATGAGTAAATCCACTTCTTAAAAGATTTTCTGTGTTGGGATGCACTAATTGGGACAATAAGTGACTGTGGTTTTCTCTCATGATCTTTTTCAGTTACGGGAAGAATTTGACCGAGGCATAGATGTTGTATTAGATGAAGAGCACAGCATTCATGATGTTGCTGCTTTATTAAAGGAATTTCTGCGTGACATGCCTGACCCCCTTCTCACCAGAGAACTTTATACACCTTTCATCAACACTCTCTGTGAGCTCTACAACATCTTGATTTATCAATTTTCAAAAGCTAACCTATTTGAATTCTTTGATCTCTACTAATAGCCTTCTTTTATTCTCTTCCTTCAACCCTCTAGCCTGGATTTGCAACAAGTATTTGTATGATAAACTATAAAGAATATAGTATATTTTAATATATGATAGTGTATGTATATAATGTACTATAGTGTATATATAATAAAAATAATATAATGTATTCTTTAGTATAGATTTACTGAGGTATTTTCTTTGTTTTTATACTGTGTAAGAATAATCCAGAAAACTAGAACAACAAAGATCTCACTAACTATGCATATTTTTACATTTGTAAGGATGTAATTCTTGTTGTCGATTAAAACCTGACCCTGTCATTGGCTCAGCAGTACCAAGTCACAGATTCCCATTTGCATCTCCATATCTTAAAATGTTTAGATCTGTCCACTGACCTAAATTCCAGCCTAGCTTCAAAAATTCAAGTTTCTTCATAATCAATGGTCCTCAAAGCTATCATATTAAGTACTCCCAATTGTCTTACCTAAGACCTGAGTGCAGACTCTCATGGGTTTAGGAGAAAGTAAAGCTGGACCCTTCAAGCTTAAGCAGCTGCCTGGTATTACATTCTTCATATTCTTTCTAGCCTACATGTCTGAGATCCCGCCTCTGTCACACCTTTGTCACTGGCTACCATTTAGATGGTGGATGGTTCAAGTGGTGGTGGTTGCAGAGTGTTCTTTATATCTCTGATTGCTTTTCCAGTCTCCTGGTACCTCTGCAAGATGAAAAATTGTAAGAAAACCAATTAAAAATGGTTGAAGCATAAACCTGACTGGAATGCTTGTCAGCTACTGTATATGCTAGTAGCTATAGCTAAATGAATGGAGTAAGCAGAAAAGTAAGCAGAATGTTTGAGGTCAGTAACACTGATGGACTGTGAAACATGGATTTTGCTCTCTTATAAGATGAGAAAAGATCTTATGAACTTGTGAACAAAATGTTGACCAATTAAGGCAAAAATCCCATAACAGTAGTTGTTGTACTTAGGACGTTTCCTTAGAGTTTTCTCTTTTTCTTCTGACGTTGTAATAAAAATTATTCTTAAACAAAGCTATTCCTATACCTTCCTTTGGGTTTGGAACAGTATATTTGTTCTGCTTTTAGGTTAGTTGGAGTGATTTTCTTAGAACGTATTTTTTCCCCTCTTAGTATTAGAGCCAGATGAACAGCTAAGCACCTTACAGCTTCTCATTTATCTTCTACCTCCTTGTAACTGCGATACCCTTCACCGGCTGCTGCAGTTCCTCTCCACAGTAGCTGGCCATGCAGAAGACACCAGGGACAAGGATGGCCAAGAGGTAAGTCCTGGTCACTTGTGTCCTTTGACTTTACTTAATTCATGGTCTGAAAAGAGATCTTTAAAGCCTTGAAACCTGCACAATGGTGGCACACCCCTGAAAGATGGGAGAGGTTGAATCTATTTGCCTGCACTTCTGCCATTTACTTGTTTACTATGTTCGTAGGGCTGTGAAAGTTTAATTTTTGTATGACTTAATCAGTAAAGCATCTACCACTTCCTTTGGGAGATTCACAGTGTACCAGCCTTGCTGTCAAGTACATCTAATGTCATCCATCCTTCCCCCACTGCCTTGTTTTATTCTATTATATTCTATGGAAAAAGTACTCAGAAAAGGTCAGGCATGCAAGAACATGCTTTCTCGTTTTCATTCTCTGTTGTTGCTTTTTTATATGACCTTTGGACATAGCAGTTCACTTCTTGGTTCCCTTAACTTCCTTGTGTTCACTGGGTAGTGAAAAATAAAAAACAGAGGAGAGGAACTCCAGCTGTATGCTTGCAACCAACAGACCTCATCACTAGCTGGAGTCAGGGTTCATCTTTGCCTGTTTTCTTTCTGACCTCCTTAACTGTTGCAGTCTGGACCAAATTCAGTGGAGAGTTTGGTGTGCACTCACCCCATAGAGACAGGAATGCCCACAGCCATAGGGCTGAGCTCTAGCTCTGAGTGTTCTCACCTGTGTCCATTCACACTGGAGAAGACCCGAAAATCCAGGCTTCTCGTTTCCTGCCAGGGAAGGGCTTGAACTAGAAGGCTGCAGTGCAAAAGGTGACAACTCCATTAACTGAATGAAATGAATGGTCTGTCGCTGCTTGACAAAGTTGTACTGGTTTATCTGTGGGAAGGACTTCTCAGTCCCCTGAACTGCAGCACAGACTATTTCTGGGGTTACTTCTGAGACTTTTCTGAAACTACCAGAGAATTTTGTCTTCTAGACAGAAAATCCTCCTGATTTCATCAAATTTGGACACATTTTATAGTTGTCTGGATTTAACAATTGGCACTTTGAGATTTAGTTTTGCCAAATTCCTGCCTCAAGTCCAGTGTGTTATATGTGACTTCAAGGCCTATTTCACTTTTAAATCCACTTTAAATGCTATTATTTTTGTTCTCAGCAAGGAGTTGATAAAAAGCTATATTACTGTAATGGAAAGCATTTAGAAAGAGCAGCCTGTAACAGTTTTACTGTGCTTAAAAACATTTATAAGCCAGCTCAGGTCATGGTCTCCCTGGTCCTGCAAAGAGTTCTCTGTTGGTTCAGGAATGTATCCAAGAGGATCTTATTGCAGGGCCAGAGGATGCTGCTTAACAGAGTTGATTTGGGTCAACAGTTGTACATCAGCTTTGCCACAGGTATTTTGGCAAGGCAAATCTATGTAAGCTATTTTGACAGTATTGTAAGCATCAGGAATATTATGTGCAACTGGATACCTTTCCTAGATAATACAGTATTCTGCTCACAGTTATTTTAACTATTTATGAATAATTAAGTGAATAAAGGCATACAGGGCAAGAGAAAGTATTTTATCAGACTGTTTGCTATCACTGGAAGGAAAACGGCCAAACTTCGGCACACAAGCCCTCTTCAGGATTTCTTTCAACAGCCCTTGTCTCATGAAGATGAAGATGGATGACTAACTTTATTAAAATTACTCATTCAGTTAATTTCAGTGGAAATGTTTACAACGTTTTTTAAGAATGCCCTGAGGCTGCCCTTAAGAAAAGTCTGACTGTTTACACAAACAGCCTGCAGATGCAGATCCAGGCACAGCCAGAGGCTGCCCTGGCACACTTGACGCACAGCGTGCCTGTGCATCCTTGGTGGCTCGGAACTCGGACAGAGTTTATAAAGCAGGTCACCTGAGAAACAGCTGGATGCTCGGTGGTGTGCAAATCAGGGAGTGTGCTGCTCCAGAGTCATGCTGGGATGAGTCTCTAAACAAAGAGACAACATATTTGCTATGACTGCTCAGGCATCTACTAAGTACAGATGTCTTTCCAACATTACACAATGCTCCTACCAATAAAAAGGCAAGTTTTTTTCTTACTGGCATTTCTGTGTTGTCTAGTTGAGCTGTTTAAAAGATAAACCAGGTGCAGTCAGTGCAGTTTTGACTAGACTATTCAGTGAATGATGAGCTTCAAAAAATTTTTAAATATACTGCTTTGAAAACATCCGTTCTGTACAACTCATTTCTTGAAATTCTATTTTTACTACCTCTTTTTGGTGCCTCCTTATGTCCTTTTAAAAAATTATTAGTTCAAAGACTTCTACTTTTTGCTTTGTTGAAAGAATAGATGGGGAAAAGAGTAGTCTAATCACAAAAATGACAATGAAATTTTTGATGTAATAATGTATATGATATATTTTTCAGATAATTCCTGTCTAGTCTAGTATATATTCCTGAACTTTTACTTCCTCAAAATTCAGGTTACTGTTGCTTCTTTGAGCACAGATTTATAAAAGTAGGAAAAAAAGGTAAAAAACCAAAAAAACTTAAAAAAAAAATAAAAATAAATCCACCTAACCAGCAAACATTTGGCATGTTCTAGAAAACAAGTAAAAATACAGGAAAATACTAATAAAAACAATGAGCCTTCTCCTTAATTATCTAAACAGTTTAAACATGGAAAAGGATTACTGTGTATGTTTTAAATCATGAGTGCTGCTTGAGAAAGCTAGGAGTTTTCCATATTTGATCCTAAGAGACAGTAATGTCCTGAGATGGGGAAGTAGGAGGGAGGTTTCTCGGATTTCAGAAGTATACCACTGTCGAGCTTCCAGGGAATTAAGGGCAAGAAACACTTCTACCCTCTGCTCCACCAATTCACTTGAAAATATATCCAGAAAATCTACACTGCTTGTTGCAGAGATGTTCAAAACACGGTGTTTCAGCATTTCTAAAAGTTGTTAATTTTTAATTTGACTAGCACCAGGTTTTGGGTTTGATAAATGAAACATCTGCCAAATCAGGGGGGAGAGAGAGTGTGTGTTTGTGTGTGGGTATATAGGGGTGAGAGTATGTGTAAATATGTATACAGATATGTGCATATACACTAGGCCCTGTGAGACCACCTAATTTATATTCTGTTTTCTAGATTACTGGGAACAAAATGACATCACTTAACCTGGCCACCATCTTTGGCCCTAACTTGTTGCACAAGCAGAAATCTACAGACAAAGAATTCTCAGTTCAGAGCTCAGCTCGAGCTGAAGAGAGTACTGCTATCATAGCTGTCGTGCAAAAGATGATTGAAAACTATGAAGCCCTTTTCATGGTGGGTGGATATTTTTTCATATTACTCTAATGCATTTGTAAGATAAATGAGAAAATACCTGGTGTGTTGACACTAGAGTAAATGACAATGAAATAAACTGTAGAAGCTGCATTAAATTAGGTAAATAATTTATCAATAATTATTGGTAAAAAAAGAGTAGTCTTCTAGCAAGGAGAATGATTTGCAGTAAGTAAAATATTAAAAATGTGTACATATATCTTGCTTGGAATGGTTTCTGTGTGTAGATAAGGGTATATTGTTTAGAAGACTGTCTGTGGAAATGATGGAGTTGACCATTCAGTTGTATACTGTGTAATGCATGGACAAGACTGAAAATGATCTTTCACATCTCAGTTTTGGAAGTCAAGAAGACATTTTTTCCGCAGGGATTAAGAGATGCTTGGTTAATTTAAGGAATTGCCTTCCCTATTTGAGACTTTTTTGTTGGTTTGATGGAGAGGAAGGACAAAGCTTTCTCATTTGTTATTTGGGTAAAAGGAATAAAACATAAGTATGTGTAGTTCCTGAGTTCACTTCACTTCTCTTGCTGAAGCAAGGAAGTTCTTCCTAAGAAGGCTGATGGCCTTGGACTTGAACATATTGTTTACTTAAGATGCAGCTTAGTTAGATCCGATTCCTCATACCTGGCAGTTACCTGAGTAGTTCATTCTGTGCCTTTATCTTATGCTCTTTTTGTGTACAAAATTGTAGGTCAGCTCAGTATGACTTGTGTCTGAGAGAGCCCTGCTCTGGGGTAGCAGAGGCTAGTCAGACCTAGTGGTGGGCACTATTCTTTCTTCATTTTAGTAAAAATACACATTGTAACAAAACCAGTAGTCTTGAAAAAGTGGAAATTGTGTCGTGAGACTAAGCAGCAGTGTATGTTACACTGAGGAGATAAATTCCCAAAGCAGAAAGAACACTCTGGAAAACTTCAGTCCTTCAACAAAGCTGATTGGAAGAAGATGGGCAAGCCTGAACTGTGGGCTGATGGCCACACAGTGCTGTAAATGGACAATGTCTATCTGATTTCAGCAGGGAGTAGAGCAGGAGAAAGGAGTCATGAGTCCTGCCTCAGATGTCTTAGCCTCAGATGAACTTCTTTGTGGTTTTCCTTGCTTTTATTTTAACTCTTGTACCAGTGAGATACTTGCAATCAATTTCTTTTTTGTTTTTTTTTAAAATGCTTTTCACTGTTTTGGAAAATGCTAGGTGCTATTTTGCCTTCCACATCAGGAAAAGAAAGTGACAGAATTGCACTCTTGGGCCCAGAGTGTGGATGGCACTATCAAGTTTAAGATAATACTTAAGTGAATGCTTGCAATACTTGAAGTGTTCTTATTGTTGTTTCTCTTTAAGAACTTCTTGTAGTGCAGGCATATCTCTAGTACATAATACTTAGGCACACATTCTGACTTTCAATGTGGAAAGGATGGGGGCTAAGGTTAGACTAACCTACATCTGGGCTTTTTTAGTTCTGATGGATTTAATCCTTCATCTCTTCAGTTCTTGCGCTTTTATCTGAAGACTGAACAAAGTGTGGGAAAAAATTTTCTTTTGTTTTCCAGAGTAGCTTTTACTGTTTATACTTGACATTTATGCTACTTAAAAAAAAAGAACATCTGGACTTAAGCATTCAGCTACAGCTATAGCCTAGGGTCTTGATGATCAGATGATTTTGTGTTTAGTTTTTTTTTCTTTCTGTTACTTTTGTATATGGGGAGGTTATAAAACTGATTGGTTTCAGCACTGAAACTGGAACATTTGTGAACCAAACTCTAGGAAGCCAGGATGTGGTGGGGTACCCAGACTGCAATATCAGAACAATTCTGACATATTGGTGGGTCAGAGAGGTTCTGTTTGTCAGAGCAACACAGGATATTGAGCACCATTTTTACTAAGTAACTGTTGTTAACATCGATAACATGCAAAAGTGGGTTTCTTATAGAAGATGGAATCTGACCATGTTTCATTGATGTCAGTGATGATAATCACTTTCATATCCAAATCTTGCCCATTTCAGTGAGTCCTAGGGTTGCATTAAAATGTTTTATGGGGATGTATAGGGGACTGTTCTTTGCCAGTGTCTGAACTGTGTCCAGCAGCTGAATGCAAGGAGATACAACTCAATCACCCTCATCTTGTTGGCTTTGACTTGGTCTGAAGGATGGAGAACAGCAGCTTGGTCATGCATTTCATCTCCTAGTGCCCAAATCCAGCTCTGCTGCAAAGAAGTGCTACAGAGTGTATGAGGTTCTGTATTTTTACGTTAGAGGCTACTGTGGCCTTCCCACTGCAGAGGCAGCCGCACGCTGCCATCATGTGCCATGTCACTGGCAAGGGACAGCGCAAAGGTGACACTGCAAGGCTCCCTCCCCATTCCTGTGTCTCAGCAACTGTGAGTCTCATGTAGCACCCAACCCCAAAATCTCAGAATATCTGGTACTCTACTGGAGTCCTGACAACCCTAGAGCCCTCTGATATGTCCCTGTATGTCCTCCAGAGCTGTTACTTCAGCAGTGCCTCGGCTTCCCTTCTGTCCTGAATTTCAAGTTCTCATCCATCTACTTAGGTGCAATTACCAGTTAAACAATTAATTCAGTAATAGTTATGGTGACATCTTCCTGAGATATCGATGTTGTAGTTCTCTGTAAGTTTACAATTACACACATATCATTTCTACACTTGACAAGTTACTGAACTAAACTGAAGAAAATGGCTGCACAGGAGGAAGCCCCAAACCCAGTAGATAGCTAGCAAGGAGACCCTCAGAACAAAGCTACTTGCAGATTCATTCAAGTAAAGGTCTTATGACTCAATAGAACTGTTATGTTTAAATTTCATAGCTGCTTTCTGTTGGAACTGAGCTTCTGGTGGAACTTTTTCAGACTAATTTTGATGGAATGAAAGACTGATTTATCCTTTTTTTTTTTAATAATGCAAGATGTATTTTTGTTTTTCTCACAAAGTTCTCTCCGCAGTTTCTTACAAGTTTCTTGATAATAAAGCTGAGTAGTAAGTTACAGACTTCCTGTGTGGATTCTATTTTACCATCAAACTTTACATGTTGTTTCTTCCAGTGTATAGAAATGCTGTCTAAATGGAGAAGTTTCAGCACTCCAGGTTTCCAAAAATATATTCCTATTAAAAAAATTTGTTTAAAGACTAGTATATCAGTGACCATCAGTAAGATATTTTTCCAGTTCAGAGACTGAATACAATTTTTTAAAAATGAATATGTGGTTACACAAGTTTTTCATAGATATTTTGGATCAGTTTGAATTAAATTATGCATATCTTCATTTATTTTCTAATTATTTCCTTATTTAAAGAAATATGCCTTTTATGTCACTTGACTTCCTAAATACCTCCCAAAATGAGATATTGCTCTGGGGAATATGTTAGTAATTCTATTCATATTTCCCAGGAAATGTTAGGGGGAGCAAATGGTCCATGCAGTGTGACTTGAAGGTCAAGAGATTCAGGCTCTGGCAGATTGCATCCAGAAACATATATTACCCAGCTAATGACCCCTTGCTATTTTGTATCCAGTTCCATCTCTCATGAGTGAACCTGGGCTGTTCAAGTTTCTTGCATGGTTTAATCTGTTTCGGTGTTTTGAAGTTTGAGTTGAATATTGCACTGTGACGTCGCAAGACTCACTTGAAGATTGGTAAGACTTGTGTAGAAAGTGCAGTTGGAAACACAAAGTTTACTTGCGCAGGTTTTGGAGTGCCATTTCTGCTGCTGTATCCTGCAGCAGCTGGAGCTGTCAAGGGGTTTGAAAGTTCATCTTTATATGAAGTGTAAACAGGAAGCTGGAAAATCAGAAGACCAAACTCCAAAGAATGTGACACAAATTCTGACTGAGCCTGTTGGTCAGAGTGGCTGGAGAGCCAGAAATGGATATTTGTAAATGTCCTCAGATCTTTGAATGAGGGTTTAAAGTTAGGACCTTAAACTGGAGTTTAAGGGACTGTGATATATAAGTAATCCCACTGTTATTTCCAGATGCAATAACCAACTGGATACCGATGGGTTATTCAACAGTAATCAGCATTTAACATTGTACAAAGTGATCTTTAGTCCTACTTCGTGTGTTGTTACATGAAATTTCTCTTTTAAGTGGAAGCTTCTGAATATTTTATATACTCTCTGTAAATGTATTTGTACTTGGTCATTTAGATTAAGCATATTACCAAAATTAATGTATGTGAAAGGATATTAAACTCCAACTAAGTATTTTTTTTATGTTTTCATAGGTTTCCCCTGATTTACAGAATGAAGTGCTTATTAGCTTATTAGAGACTGACCCAGATGTTGTAGACTATCTGCTAAGGAGGAAAGCTTCTCAGTCATCGTGAGTAATCTGTTTTTTCATCATCCCTTTTTCTGCTGGGAATTTCTATCTCCCACTGGAAGTGTTCAAAAGGTTCTAGTTTTCCACAGCTCTTCTGCACTGTATACAGTGGAGTAGAAATATCCTCCCTATTACACAGACTCTGCCAAAGAATTATGACTCTTGTACAGCATTTTCTAAAGACAAAACTTGTTTCTGTGATTCAGAGGAAAAATTGTGTTCTGCTGCAGAGAACGGAATGACATGTACATAAAAATATTCAGTGCACTATTATATGACAGGATGTATTTTAGTGATCTGCTGGTTCATGTCTTGGGTTTATTGTAGTCTTCAGTAAAACAGGAGGCATGTATTCCACTATCCTTGAAACACACCCTAGAGTGCCTTAACACCGTCACAGCGAGCCGCCTGACCACTCTATCATTCTTTTCCTATCCTGTACACGTAGAACATTGTGAACAAGCCAACTACCACAGCAGCAGCTCTGTGGAGACTTTGGATATTATTTAATTGTATGCTTTGTGAAAGATCTGAAGAGAAAAAAAATCACACTGGTCACTATAACAGTTATGATATATAACATATTCTGACTTTGTGTATGGTGTATATATGCCTGCGCCCTTGTGCCTTAATGCTGTGAGTTTGTACATTCTGATTAACAGGATTCCTGGCTTTCTCATGGGACCACACAGTCGTTTTCTTTATTCTAGTGAATCCTAATATGTCAGACCCAAAAATCGCCAAGACAGACTTGCTTTAAGTAATTTTTAAGAGGGTTTCTAGACTCTAAACTCTCTGGGACATGTTGGATTTTGTCTTCCTGTGTTTGTGGAAAGTGCCTAGTGCATTCAGAATATAAATAAAATTGAATTTGTACAGTCAGTTAACTATGATTTTTTTTCCTCTCCCTCTTAACATTGTATAGTTGGAGGTAATGTAATAGTGTGCCTGGCTTTAAAGGAAGAGGTATACAAGAAACAGTGTAACTAACACCTTGAGGAAAAAGCTTTCTTTAATTATAACATTTGGAAACAAAAATATGTGCAGTATATATTGTGTTGTAAAGGATTTTTAAAGTTTTCTAACTTAACCACATGAACAGATAACACATAGTAGCAAATTATCATAGATCATCTGATTTGGGGTAATTTCCTTTGTGTGAAATAATTTCAGCTGGTATGTCTGACTGACAAGTAACCATGTGTATATTTAGATCACAGTAAGTGCAGAATAGTTAGAGGTACATGAGCTGTCTTTTAGACTTGTTTCACATTTGCCAGAAGCCAAGACTACAATTAGGAGAGACACTGCAAATCACATGACCTAAACTAGTGTGTAGAGACTTCTTCCTTTCAGCCCTGAGTTTGGAATGATCATATTATTTCTAACTCCAGCTAATAAAAGCCATCATGCTGGATTACACCATCTATATAATAATAAGACATCAAATTTTGTCTCTCATGTGACTACATATACCAATTGTGCATAAATTAGTCACGAATTATTGTGAATGTAACAGGTTATTGTTAGATCCTGTTTCCTTAATGGAATTTTCCTTGAACTTCCTTACTTTTAGCCAGCATGCACACCTACAGGAGAAAATGCATCTTTTGTCGAAAGCGGGTCACAACTGACAAAAGGCATTTTGTAAGGAAAGGTTTTGAAGCCAAACAGGAGCATATAGCTACACTAGTACTATTTTATTGTGTTGTCATTAATGGGCAGATCACTGAAATAGGAGAAACTTACTGTCATGTTTTTTCTATTCTGCTGTCATGTAAGTGATTTTTAATGTTAATGAGATATGTTTTCACTGTGGTTGCAACTTCTTGATTAAGATATTTCAGGCAATTAGAGGGAATGTTACATAGTGTTATTGCTAGGAGTGTGATGCTCTTAAGAGATTAATGTATTTCAGAACATAATCTCAGTTTTGAGGCTACAAATTTGTTGCACATTTTTCCTATAAGAAATGTGAGACAGCAGACAAGAAGGAGATGTTTGTCTTGACTTCATATAAATGAGCCTCCAAAATACATCCTTACTGTTCTTGGAAATTGCCTGGTCACATACTCAAGATACAAATGTGGATCTGTGGAACAAACAACTTTACATATTCTTGAGAGAGTCTTCATCAGAAGAGCTAGTTGGCTGCATAGAGTATAGAATCAGCTTCAAGACTTTAATGTCACATTAATTGCTTTGAAAGTCCTGCTTCTGCAATTGCCCTCACATTTCTGCTCTTGCTGTCATAAATGCTTTCTTGGCACTGATCTAACAGAGAAAACATAATCTCTTTTCCTCCCCAGAGGAGGACAAATCAGATGTTCCTCATCTTTCAGTTTTCTTAAGAGCTGAGCATTGTGAACAGTGTGTCAGGGAATTTATGGAAGTTGTTCATGGTAAAGCGCTAATTACAAATGGCAGCAACTGTGAAGTGTGCTTTTGTGGATGACTTCCCAATTTTTTGTATGTTGGCTTGATTACAATGGAATTTGGGTTTACAGGTGTAAGATGAAGGATCTTTAAACTAACAAAAAATAAAATTTATTTCTTACGATTATTTGTTGCATATGGTGGTTAGTAGTCCTTTTACAGTAAATAAATTTCAAAGTTACAGAATTTTTGGATGTTTTTGGATTATGATGATGAGTTTTAATCCATCCTGACCTGTGGCACAAAGATGAAGCCATACAATAGGTGATACAGGATGTGTAAATGCAGTTTCTAAAGCTGCAAAGGCTCCTTGAAACACTGAGTCCTTTACCCTGTTACAGTATCAACCACATCATAATCCCACAGTAATCTGGTTTGTTGGTAGCACCTGTGTTTCTTAAATTATGTGTGGAAATTACTACTGTGTGCTGCCAAGCCATCACACTCCATATGATTTGCCTCTTGAAGGCGTAATTGTTTTCCCACGCAGAAGCTTAAAGTTATAACAGAAAAGGGTTTCTGCCAGAAACAGAAACGGATTCCCTGTTTTGATGACTTTGATGCTAGTAGAAAAGTGCAAATATCCTCAGTAGAAGTAATTATTATTATTAACACATTTCCAGTTCACCCATGCAAGTAGACTCTGGTGGATAATTTCAATTCCTAGAAAGATGCCTGTTTTGGCATCTGAAATTGTGTTTATAAATTCATGTGGCATAGGTTCCTTCTGTTGCTTTCAAATCTTTCCATTTCTTCTTAGCCACTTCTAAAATCTTTTCCGTAACATAGTTCATAACCACTGTAAATACTTTACCTGCCCTTCCATTCTCCACATTTGATTGCACATAATCGTCTATTATTCTTTGTGGGGACCATAATCTGCCCTTCCTCATATACTGCATACAGGCAAGTGGATATCTTGCACAGTATTTATGTTTGCCTCCCAGTTCAGTTTTTCCCCCAGTGTGTAGGTAGAGAATCTCACTATCCAAGGGAAGAATTTTGAATTGTAGTAAACATCTGTTTGTTAATGAACTCAAGCAGTAAAGCAAACAGATGCAAAAATTTCATTTTAAGGAATTAGTGAGAATTTGTTCTTTATTTGCAAAAAGCAAACCAACATCTTCTTGCAAGTTGTGTTTGTTTTGTTCATGAAGAGCACAGTAAAGCTGCAAATGTATTAATTCAGTTTCCAGCTTTTAAGTATTCAATCCATTTTGATGATTTCTTGTAGTAAGATTGACAGAGTCCACAGCAGTTCCTTTGATTTTTACAGCTATTTTACCTAAACAAATTTGAAAGTGATATTATATATGTATGTAAAAAATAGTATGGGTTTACCAGCAGAAATTGTAAATCAGTTTAGAAACTTGAATGTTTAAATCTTTCCAAAGACTTGAAAGTTTCCATTCAGGTAAATTTTTAGCAGGAGCTCTGTCTTGAGAAGAGGTAGACTATAACAGATCATTCAAGGTAAGACATGAAATCAGTGTTTCACAAAGCTCAAGTTTATGTTCCCACATTCTTTCATTTCCATTTCTGTTTCCCTTATTCCTTTTGTTACCTTGCCATGGCTAAATGCTGGTTTACCTTTGTCTTTGCTCTGTTCAGCACAGTTAGGTGTTGATGCTGCACAGATTTACATGCAATAAACCTTACTGGTGTTACCATTAATAATAAACTTGTCTGTGTGCTGGCAGGTGAGGTTTAGATGACATTCAGTCTAGAAATCTGGAGAAAAAGACATCTGGTCATAGGAAGCCTACAGATACCTACATTTTTCCCTTTTTCTAAGAGGTCTTTCTAGTTCTAAAAATCCCAAGACATTGCTTAAATCTCATATCACAGCAGAAAGGTTTTTAGGACTTAGGAGGGCAGAAAGAAAGAAGCAAGTGGCAAAAAAAGAGAAAAAAGGTTTGTGATAGAATTATACATTATTAATTAAAAGACTGTAATTCTTCAGTGTGTGTCTGTTTATAGATTAATTTCCATTGGAATAATATTCAGATAAGAAGCTTAGATGGGAAGTTGCATAATTGAAGCTTTTTTTTTTTAAAATTACTTCCCAGCATTACCATGCTGCACTGGGAAGCCTGAGACAGAGAAACTTTGCCAAATGGCAACTTTGGTTTTTGAGTTAGCCTCAGTTAAATTCCAATGATGATTTTGTCAATGAGAGTTACTGAGGTGTAACATTATTTAATTAATTCCCTTTATGCTTTCATACTGAAAAAAAATTAGGAATATTGAGTAACATAATCATCATGCTGTTTGTGTATATATTGTTATTTTTGGGACATGCATTACATAAATCAGCTGGGGGAAAAAACCAACAGCTTGAAAGTGGTGTTAAGTTTTGTCATTATTTCTGTATTAATATTTACTGTGCTGTGGCTAGCTGTGTGTTCTCTTTATTTTCTTTCTTCAGTTTTATTTCCTTTGTCTGGAAAGAGGGTTATTGTTCCATAGTGAGAAATGAGTTTTGGCTTCTCACTAAATTCAAGGTGTCTTTGGATTTAACTCTAAGAAGGGCTGACCATTTTCAGACATTTACAGGAATGAGCCTCTGTTGTATCACATTCAATTAGAACAGATATTAATGAGAGGACACTGAAAGAAGTGTTTAACTCAAGAGAAACAAAAGATAAGCATCTATGATAAAAACTGCAGGGAAATGAAAAATGAGTAATAGAAATATGAATTAGGCAGGAACAACAAGCAAACAAAGTTATGTTTGTTTACAGAATAGTTCTACATATTCTTTGTGATATTCAGTGACTCACAGCCTGCCTCCTATCTGCACAGTAAACTGTGGCAGTTAAGAAATCTCCATCAATGTTCCCAGAACATTTGAAAAATGAGTTATCTCTCTGAGCCTTGGCTCTTTGGTGGGAGTTGTGTTTGCCCTTTCTTGTCAAAATTAAATGCAGTTCATGTTGGTGGCAGTGTGAAGGTGAAAGGGTAAAAGGTATCAGCAGAACCAATTATTTGTTGCCCTGATCATAAGTATAGCAAATGCATCTGTTTGTCTCCTGTAGAATATTTACCTTTTTATGTCTCTAGAAGAGGATCATTCTCATAGTGTGAAAGGCGAGCTGAGTGCTTGATTTCTCTATGTAAAACTTCAGAATACAAGAATTTATTTTAGCATACTGCTTAGCATCAAGCTAATCTTCCCTATCATGCCTTCAGGTTTATTGTTGCCACAAACTAAATTGTCAAGGTAACATAAGGAATTGATTCACTGCTTAGTTTCCTGTGGTTTACTGTATGGTTGTGTGGTTTTTTTTTTTTTCTTTCTTGACAGCAACATATTCTGATTTTGAGTGGCCTCTGCTGGCCACTTCATGGTAGAAGTTTTACCCTTTGAAAATCCACCTCAGTAACTGTTTCTGAAGTGTTTTCATTTCAACAGCTGTGACCATTCCCCTGTATTTGATTTTATCTGTATTATCATAGAATCATAGAATGGTTGGGTTGGAAGGGACCTTAAAATCATCTCGTTCCAAACCCCCTGCCACAGGCAGGGACACCTTTTCCTAGGCCAGGTTGTTCAGAGCCCCATCCAACCTGGCCTTGATGTCAAACTGCACGTGTAACTGTTAACATGAAACATTTTTTTAATTAACAGTAGTTTGTTTATCAAAATTTCTCAGGAGCCCTGAGATGCTGCGATCAGAAAGTTCCTACTCCACAGGAGAAAGACATTCTTCCACAGACTCCAACAAAGCTTCCAGCGGAGATGTCTCCCCTTACGACAACAACTCCCCGGTGCTGTCTGAGCGCTCGCTGGTGGCAATGCAAGAAGAAGTTGCCCGCAGCCCAGATAAGCTGTACAAGGTACCTGAGCAGTACACGCTGGTTGGACACTTACAGCCTAAGCCAAAGGAGAATTCTTCTGCATCACAGGCTGGAAAAGGTATAGTGCATTCTGCTTGTGCTCCTTCTCCTCAGTTGCTGAGGGAGATTTCTGAAATAATTGAAAAGTGACAGGTTTGTATTATCAGCTACCAGGATTTGAGGAGCAATAGTGTAAATAAACTTATAAAAAAAATGACAGACCAATATACTTGGTTTTTTTTTGTTTTTTTGTATTGAACCCAAGGGATCTGTGTTGAGTCCTCCTTATTAGCTCAGCCAACTGTCAGGGATGCTCTTGGTATGGCACTTCTCAAAACTTGGAGATATTATTTAGGAAAACAGAACTATGTATGTCCAGCTTTTCAGCCTGTCTGTGACAGCATGGCAAAGTCTAATCCTGATCCATGGGACTGTAATACCTGCAAGGTTATAGTCCAGACTTTGGAATAAGCTGAGATTTTAAGACTTCAGGCTACGTACCTCCAGTTGTAAAGAATGACCTCAGCACCCTCTCACTGGAGAATATAGTGGATCTGCACAGCTTTACATCTGCGACCAATTAGACTGAGCAATAGTAGTGCAGGGATCCATAATTCCCGTAGCTACCTGGGGAGTGCATACCTGAATGATTTCTTTGGAGAAGAACTCAGGTTTAAACTAATAGCTCAACAGCACTTCAAGATGCTTTTCCTATAAAAATACATATATAGAAAATCTGTCATCCATGAAATTCATATGTAGTGAGGAAGACTGTAAGAACTTTTAATAATACTTAGGGATGCACATAACTGTTTGGTGGTATTTTTAAAACGGTTTCATTTCAGAGGCACTTAATTCCCTTCAGAATTAATGGGATTTAGACTAATATCTCAATTATGTGCTTTATAAATGCCAGTCGTAATTTCTCTTCTGTATTCAGCATCTAAATCTCTGAACAGTTTTAGGAATTTGGTCAGATTTCAGTTAAGTTATGAACAGGAAATTACATGAAGTTTTATCACATGAACCATCTTCTGGACTTTAATATGCATTGCAAAGATACTGGACCATAACAAATTAGGAAATTCCTCTACTTTATAGTGGAATCAGAAAAAGGCATGAAACTGTTTATAACCCAGCATTTCATTAGACCTGTATGCTGTGACTGCACTTCTGGGTAAGACAGGCAGTATCCTTGGGTTGATAGAGCATGCCTTACAGTGATCCCTGGGGCTTGGGCTGCATGAGGGAGCTTTCCCAGAAACGTTTTTGTGGACCAAATCCTCCTGTTCTTGTGGAAATTCTCTGAATTCAGTAAGGCAGAGGACTTAAGGACTCAGCAAACTCAGGAGCTCACTGAATCCATTGCAGAATCTGATCTTGAAACAAGTAGCTGTGAACAAATACATAGAATCCTAGAATGTCAAGGGATCGGTATGGACCCTAAAGATCATCAGTCCCAGCCCCTCCTCCCATAGGCAGGGACACCTCCCACTAGACCAGATTGCTCAAGGCTGTATCCAACCCGGCCATGAACACTGCCAGGGTTGGGACACCCACAGCCTCCCTGGGCAACCTGTTCCTGTCCCTCACCACCCTCACAGTAAAAACTTTCTAATACCTAACCTAAATTCCCCCTCTTTCAGTTTGTACCTATTATGCCTTGTTCTATCACTACAGTTCCTGATGGAGAGCCCCTTGTTGGCTTCCCTGTAGGCCCCCTTCAGATACTGGAAAGCTGCTGAGGTTTCCCATGACTTTCTCTTCTCCAGGCTGAAGAGCCCCAGTTTTCTCAGTCTGTGTTTGTAGACAAGCTGCTCCAGTCCTCTTATCAACTTCATGGCTCTCCTCTGGACTTTCTGCAACAGTTCGTTGTCCTTATGCTGGGGTCACCAGAACTCTAAATGGTACTGCTGGTGGTGTCTCACATGTGAGATGCTCATATTAAGTGCATGGTCCAGATGGTAGTGGATGTTAATACTCTGAAACCTTACATAAGGTTTTGCCTTTCTGTTGGTATATTTCTAAATAATGTCTTTAAGAGGATCAATTCATCATCTTCTCCCTGCTCTTACTGCTGTTTAGATGTTTCCGAAGATCATTTTGATATCTGGGGCACTTGGCATTCAACGCTGAAAAGTGGCTGCAAAGATCCAGCAATGACAGGTCAGTAATTGCTCAGTTTTAATGCCCAAATCTAGTAAAGACAAAACCAATTTCTTGTTTTCAAGAAATCACAGTGAAACCAGTAGGAGAATTCACATTGTGCAGAGTTGGATTTTAAAAGGTGGCTCTTAAGTAGAATACACAGGAACACAGTGGTAATACTTCTCTGTATTCAGTGGAATACAGAGAGCAGCAACATTTCAAACTATCAAATATAATTTAAAAAGTCATTTTAAAATTGCTTGAGGAGGTAGTTTTAGATTCTTCTAGAATTCATAGAACCATAGTGTTAAGGGATGGAAGGGATGTTAGAGGTCATCTAGTACTAACCCCCCTCCCTTGGGAAGGGACATCTCCCACTAGACTGGGTTACTCAAGGCCTTATCCATCCTGACCTTGAGCACTGCCAGGGTTGGGGCATCCCCAGCCTCCCTGAGCAACCTGTTCCAATGTGTAACCACGTTCACAGTAAAAAATTTCTTCCCCATATCTAACCTAAATTCCCCCTCTTTCAATTTGTACCCATTACTCCTTGTCCTGTCACTACAGTTCCTGATGAAGAGTCCCTCTCTGGCTTCCCTGCTGGCCGCCTTCAGATACTGAAAGGTGCTATGAGGCCTCCATGTAATCTTCTCCAGGCTGAACAGCCTGAACTTTCTCAGCCCCCATCCCTCTCCACAGTGTGATACAAGGGAAAAGCAGTAGCTTGCTAAATGCCACATGCATGGTTCTGCAGACTCACGTTGTGTTTGTGATTCTGCCGCCAGGTTCTTATGGGAACATTTATGAAAGCAGCTTGCTGCGACCCGGACAGTGCTCTCTTTCCCAGGGGAACCTCGCCATGTATTCCCCTCGGTGGCAGGGCAGCTCCTCGGATCTGGACAGCAGCAGGCAGGTCATGCGAAGGAGCCAGACGACTGCTGCCATTCCCGAGTGTCAGCTCCATCCCGTGGTGTCTCGGGTGTGCAGTAACCCTCACAATGAAGTTGGCAGCAGGAGTTCAGAGCTGTCCCACTCCAAGTCGGAGCAACACTTGACTTTAAGCAGCGTGGAGGACCTCAGTGAGCACGATTTGAACGCGGGTTGTTTGCAGAGCACAGCCAAGCCCTCCTACAGGAAAGAGCGGCCACCACCCCCTTACCCAGGCCCAGCAAAAACAAGCTCTGCGTTGCCACAGCGGTCGAGTGTTTCTTCAACGCTGCACTCTTTGTGGAGACTTCAACGCCCGGACAAAAGTTCGGGGCCAAGAGCAGCTGGAGGGCCACCAGCCAGAGCTCCTGCGCAGGCCAGCTCCAGGCAGGAGCAGCTGGCCCCACACATGCAAGCGAGTCACAACTATTCCACAGCACCTCACAGCCAGAACAGTAAGAGTGTTTCAGAGGCGGACTGGAATGAGTGGCAAAGGGAGAGGTGGCAGATCTGGGAGCTGTTATCGGCCGATAACCCCGATGCCCTGCCGGAAACGCTTGTATGATGTGACTCTGTGGAACTGCCACTCATACCCATGCCTCTGTCTCATAGGAAAGCAACGGTGACATTGGAAAACAGGGAGGGCTTGTTTGTTTTATACCAAATGAATTGCATATACTTTTTTTAAACTTTGTTCACTTTAATTTCTTAACAGCACTGTCAAGCAGTTAATTTACAAATACAGAATGTTCCTGTTTTTCAGCAAGCTTTTGAGAAAAAACAAGGTGAAAACTTTAGTGTAATAACTCTGTATGCATATGCTGTGTATAAGATAAAACTGTTGCTTTGACGTTGCTAAAAATGTATTTATATATCTGCAGTTTTGATGATTGTATATTCTGTAATGGGTATTGTATGATAATCATGTTATGTTTTCATATGCAGATGTCAATCAATCATGACTGCTTTTTTAAAAAATCACTGCACTTACATTACCGTGATATGCATTGGAATTCTATAGAAAGTGCACAAGCTGGTTTCTGTGCTTTTATATATATATATATATTAAAAAAAGCTGTTAAAGGGGAAAGTTGTACTTCTTTTCACTGCCTATTGAAAAACACTAAAATAGAGTGAAACATGAAAAGCCATATATTTTATAAGGGTAGTAGTGAGCTTAGAGGGGAAAATACAAAATATTTTTTTCTTATACATATGTTTGCAAAATTTAAAATTTGATACAAGATTGTAAAAGTATTTTTTTAAATTCTGGTAGGAAGCAACTCAGAGAGTCAACTAAGAACAACATTGTGCCTAAACCAACTAAGGATGTAGTGCAAAGTCTGCCCTCCCATTCTAAAGGAAAACCAATGTTATATATGCAGGATATAATATATGTATTTATAAATGTATGATTTTATGTATTGTTTTAAAACAGTAAACTGGAATCCAAATTTTAGAAAACCAAACCTAATAAATTGAGATGTGTAACACTGAGAAAGAATATGGCTTTTCCTTTGAAATAACAAAGCTCCAGCATTAAGAAAGTTAGAGAAAGGAAAAAAATGCAGACAGACACATGAAAGGGAATCAAACAGAGTTTCAGAAATTAACATGACATTTGGAGAAGCTCACAACTGTGTTTCTATAAATATTGTGCCAAAGTCTGGGTCAGTCACACTTCCTCAGTAGCTGTATGTTGTGTTGTGTTAAATGTTGCTGTTTTATACACGTTGTTTTTCAATTGCAGAGCCATTTATGGGCAGCGGGTGGCAATGTACTGCAGTGTTCCAGAGAAATTCCTTCTTAGCACTCCATAAGGGAAAGTGTATCATATTGAAAGAATTTTATAAAACTCAGTAGTCTTAATTTTAATGAAGTTGAAGACTTATTCAGTGATGTTGTCTTTAAGTTCTATCTTGTGCCATAATGATGGAATAAAAATCTAAGTAAAACAATGAGCATATTTTTTGCTCCTTTTTTAAAAAAAAAAAAAAAAAAAAAAAAAAGGTTTATGAAAAATTAANAAAAAAAAAAAAAAAGGTTTATGGCAAATTGATATGTTTTTATTAAATTCTTGAGTGTCCCTATCAAAAACATCTAAAGGGCTTAGGAGCTTAAGGAACTCCTTCAAATGCAACTTAAATATACAAGATTCAAGGTTTTGCTTTAGTTTGCGGCTTAAAATGCATCATATAAAGAGTCTTCCTCTCACAACTTCATTTCTCATCATATCTCCATTTTCCAAGAAAAGTTATAAGACAAAAGCACCAAGCCAAGGAGAAAGGGGTGGGATTTGGCCTTTCACTGTTGTAGCTCCTTTTATGCAGAATAAGTATCATTCTCTTCTGGTAGTTGCAAGGCTTTTCCAAATACCATCATGATATGAGACTTGATAGGAAAAGGTTCATGTGTGTTCCTTGTTGCTGCAGCTCTGTGTCAATTGATTCCAAAAAAAAAAGGCAGTCCACCCCAAATTAAAATTATTGTGGAATATAAGGAAAGACAAAAATGGGCTCTTACAAACAACCTTCACTATTTGATCTTGTCTCAGTATTATGCCAGGCTTGTTACAGATTGGCTGCAGGGCATTATCTCCCAAGTACTCCTCAAAACCAAGTCATAGTGTAAATCTTGCTGCAGAAAATACTGTATTCACTAGATGCCCATCTCTTCTTTTTAAACCCCTTTCTAAAGACAGGAGCACCTGCATGTTTTTAATGAAAGATGTCTGAGGATTACTCGGCCTCATGAAGAGCTTGCCTTTTGCCACTACCTCTCCCTGTATGTCTTTTTAAATGTGTGTGTATTATCATCTACATAGAGTTTATGCAACAAAAGACAAAAACAGAAGACCACTGCTGGAGGACAGCCTTGTTTGCACACATTTCAGCAGACTGTGGTGTGGAAGAAAACAGATACAAAATTCCAATAAATTAAATTAACACTTGGCAAGATTGCGTTATTTCTATCATTTTCATTTGAACAGGGCAGAGCAGAATTATCACGAGCAGGTTAAGAATGTAATTTTTAGTTGCACTTCTTTCCAGGCTGAAAGCAGTGACATAATTTTTAATGTCTTATTTTTAAATTTATTTTTTTTAATTTTTAATATATTTCATAAGAAAGGTAGCCATGAAAGCTTGTTTCTAGTTTTATTTTGGGCCATAGATCTGTGTGGGATATCCCATTTTAGATCTCTGCAATGTTTTTTTTCCTATGACACAAGCTCTTGTATAGCCATAATACTAATTTTAAAGGGGAAGTCCCTACTGTGAAGATATCAAAGATTTTTCTCTGACTGTTTCCCCGTGGGAGGAGGATTCCTGTCTTAGCAAAGGGGTCATGGGCCTGTGCTTCAATAAAGAGTGTGGTAGAGAAGGTCTCCTCTGGAGGCCTCTGGGCAAACTCAACTTCCCTGCCCCCACTTCTTGTCACACCACACTGGTTCATACCTAGGGTTGTAAATACACCACTTTCCCCTGATGGGCTGAATTACCTCTCTCAGGAGGTGTCTCCCCGGTGGGAGGAGGGGTGTGCTGCACTCACACGTGAGCCCAGGAGAGAGGGGCTGTGGGAGCACCAAGTTCAGGGTGTCTGCGAGTTGCCCGTGGGGCAGGGGTTGTGCTTCTGCTGCAGAAACGAGAAAAAATCAAGGATTCAGTACAGCTCTAGCTTCAAGCCAGACATACCTAGACATCTGAGGCAAATTGAAGAAATTGAGTTTGCCCAGAGGAACCTGTCAGCCAAGGGAAAAAGAGAAAAGCACAGGCTTTGAAATACNCCTCCTCACCCACGGCATTATGTTGCTGCCATCTTTTAAAACAAGGTGTGGTTGCACTGAATCGTGCATTCTAAGACCATGCTCCTCTGCTGAAGGGTCAGTCACACCTTCTCCCTCTCCCCCAGTTTCCTATCCCATCCCTTACAGCAGCTCATGGAATGGTGGGAGGAATTCCAGAGCCTGTTGATCTGGCTGAATCTTGTCCTGACCAAGGAACACATAAAATTCTTAGGGTTAGGCTTAGGGGCTCCCACAAGTGGTGGGCACTGGGGAGGAAGTGGGACAGGGTCAGACATGGGGAGAGGAGGAGGGCGGGACTGGCTCCTCTCTCGGGTGCTGCAGTGAGCCCTGTCAGGTGCTTGATCGAGCTCAGGGCTTGCTGCTCCACCCTGCAGGCAGGAGCCTGGCCAAGCACTTGAGAGGGGCTCTGAGATACAAACCTGAGCCGATCCAGCTGCTGCCTTGGGTACGTGAACCCTCAGGCACTCTGCTGCAGACATTGGGAGCCCAGGCTGCCACCGTGGCACTCAAAACTTCTCTGCTGTTGAAATGGTGTGGTTCAGTGGATCAGTGATGTGGTTTTATGGTGTGGGGAGGGAGGAATTTCATGGTTTTTTACTGGCTTTGTTGTTTTGTGTTTATCAGTTGAGGTCAGAAATCTCAACTCCAGCTTTTCTGGAGCACCAGCTTGCCCTGCATTGCTGGTCTGGCAGAGGATCAGGGACTTCTTTCTTCTCTGGGAAACACACAGGAAGTCTGAGCTTCACCTTGCTCCTTCTCTCTGTCTCTCTTTCCCTCCCTTCTTTTTGCATTAATTAAAAAAAAAAAACCCAAAAGGAAATAGTAGCTTCATTGTGCAATTCTTAACTTCACAGAGCTGCAAAGCAGTGGAAATGGTTCTCAGTTGTCTTATAGAGTGTTTTGACATCAGTAAATCCTTTTATATCACTGGGAACTGCAAACTACTGCTGTGCTGCAGTTGCTGTAAGGGGAAAGTGTCTGCAGCCAGAGTGTGCTGCAGTGACCACACAGCTATTCAAGGCATGTAGACACTCAGGCTACTGAGACAGAAAATGCACCATCTCTGAGAATAGCATTCAACTAATTTTGCTGAAATGCAAAGCATCTCCGAAGGTGGTATCCGTATCTGGAAAAGTTACTCACAAGCTCCCTTTATGTTCAGTGGAAAGAGATGGGTATTTCTGTGCCACCTCAATACAGCCTACGTGAGTCTTTCTTTGAAGGATATCCCTTTTGAAGAGCTGGTCACTAGAAAGACCTATTTTTACTTTCCCCTGCTATATAAAGGCATGCTAAATAAGTCACCCACATATGGCAGCCCTCCAAGTTTGGTAGAATGAATCCCACTATGAGGGTCTAATAAAACAGAAAATGGATGGTGAATGTTCAACACAGGTTTCCAGCTCCTAGAAAAAGCAAAACTTATCCAGAGGTCTCAACATTGTTGTGTTATTCCCTGGGTTCCTAGGTGAACTTGGGACTTTTGGGGTTGGCAGACTCAGTGTTGCTCCTGGGGGCTTGGGGAGATGGCACAGTCAGCTCTGTGAGAAATACAGGATTTTTGCAAAGTGAGGGAGAGACACTGCCTGGTCTGGAATTACACTTTATTTTTTTGTTGGTTGACTGGTTGATTGGTTTTTTTTAAAGTTTGATTTCTTTATTCACTGAAAACTCAGTTTCCAGATGATGTGAAAATGTTCATGAACAGGACTGTGATTCAATTAATTTGTTCAGTCACTTTAAAAATGAATATAGGATTTATGAAAGCAACCTGAGTTGAGCATTTTAGACATATAGCAGGGAGGGGGCTTGTATTGATTCCCAAGTGGCATTGGCAAATGGAGACAGGCAGATAAAATCTTCTTTTTGAAAGATGGGTGTTAATCCTCTTTCTTCTCCTGAGAAAATTAATGTCTTTGCCACTGGAGTTTTAGGGTCAAAGAGAGAAGAGAGTAGGAGGGAGGGAGGAGGAGAGAGGATCCACTTCTGTCTTAAATTGCAGCTGAGAGGGATGAAAGAGTGTGCTAGTGCAGGTGAGAGCAGTATCTCCAGCTGGCTGGTTGTCACACTCCCTGGGTGATGACTTCAGCCCCAGACTCTGGACACTCGTCTAATGATTATTCAAACTTTTTAATAAAAGATAATATCTTCTAACCATGTGTCTTTTGAACAAATGGGACATGAATAGACACTTCAGTCACCATTTCCTTTTGCTGGGTTAGCTCTATTCCATTTCCCTTGTCTACTTCCAACTGTAGCTATGAGATTTAATTAAGAAAAAATTAAAACAGGCCTGAAAAAAAAAGTATGTGCTTCTGATATGCAAAAAAAGTACCTCCGATATGGAAAAAAGATCAGAAAGTACCTTGCTCCATCCTACCAAGCAACAAGCAGCCCTTTCATCTCTCCTGTGCATGTGCTGGGGGCACTGGACGCTGCTCTCCAGGGGGGAGTGGTGGGCAGCAGGTGGATGTCCAGCCATGGGGCCTCATGCCCATGGCCATGAGGAGAGGAGGGGCAGCACAGATGTGCACAGATGTGCACAGATGTGCACAGATGTGCACAGGGCCTCGCAGGCAGTGGGCAAGGTACTGACCCCAGCCCAGCTCTCTGGGCCCAGCAGATGAGGTGCTTCTTGCAGTCAGGGCCATCCCCAGCTCTGGCCAGATGGAGCCCTGCCAAGCTGAGCCAGCTCTGCCCAGACCAGCCAGGTTATGGACACAGAAACCACAGCTTCCAGCTGGGAATTGCTGATAGATGTCTCCCTGCTCTGGTGCTTTGCCTCCCTGGTCAGGAAGGAAGATCTCTTATTGCATCGTCTTAACAGAAATACAAATTTTGTCTGCTTTGAAAAAGGACTACCGACCAACCAAGGCATCCTTTAGAGTATAGAAACACTTCAATCATTATGAGAAAAGATCACCTGAGCCCTGATTACTACCTTTAATTTCACAGAGGTGAGTTTGAGTCACCATTCAAAAACAGAGAAAGAGAGAATGAAAGAGAAAGAAAGAGAGAGAAAGAGGGAGAGAGGAGAGAGAGAAAGGGAGACNAAAAGAAAAGAAAAGAAAAGAAAAGTTTGGACTGAAAAGCACTTTGTCATGCAGCAAATAACAAATGCACACTGCAACCTGCCAAGCAGGGCTACTGAAATAAAAACACACCATTCACTCAAGGACAAGAATCATATGATCACTTTGAGGAGATGGAGTGTTGAATATGGAAGCGGCATCTGGCTTTCCTCTTAAAAAAAAGGTTTAAAAGGCTGAAATGTTGAGCAAACTCTTCCTTTCACCCACAGGCTATTTGTGTAGCTCCCAACAGCAGCTAAAGGTTACCAGCTGCGCTTTTGCCCAGGGTGGTATCAACATTGAGTAGTTGTGGCCTTATTTCTGATTGCAGAGAGCTAGAGCCTTGAAAAGAGCTCAGAATTGCAAGAAGGCTCTTCTGAAATATTCCTCAAAAAACCCACAAAAAGCCCTGGCTCCAGTATTACCACTTTTCAGACTGTGAAAAAAGGAGTAAAATTGAAACAAAAAAAGAGAGCTCTGTAGTGGCAGCCTCATCCCACTGGGGCTGTCAGTGGGTGATTGCTAGTTTGGAGGAACCTATTGCTGCTAACTCCGACTGTGGCCACCAAGTGGTAGGACCCGGGGAACTGGGAGGTTCCCCTGTCAAAGGAACAACAAAGCTAATTAAAAAAACGTAACGAAATAAAGAGGGAGAGAGAGAAAGTTTGCAATGCAGAATGAATGCTGTTTTCCCATGCCTGCCACTGACAGACAAGTTTCAAAATCTTCATCCCATCCTTGAAGGGTCAAGATTTGGAGTTGGAAACATTCTGAACTGGTGTGATGGAGTAGAGCAAGGTCCAGAGAACCCAGGAGATGTGATGAGGCCCTGCTATCTTGTGTGTCTTGTCCTCTGTGCTACAGTAAATAATTTTCTGATGCTGGTGCTAGTGAGAAGATGAGTGTGAGAATATGTGTGAGTTTTGAGCTTGGCTGCAATGGCATTGCTACACAAATGCTGGGACACTCATACTGCCTTTTGTTCTGCTTTTCTTCTGGCTTTAGGGCTCCTTTATTCTGCCCTGTGCACTAGCCAGGGCTGAGGAAGTGATCTTCAATATGTCCCTCGTGTCAGCTGGTGATTTGAACAATACTCCTGGGATACACCAGGTGTATTTAAGCTCTGAGTATCCATCACGTAATTCTCCCATTCCGCTGCTTAGTGAAAGGGACCAAGGACAGTGCAGCAGCTGTACACCACTCCTCGATGGACAACACACAACTGTCAAGTCCTGCCTTCCTCAACCCTCTCCCATTTTCTTTTATCCCTCCACCTGGGAAGGGGATGCTCAGCCTGGACCATGCAGTGCCAAGGCCCACGCTGCAGACTGTGTCTGCCCAGGGGGTCCTGGGGCATGGGGTGCCTCTGGGGCTGCAGGGCTGTGCTGCTGGTAATGGTTTTGTTCCAGCTGCAGTGGCTGCCTAAGGGCTATGCCTGTCAGGGCTGGAGTTTGTGCCTTCAGAGGGCTTGGAAGTCAGGGCAGCAGAAGTCCTGTGTACCCAGAGTCTGGCTGCTGGACCGAATTCTGTGGGGCAGGAAAGTGGTGTGTGCGTGTGTGTCTGTCCCACAGGCCGTGATGGCTGAGGTCAGTTTGAGAAGCTGGTGCCTTTCCCCAGGGACAGGGAGCACACCTGAAGATGGCGCTGCCCAGTACTCAGGGTCTCTTGTGGAAGCCTCCGTGCCCTGGGACCCTTGGACAGCTGCTCAGTACTGAAGATTAAACTTCCTGAGCTGTTTTGGCTTGTGTTGCACTGAGACCCCAAGGGGTTAGAGCTTGCAGGTATGGCCAATGGTATTTTAAGGCACAGGGAGCTTGGGAAAGCTTCATGTGCCCTATGCCAACACAGCATTTTGTGCTGGGAGTAAAGAGAAAGCCTCATGTTTTGAGATAGCCCTTTGGACACCTTCAGACACCAAATGAGAGTCTTCCCTGAGAGCCAGACAAGCTGATCCAGGAGCCTTGGGAAAGCAGCAATGTTACCACAGCAAAATGAGCCCTTGCAAGCTGTGCCAGAAACTTGTTTCACTCCTCTTGCAGAATAATGGGAAAGTGCCATGAAGAGAAAGGGGAGGGGCTGAAAATAAATTGATTCCAGAGAAACCTCTGTTTTGGTAGGGACATCCAATTGTCACTGCAGGTAAGGCCTGAGCAAAGGAGTTACTCTCACATCCTCGTGGGATGGGGCAGGACAGGGTTCAGCTCCCTGCTACAAGAGCTGTGCTGGTGGTGCATGCCCTGCTTGTAGTTGTTGTGGGGATCTTGGTTTTATTTAGTATTTCTCTGCTCGGCTCCTTGGTCCCACTGCTCTACACATGCACATGGACTGTAGGATCTGCCTTGTGTGCGAAAGCAGGAGCAGAAGCTTGTACTCCCCTGTGAGGAGAGCTGTTCAGAAGGTTTTTGGTTTAATATTCACACTAGCCTCAGGCAGTTTTCTACTCTGTGTTTTAAGGGACTGGGCAGGGAGAACATGTAGTTGTTTTTTCCTCTGGTGTCAAGGGATTAGCTTAAGCCCACGGATAAAGAGCATCAGGGATGCAGATGGCAGTGGAAGAATAAAAGTAACCATAGGAGACTGGGAAGACAGAAAGCCCTATCGTCCCTTTTCATAGAAAAGATTTTAAAAAATCTTCCATGACCATTCTTCCTTCAAGCAAGGCAGCAATAGAGCATGTCAAGTCTGATCAGTCCCTACCCAGTGGACTGGGACAGAACTGACTGCAGTGTAAGGCAAGGAAATAAATTTGGACACCAAATACAGTAAAACGGTGCTGTTAAGTTTTGTCTGCCATGTTCTGCTGTACCCGAGCTCATATCGTAATGGTAAAATGTGGATAACTTCTGCCTAGTTGAGGATGTTTGCCACAACATGCACAATAAACCACTGTGAACACCTCAAAATTAAAAGGAGCAAGATAAAATCAGAGTCTCTATGTCATTATTTGTATTTACAGCTTAATAACAAGTACTATCCTCCTTATTTTAAATTTTTATTTTTTTTTTAATACCTAGTTTTTCAATAAACTTGTCTAGGCACAGCAAGGAGGACATTTCTCTCCAGTGGTGCATATCAGAAAAGGGTAGCAAACACTTCTGCATGTCCATTGTAGTGCTAGGCTTGGACTCAGTATCAAAACCCAAAAGCAGACTCACGCTGACCTTCAGGTTTGCATGTACCTCTGAAAAAACCTTAAGAGGTTTCTTTGATGGGAGGGAGAGAGAAAAAGAAAACATGAGCCACAGTCATGATGCTTTTGCCACTTGGTGCACATCCACTTCCCATCTTTGTAGGCAGATTGGTGGATTTTCCAGTCTCCTTGACTGGTGTGGAGCAAACCCTCACTTGCAGCAAACACTGCTCCACCCTCACTGCCACTGTGGGGAGCACACGGAGACTCCACCCTCAGTGTCAGGTGTGCACAGCCCTGTGGGGCTGCAGCAGGAACGATGCTGACCGTTCTGCAGGGCCCTGGCACTCGTTGCTATCTCCACACCCTGGATCTCCATCTCTCCGTGGTCTGATAGCCCTCTATAGCACATCCCTCACTGCCTGGAAGTTTTGTGCCTGACAAGACTCGGTGTGAGGAGTTGGTGGGCAGGGAGGGCATGAGCCCCAGGATTTTGGCATCCTCAGCTCAGCTGCAGGCAGGATCTCAGAGTGGCCACACACCCAGCCCTCACTGCCAACCCACAGGCTTTGCTTTGTGACCCTGTCAGACCCAGTGATTGGAGAAGCCTTTGTGGAGCAGGGATGAGATTATACCGTTAGGATTAGCATCGTACACTCAGAACTTCTTATACTTGTTTCCAATCACCCAGCAGGGAATGTTGTTTATTTGGCAGGCCTATGCAAACACACTAGCAGGGCAACTGGAGCAGACCTTTCTGCTCAGAAAGCTTATGCTCACTGCACAATTGTGTCAATGTAAACCCATTATATTGGCATCAACAAGAGCTGTGCTGAACGCCTTGGTTCTTCCACCCAGCAAACAGGCTGCTGGGCTGAGTTCCTAGTGGCTGGAGCCAAAACCCTGCCAACCTTGTCCCCTGTGAACTAGATGTTCAGTCAGGAGGGAGACAGGAAAAAAGGAAAAAAAGGCTTTTCTTAAAGTACATCCATACAGGCCTTTCAGCTTTATAGTTTTATTCGGTAAACTAAGATACAAGTCACATAGAAAGGTCAGTGAAAAACTCAAATATCTGTTGCATGTCAGAGCCTGTGGACCTTTTCTTTAAAGCATCAGAGTTTTGGGCCATGTTCCCACAAAGGGATTAACCAGAGAAGGAATCTCATTGCCCAGTTCTCTCTGACATTATGGGTGCTAAGTGTCCTTTCATGTTTCCTGAACATTATACTCTTGTAGATACAGAAGACCAGACATAAAATCAGCTTTGTTTACAGCATCTTTCCTAAGGACATTAGGTTCTGTTTCAGTTTTTCCACTTCTTGTCACGTGTTTAACACCAGGGCCACTCTGGAGTAAATACTGAATGATTGGGCTGCCAAAGAAAGTGTGTTTGGGGATTCATGTTAACAGGATGGCATGGCAAGCCAGATCAGACTCATGTATTACTGACCATTGCACTTGACTGAATGCAAGAAACTGTCATTCGGAGAACCGAGATTGCAGCTGTCAGAAGAAAAAGTATAAAGCAAATATGTGTGACAGAAAACAGCGGTAAATTCTTCAGGCAGTCTGTGTGTTCTTCAGGCAGTGTCTGAAGTGCTTGATGGCATTATAAGTGCAGTGCCCTGAGAAAGGTCCTCATGGCTCACATCTAAGATAACCTGTGCCCATTAGAATGACTTTCCTTTAATTTAGGCATCAGTTCCTGGATGTTGTAAGGGGTGCATAAAGACATTGCACATGTTATCACAAGACAAATCCTTGTACGTTCCCAGGTATGGCTGGGGTGCTTTCCCCATGCTTTAGGAGAGCAGCTGGGGAAAAACAGCACTGTAGCCCTCCCTTCAGCTCTTCTTTCATCCCAAACACAAGGTGGGCCACATCCCAATGCCTGTTCTCAGAGGCAGGAGCAATCCTAAAATGTTTCTCAGTATTTACCTCAGTATTGCACGATAGATGCTCAGAAAAGTGACTGAGGGGTGCTCAGACAAACATCCTGTGGTGTGATGAGGTATCTTAGAAAGGACTTCTTATACCATAAACTTTCTGGCAGAATGAAAGAAAAATTCAGTAAGTCCCCATTCAGAATTATTGTTAACTGACATTATTGCCCTAGCTACCCAAAACCTTTGGGTTTTACCTTATTTTTCTCTCAAGACAAACATTTTTATAAACAAAGGTCCCATCTTTGGTAGCATCCCAGCCATGCTGCTATCCCTAATTGTACTGTGGTGTCTCGGGCATCACCTGGGATAGTTCAGTTGCACACTGGCAACTTGTTCTCTCAAGGTCTGGGAAGGCCACCATATCTAGAGGACCAGGATGATGGAAGTGTTCACACAGTTCCCCAAATCTCTCCTTTTGGAAGCTCTGTCTGGAAAAGCAGACTGGGGTGCTATTCTTCATTAGTGGTTCCTGAGGCCTCCTCTATCATGGAAGACAAGAGAACATATGGGAGCGCATATGATAGAGCAGGGGATCCAGCTTCAGCCTTGCTGATCCCATCACCTTCTACCATAGCCAAGCAGGGTGTTTGATGCCTAAAAGACCGGCTATCTGAAACAGAGGCCAAGACAAATTGGGAGTACAAAGGCAGACAGATTTATTCAAGGCCTGCAAGGTACATTCAGGCAAGCAAAGTCCCCCATCAGAGACTACACCCAAAATGGTCACAAGCCCTTCACCTTTTAGAAGTTCTATTAGCATATTGGCCCCTAATTCTCCAATCACACCCTCAGGTGATGATGTTAACCACCCTGGGCACGATCCCTCTATACCACAGTAGTTTACATATTTTTGGGCTCTAGGGCAATGAATATGTCCTTGAATCTGCATTCAGAGAGCCTTGTTTTGGCTAAAGGTGCTGGGAACAGAGGACTTTAGTACTTTGTAAGAAGCACAGAACTACAGCGAGTTACAGATACATGAAGAGTAAAAAGCTAGTCATAATGAAGGCATCATGTTACCCTGTGTGTTTTGCAATGTAAAACATCAGGATGAGTATTCCAAAGCACCTCATTACTATGTCGGGAAGCTCTAGGATTTTAAAGAGGATGATGAGCTATGCCTTTCAGTCAGGCTGCAATTTCATCCAGGTTTTGTATTGGCCAGAAAAATCCCATCAAAAGGAATAAAGCCTTGAAGTCTTTTGAGCAGTCTGTTAGTACCAGTAAGAAAGAATGCAGCAGAACATGTGAATATTAATCACAGCTAGATTTCATCAGGGATAAAGGAAGGAAAAGAGATTGCCAGTAAGCTGCTCAAATCTTGGCATTTTCAAGGGGTAGTCCTAGGTGATGGTAAGTCTTCTGAGCATGGAGGTATGAACAGATGTAAACAGTTCTTTGGTAACACCTGGACTCTGGCTAAGCAAGACATGGCCTCTGTCGGTTCAGCTGTGCCTTGGAGGCAAGAAGTTGTACAAGCAGGAGTTTTAGGACTTCTACTTGAAGGTCATTTGTTGCCTTGCACACGTGGAAGTCTCTACCCTGCGTGGTTGGGATCTGTCCACACGCAGCTCCTGGGAGGCTGTGATGGTGACATGATAGACACAGTCAGACCTTGCTGGTTTGGCTGCAATGGAAAGGGAGAGTTGAATGGACAAAGAATACAACATGACCTTGAGGAACAAGTCACAGCTCCAGGTCCCTCACTTTGTGCAGACCTGTGAGGGGGAGTGGGGCCTTGGTCCTTCATTGATGGTGCTTGAGGTGCAGCCTAAGCTTTGTCTCTCACCGGCTGACAAGGGAGCTAGGTGATAAATTGTTCCCAGCTGTATGAGAGGCCAGCTGGGTGAGAAATGCACTGTCGTGTTCCACCCAGGATCAGCTGTGTTTGGGGAGGACTGAAGGGAGGGCAGAGAGCACGCTCACAAGCACAGCACAGTTCAGTGGGAAGAACCTCCAAGATCACTGGGTCAAAACCCCTGCCCAAAGCAGGGCCAGATTCACAGACCAGCTTGCTCTGTGTCCCATCAAGTTTTTGGCCAGGGGTGTCAAAACTTCCATTAACTGTCACAATAGAAAAGCTATTTCTGCCATGCCAGGGAACAGAAGGGGATCGCAGCTGAGTATTCAAGCCCTGGCTGCACTGTGTTGAGGCTGGGGAAATGCCACCTCCTGAAGGGGTCCTGCTACTGCATAGAAGAAGCACTGCAACAATGAAGGTAGATGCAAGTCTCAGCACTTCTATGAGCCATCACTGTTTATTCAGGTCTTTGTGACTGTGTGAGCAAAAATAACCACTCTTCCCTCTCTTTGTACATGCTCAATACCAATATTCATACTGCATTGACTATATATATATATTTGTAAAATACTCTTTTTTTTCTCTGCAGTAGTTGCCTGTGCCTTGTGACCATCTAGAGCCCCAAGCACTATCTGAGGCTGTCATCACACTTTGGTCAGGGGACACTGAAAACACAAGAGAAATCTCCTTGCTCAGCTGTTGCTCATCTTTCATAAGGTCTTTCTCTTACTCAGATTTTTCAACATACTAGTAGTTACTAGTAGTTGTCTCTAAGAAGCTATTTTTTTAATAGTGGATTTCTAGGGCTCATAAAAGAGGAAATGCTTCCAGGAGACATCATTAGGGATACTTGGGGTGTACCCAGATTACCAAATAGAGAACTGGGGATAAAAACTCACTCTTGTAGATCTACAAGACAGAACACAGATGTATGTGGAAATACTAGATTGGATCCAGCTGGTAACATTTCTGGTATACTGTCAGGCATAATGTAAGAAGTTTTGCCTTCTTAATCAGTTGATTAAAATCTACTGCATTCATACAGTACAGTGATGGGATAACTATACCACTACTAGTTCAATAGCCAGCTAGAGCAGTTTGGAGATTTTTGTGTTGCATACTATTTTGTGCCTTAGACATACCTGTGGCCGGTCTCGTGGGCTGGACCAGCTAACTGCCAGGGCCGATCTGCTGCTCGTCGGCGGCGTCTGCGAGCATCCCTGAGCGCCAGGGTCACTGCAGTCAGGGACCGTCTCCCCCAGCCGCGAGCTGCGATTCCCTATGACGGCAGCCACGCTGTCCCCAAAAGCTGGAGTGCTGCAAAGAGAGTGTTCCCTCGCCCGGACCCCAATCAGACACGCAGTCACACGGTGGTCAGGTGCTTGGGGTCAAGGGCGAGAGACCCCAGCCTCAGTCTGCACCAGACTTTATTTTGAGGGTAACAACCAATCCTGGAACGGCACAGGGGAGGAACCAGGGAGGGAAAAGGGATAGGGACCAGTTGGGAAGGAGGAAGGGAGGAGAGAGGGAGATACGAAAATACCATTATGAACTGAGGGACAGGGAGAGCTCGCCCCCTCTCTGGGGCAAGCTACCTTCGACTCTACCCCAGGGGGGATTTATTCTCTAGGTCTCCACAGATTCCTCAGGGGGGAAGAAACTCTCTGGGCTTGAACCACTGCTACACATACCTATGCTTAACCTACTTGGACAAGTTGCCATTTTAATTTTTTTTAGAGCCTATCCCTATCCTTTCTTGCCCTCTTTCATACCATGAACATTTTCTTTCCAAAAAGCCTCTGGGACTCCAACCCAGAAACTGGGTATCAGTGCTTAAGGTCCTGCAGCAACTGAAGGCCTTCTGTATTGTGTTCTCCATCTTAATCTCTTTTGGCTGAAAGGATAATCCCGTGACTTTTTGCTGCCCTGACTGACAGTGGCACATGTGTTCATGACAGGGAGTTCCAGCATCCCCCACTGATGTAGCCAGACACAGGAATGGTAACAAATGCTTTGTTGATGAAGTCCAATCCTTCCAGAAGATTCCTCATTTCAGTACTGAGTTGCACAGAAAGCTGCTGGGCAAGGGGTTAAATCCTTTTCTCTACTGATTTTGTGTAAAACCCCTCATCTTGGGACTGCTGTTCTAGGAAATTGCCTCCTTCCCTCCCTCCCTCATCCCATTGCACCAATGGCAGTTGCTACAGACTTTGTTTAGTGTTTCCATCCATCTGTTCATCTCACAAAATTGTTTATGAAAAAAATCCTTGTTTTCTCTGTGTTGTGTATATCTTTTTTTCTCTGTTCTGTCCTGTTGTATACTTCATGCTTTCCATGCCTCTACATTTCTCAGCCCTGAACTCCCCAGAAGCTTTCACACTGCTCAGTATGAGGTTGTCCTTTGGGGCCATCCTGTGCTCAGCACAGTGAAATAACAATGGTGAGCTGGAAGGTAAGGGTTTTTTCTGGGTCAGAATCTACAGTACATTTATGTGTCACTGCTGTGAGGGACAGGAATGGAATATTAATGTTTTTTCTACTCAGGAAAAATTTAGGGATCAGAGGGGAAAAGGGGTAGTTTCCCTGCTATCCATCTGCCTCTAGAGTTGCTCTTCTCTTAGCCCATTTTAAGAAATCCCACCCAGAGGGTCTGTATTATCTTTCTTACTCTCTAAAACAATGTACTAGATTGACTTGGCAAGATCAGTAACACTCTCAGACTCAGGATATTAGTTGCAGGTTTATTTTCTGGAATTGTATAAAAAGTTCTTGTTAAAGATATTAACTATGAATAGTTCTTTATTAGGACCAAAAAATGTTTTATTTACTAGATGGAAAAACCATTCTGACTGAAGAGATAAATGCTCTTATGGAGTGCTGCTTTTATATAGGCAATCCTGGAGGGACGGGCTGACAGATTCTTTTTAATCCCCTTGGAAACGGAGCTGGGGAGAGGAATAATTTCCTTCAAGGAAAAATGCAGATTTGGCATCCTAAAGCTGTGTGTCTGAACTTGCTGGGTAGCATGCATTCTGTTGTTTTATGTGAGATGAATGGAAGGGAGTCAGGCATCTCTGTAATCTGCTCAATAGCCAGTCCAGCAGGAATGTGGAAGACCAAGTTTTGACAATTTTCTCTTCCTGAGCAGGAGTTTCAACTCCTTACCCTCTTCCTCCCATCCTAATTTTTTTGAGGACAGGTCATGAACTGCAAGGCTAAGGGGTATTTGCAAGCAGATCTTCCTCAGGGTGACCTGGGAGTGCTATGCCATCCATTATTAATGTGCAGATATTGGAAAAAGTATTCAACAGCACATGTACTAAGAGGTGAGACATGCTGGGAGTGGGAGACATAATCCAACTCCTCCTCCAGGCAGTAGCCCAGTATTTTCCACAAAGATCTGTGGTGTGAACAAGAGAGGAAGGGAACAGTGCCTGGACAACCCTTATCACTTGAAGAACAAGGCATGTAGAAGGTGTATGATAAAAATTAAATAACCTTACATAGAGAATGAGATTTAACCTAATTTTTCCATGCCTCAGGTATAAGTCTTGACCATTTGGCTGAAGGAGTGTGTATTTGGGGGTGCACCAGTGCTGACTGAAATTTTTGGTTTAGGTCCTGACAAGTGTTTGCTTGATTTGGAATGAAATGTGGGATTACTTGCAAGAAAACAAAAACAAAATTTTCAGTGGTATTGCCTTTCTTTTGGCCTAAAGGCTGGCTCTTGAACTGGAAATATCCATTCCAGAGCACATGATGCTGCCTAGCAGCAAAGCGCTCATTCAGATGCAAGATGGATAAGAGCAATAGTGTGGGCATTTAGGTTGCTGTGCCAGGGTTGCCCAGGTATCTTCAGGAGGACAGAGGTGCTGGTTATGGCTTGCACCAGAAATAAGTTCTTGCAAGTAAAGAAAAAATATCTTCTCTCTCTTCTTTATCTCAGATGTTTTGGACCATGCTGAAAGAGGGCTTTGTGCTAGAGGCATAGCCATCCAGTGAATTCTGAATTGGTTCCTTGCTAAATAATCTGAAACAACTCAAGAAAGCAGAAAAGCATGACCCTAGGTGGAGTAAGAGCTTGTTAGTTCTCCTCTTGTTAGTTCTCATGGTCACTTACTGCACACCACAATTCAAAATATACATAATTTCCTTTATTTGTTTGGCTTACTGTACTCATTTTGGAGTCTGAAGGTTTATAAATAATATGTAAGAAATCTCAGGGGACAATGAAATGTTTTGCTTCTTTGGAGTAGAAACAACTGAACTCCCTCTAGGATTTTTGGAACAAGACCACATGAAACACTAGGCTATTATTTGCAAAGTTGGCCATGAAAATTTTTGCTGGAAACTGAGACTTTCTTCCAGGTGTGTATTTAACCTGTTTTCCTCTTGTAACATTAAAATCTGGCTCTCACAAGCAGCAGAGCGATGGTTAAGAAATTTGTATTTACCGAAAACATACAAGACACTGACAATGTTCAGTCCTTGCAGTGAACTTGTCTGCCTTCAGAGTCGGCTGTGAGCACTAGTTTGAATGCAGATGAGAGCACCTGCAGGTATAAGGAAATGACACTAAAATTGTTAGTGGTCCTTGAAAATAGATGCTTTATATAATGAAATTTTAGCAAAAAAATCTATTCTATCAAGAGGAGGAGGAAACAACTGGTATTTGCAAGAGAAAAGTTTCCTAGTGTGATTAATGCAATTGTAGTCTACGGTGTATGTCTGTATGTAGGTAAAAGTTGGAGTGGGATTGTGGGAGTAACCAAAGTGTCAGTTCTTTAACCTGAGGAGACTTAATTTTATCCTGTAGCTTTCCCAGCTGATTTAAATATTACTGTACCAGTTTTAAAGCCCTTGGAGACAGGTGTGTGCCCCTTTCTAGAAGCCCTACTTAACAACCTATTGTCAAGGATGAAAGTTCAAATTAAATGAGCATCAAGAGCAAAGCTTCAAGTGTGTTCATGTGAAACTTGCCTGCACACATGCAAATACTCTCAGTCATCAGAAAAAACCTACTGCTTTGGGCCTGGAATAAGCAGCTTCAGGTGTTTAGCTAAGTGAAAGGAGAGGAGACTGCTCCAGAGCTGATTGTCCTGCCTGAGCAGGGACCTCGTGTTAGCTCAGGGCAGTAGTGAACAGTGTCTCTCAGCCAGGAAGTTTAATGCTCCTCCTCTTCTGGGCACCTTCCACTATGGGTTTCTGGCTCAGAAAAGCCTTTTTTTCCCCTTTTCCTCAGTTCATGCTGATGGTACAGCTGACTAGACTGAACACTCTCTTGGCTTGTGAGACACATGAGCCTTAAACAGCTCATGCATATTTTACACTGCATTTCACATTATAAATTTTTTTAATGATTCAGTTATGCTTTGCAGTGAATATGTAGGTACAATACAAAATGTATAGAATGACTTTAAAAGAATGCATTATTTTCTCTTACAATACTCTCAGAATACCCTCACAATCAGGATTAGGTCCTTTTTTTCCACAAAGACTTCAAACGTTTCTAAAGTTCTGATTATTTTTTCCCCTCTTAGGTTGCTAAGTATAGTCTGCAAGTGTTCGCTTTTCTGGAAGATAAGCACAGGAATAATCCAACTTTCCTCTCTTAGTAATATACTGGATTTCTAAACTTGAGTGACTGGAAATGTCCTAGCAAATGGGGTTTTGTTCAATGAACTGGGAAAACACTTTGAACTTCAGGAATACTTGCATTTAGTAAAGGATCAATTAATTTACCTTATTCTCTCCTGTCATCAGGATTTTGGGAGAATGGGCAGAATTTTTTACAGGAAGTGCTCAGCACAGCTCCCCAGAGGTATCCTCTCCAATAGCTGCACTCACTGGGTTACTGCTGTCCTTACTGCATGTGCGGGGGCCCTCACACCCCATGGTGCTCCATAGGCACCTTCTGCTGAGAGGTCTCTGTACCACAATTATGTACATCCGTGTATACGACAAAAATGCACACCCCCACCCCTCCCTACAAACCTTGAGGTTCTTGATAAAGGAACAGGACACTCTGGTGAAAACCCGCCTGGAGTACTGTCCAGCTCTGGGGCCCCCAACATAAGAAGGATGTGAACCAGTAGGACCAAGTCCAGATGTGGGCCATGCAGATGATAAGAGAGCTGGAGCACTTTTCTTGTGAGGAGAGTTGGGACTGTNCCCCAACATAAGAAGGATGTGAACCAGTAGGACCAAGTCCAGATGTGGGCCATGCAGATGATAAGAGAGCTGGAGCACTTTTCTTGTGAGGACAGGCTGAGAGTTGGGACTGCTCAACCTGGAGAAGTCTCTGGGATGACCCTACAGCATCTTGCAGTACCTGAACGGGACCTATGAGAAACTGGATGTGGACTTTTGACAAGGGCATATAGAGATCGGGCAAGGGCAGAATGGTTTAAAGTGAGAGTAGATTTATACCAGATATAAGGAAGAATTTGTTTGCATTGAAGGTGGTGAGGGCACCGGAACAGGCTGCCCAGAGAAGTTATTGATGCCCATCTGGGTGAGTGCTCAAGACCAGGCTGAATGAGGCTCTGAGCAACCTGTTCCAGTAGAGGGTGTCCCTGCACATGACAGGGGGGCTGGACTAGATGACCTTTAAAGGTCCCTTCCAAACAAAACCATTCTATGATCCTATGCTTCTGCTCTATGGCAAAGCCCTGTGCTGGCTTACATGGTGCTCACAGCCTTAGTAGTTAATATCCTTTCACCTGATGTAACTGCTGAAGAGACTGACTGACGCTCAGTATTGTTGTCTTCTAAACCTTGAAATTTTAGGGTCAAAATACTTGGACAGTTGCTGTAAAAAGAGAAAACAAAAATTGAACAATGTGGCTTGGTTTCTGCCTGAGGACTTTTTGAAGCAGCCCTCAGGGGATTGTCACAGGATGAGGGAGCAGTTACAATCAGTGTCCATCAGGATTTTCAAAGATGTGTCTCTGGTTCTTATGGAAATCATCAGTGAAATAATTTCAGAGAAGTGTGATCCCACTTCTTCCCATTTCCCCTCTTTCTTTGACTGCTAACACTTTAGGCTTCTGAGGATTTTGAATTAAATATTTTCTAAGCAGGCAGAGTACCTCTCCTTCATGCTGTACACTTGGCTTGACGATGATATCTAACTTTTCTTCCATCTTCAGGACATGCTCAACATTATGTCATTTACCCTCAGATAATAACAAATACATAAGGAGTAAACAACTTTTTTCTATGTCACAGCAGAATAGGAGCATTACTGTAAAGTATAGGGCCAAGGAAAAGTTAAGGCTCAGTGCTGAGATAATTGAATGAACCCTGAATATAATCCTATTAAGAAATTGATTATAAAAATCTGAACTGAAATTGCAAACAAGGCTCTCTGTATGACATATCTTGTCCCATCCAGATTAAGAACCAGCTGAATCCTACAACCAATTTAGAGAAAAGTGATTGCAAAGCCCTTCAGAAGATAACTGCATATCCTATTTGCAGTTTAAATTAAAGACAGAGACCTAGTCAAGCAGACAGGCATAAGCAAATTCTTGGAGTTGATATGAGTTACGCTGCTGAATTACTTTAACCAGAGGATTATATAGATTATTTATTCTATGGATTTTTACACTGGTTTGGCTCTACTACAATAACAAAGTCTTGACTGTTTAATTTTCATTTAAGTATCTATATTTCATTTGTTAAGCAAACATAGCACAGCTTCTGCATTGTAACCCTGTGTGGTTTTATATTTCTATAAACACACACGGAGCCGAAGAAGCCAAATTTACCTTTGGCATTCACATGAGAGGGAGCTTCAGTATTTTATTCACTAAATGTGAATCCATTGAATTTCTCTTTTTCCTGTAGACCATTTGTAAAAGGTCATTGTGGTAAATCCTCCCCCCCCCCCCCCCGACATATTCTTGAACACTCAACACAGCTGAACTTTTGGATGGCATGAAATCAGGGTGTAAGTGGTCTGTGTGAGCCTAATCTCCATGCTGGGGGTTTAGAAGGAGAGGGGTGATAGGATGTAGTTGCACTGTTTTAGAATCCTCCTGGTTTCTCATGGAGAATATAGATAAACTGTACTCCTTGTACTTTCTTAATCTCTGTGTTTTGTGTTAGATGTTGTATAAGCCGTGACCAATGGTCTTAGGAGGTGGATTCCCTCCTGGCCAATAGTTGCTAGTTTATTAGTGCATATAAAAAGAAGTTTTTGTAAATAAATCTCTCTTCTTCCCCATCTTGGGTCCTGTCGGCCTGACTTCCCTGCCAGCTTCCACAAATCCCACGAATAACAGAAATTCAGCCAATAATAGGACAAAGACCTAAATAAGGCTTGAAGAGGTTTTGTCCGTAAAGTGTGCAAATTTTGTATGCAATGCCATTTGTCCCCAACTGTCTTGGACTTTCTAAAACTTTTATTTCTGCTCCCTTAAGTAGGGTTCAGTCAGAGTACAAATATCTGATTGTTCTGGCATACCTGTTCAGGTCCACAATAGTTTTCCTAACAAGATGGTTTTTGGGGTTCTTTCAGTTATCCAGCCTGGGGGAAGTCATGAGGGATCCAGAGCATGGAGAACAAGGTCCACTTTGGAGCCTTCACAGACATAAGCTGCTGCTTCTTCCTTCCTACAGGGAAGCTGAACTTGCATTGAAACAGCTGGGAATTATGCACAGAGGTAAGAGACAGAATGGCTTTTCTCTACAATCTTTTTATTTTTTCCAGTTTTTCTGCTCAAAGAGGTGAAGAGAGGGAAGGCATATGGTAGTGACTTTCAGGGAACTTTTAGAAGAGCCAAAGATCTGTTCCCAAATACTACACAGCTTAAAAGTCTGAAGGGAAAACAGTAATGCAGGTTTTGACTTGCTGTTCCCTCTGTCTTGAGGGGCAGTATTGTCCCTTGCAGCTGAGAAGTCATGTTATGCTAATCAAAACCACTAACAGGCAAAGGTTAAAATTAGAGGCAAAAATTAGAGGCTTTTTTTTTCTTTGTTTGTTTATTTGTTTGGGGGTTTTTTTGTTTTTTTTTTTTTTTTGTTGTTGTTGGTTGGTTTTTTGTTTTTTGTTTTTTGTTTTTTAACATCTTAGCAGCTGTATTGCCAGCTTCCTAAGAGAAACCAATACAAACTCCTGAGGCTGATTCTCTCAGGGAGTCACCAATTTTCTAAGCAACCTCAGAATTTAAGTAATGGTTAGAATGATGTAGCAAAAGCAACACATCAGTCATCTCTCACTTTCTGTAGCATCCTTGCTTTATATGCTACAGTGTCTAATCAAGGCTTTGCTCTAAATACTATGGAAAAGAAAGAAAGGAAAAAAAGAAAGGAAGGTCTTTCCTCCCTACAGCTTATGTAAGGAGAGGCTACATTAAAATTGAATTATTTTTATGTATAGAATGCAAGAGAGAGAGAAAAAGACCATAAACATGGTCATACAGAAACGTTAATCTATCTGGAAAATAGCACACTACAGACCGTTTGCATCAATAAAAATGTTCAGATTTCTACCTTTAAAAACTCTCATGTCTGTATTTTTTAACTTAGGGAAAAAACTTCCAGAGAAAGTTGTGAAAGGAAAAGTTTTAGAATGGCCTTTTAGAACAGCTGGCAATGCAAAATCATTTATGCATAACTTTATTGTTAAAGTGCTTTTATTATTGGATTTCAGTTATGATTTTATTACTGGGCAGTAGCAGGTTCTTGAGATTTCTGTAAAATTGGATCAGTCTCATCAGGCTTCAGCAAACTCTTTTGTTCTTTGAACAGAGGAATTCAGCATTAGCTAACCTCTTCAGGTTGGTTTTTCTTTCAGCAGGCTGTGTACACTGATGATAACAGTGTAAGTAGTATAGAAAATACATGCAATCTTTGCATGTTAGCCAAACCTCTGAAATGCCAAAGTTCCATTCCTCTGCCACAGGTGAATGGGTTTGGTTAAAAGGAAAACAGCCTCAGGGCTTGCAACAAAGTAAACTATCAACTACAAAATGTTAATAATTAAAAAATAAACTCCCCACTCCCCCTCAAAATTTTCACTTTAATTCTTCTCTGACACTAAGAACACTAAAAATCTCAGGAGATTCTGCTTTTGTTAAGGATGTAGTGGACTGGTCTTTATTCCAGATGGGGATACAGATTTCTCAAACTGACCCAACTTTTCTGGGATTAAACAGACCTCAAAAAACTTCTTGAGAAGTTGTCATGCTTGAGGTTTGCCCAAGAGCAAGCTGCTCCCTTTGACATTGGCTGGGTCAGACAGAAAACAGAAATGTGGATCTCTATTTTATAATATAGAGGTCCTGGGGAGAAGGATGCCCCACCTGCCCAAGCCTGAAAGGCCAGGAGAAAGCCTGTGGGGCCTTGGCAGCCCTTTGGTGCTTGACATTTAACTGCTGATCCCCACACCCACCTGTCTAAAAGAGTGCCAGAAGCTGTCACTCACACAGCTTTAGCAAAAACCCTTCACTTTTAACATTGCGAGTTTCATTAGCATTATCGGAGTGCCTCAAATAACTCAAAGCATTCGTTGTCTAAGGCTGAAATTCGCTCTACAGTTTCAATAGAAAATGTTAATTGTATTGAAGTGTAAAGTAATTTTAAACAAAAATGGTGTGCGATTTTAGCACAGAGCATATGTGAACATTGCCCCCATTCAGCTCCTTGAGCTCCATGCAAGTTCAGGTAATGGCAAAATTCGTGTGTACAGCTCCTGTCACCTATGTGAGGTCTGGGCTTGTAGCCACTCTGTTACAGCATACCAGCCTCTGGAAGGAATGTTGAAAACAATAGCCAAACCTCATGCCAAAAATACTTGCGATAGAAAGTGATTTTTTAAAGTATTAGGCTCACTTTGAAGCTTGTAGATTGATTTTTAAAAAGAGCGTTCTGCTAGAAATATCACTTAAGGGAAAAATGCATTTACCGAGCTACTATCTCAGAGCTGGAAGTGAGTTCAGTTCTCTTTTTTAATATATGCTACTTTTAATCGCACTTTTTTGGTAAACCAGCTTGGAAGAGGAGGGGGAAATAAAGGGGATCATTGTTTGCTTCTGAGCCCCAGTGTCTGCTAGAAATTATTACTATTTGTTCACAACGGGGTGTGAATTACTTAGTTGCAGTCAACCATTGTTTGGAAATATATTTTGGAATGTTTCCTTTATGAAAGGTTTTTATTTGCTTAGGATTCATGATTCTGTATTTCTTTCAGCTGTTCACATATTCTAGTGCTACAGAATTGCTCACTTTTATAATAACCATTCAACTAATAACCAGACATTTCTTTCAAACTACATCTTGAAACACAGTGAAAAACCTAACTCCTGAAAGCTGCATTAAACCAGGGTGCACCATTGTGCACTCTGCTAACAGTGGTACTGGGATTTAACTTTTAATAGAAATCTTCCATTAGTTCCTGGAAATAATTAAATAAAAGGTGGTCCTAAATTTTTGGAAATGAACATATTTTCAAATGTGCTGATTTGGATTGAGCTGTTTTGAATCTTTTTAATATGTTGGAAGACAACAGTTGTTTTCCCCATTTTGTCTGACCATACGTGAATAGATGCATAAAATGCATCTGAGTTCATTAGTGCCAGATCATCTGGGAGAACAAAGCCTAATTTTGGCAGTGGGAGGGAAAGTGGGGTTTTCTTTTAAGTGTTGATTAGAACTGGATCACTTCCAGATTAATCAGTTTAATCCAAATATTGCCATTGCCCCTCCTCTCCCTTCCATTTGTCAGGGGGAGGAGTGTGCCGGTGGGAAGGACAGACATATGGCTGCACTGGTCAAGGCAGCAGAGGTGGAATGCCTTTCTCACGCAGTGTCAGTGTTTGAGGGACCAAGCTGAAAAACAAAACTCAGACTCCAGTTTCTGGCTCAAAGTTACAGTGCTGGATACACAGAATGTACTGCTCGTGGAACTGTGTTTGTTGCTTGGTAAGCACTTTTGAAGACAAATTTTGACTTTGGGACTTAATGAATTTTGGCATTCTGGAAACTGGGGTCATGGATGAAAATTAAACTTTGTATTTTTGATCAAAATTTTGAAATTTCAACTCCCTATCATACTCTTGCTGTTGGTTTGTAGGAATTACCCTATTTTATTTTGGATCTACTTAACCTACTCACTAACGTCTAGGTAAGTAACCTCAGCAGAAAAAGATCTGTGAAATGGTGATGTGTGGTCCTTGTGTCCCACCTGCCATCTTTCATTGTGTTCATTCTGTGGAGACACACAGATACAGATGACAAAGGACCTCAGTCACCTTGTCCAGCCCACCGCTAACTTCGACAGCCATATGATACCTACACCTGAGAAACTGGTCTTTGTTGACTTGAGTTTTAGTCCCACTACTCTTTTTGAAAATTGCTCCAGAGCTGTGCTTTGTAGATGATTAGAAGCCTTTCTCCAATGATGTGTGAACATCCTCAATCAGACTTCTCACCCCTGGGCAGAAGAGTCTGTTTTTCTGATCCGAAAGCTCTTTATGTGCTTTATCTTCAGTATAAATGCTGGGTCCAGACAACTGCAGCTGCAAAACGGCATCAAGATTTCCTTCCTTCTTTCACCGTTTTCCAGACTGCTGCTTTCTATGTTCTTCCTATAAAAAAGTAAAAGGAGTTAGAGCTGAAGTATGCCAGGAAGATACTCCTGTAGAAGAACTTGTTTTTTTCCCCCTGATGTTTCTTATTTGCAAATTATTTATCTTAAGTTTATTTTTAATTTTTCTTTTCCTCATCTGTTTTGTTTGGTTTGGATTTTGAAAAGTAAGTGTTGACCTTTGTGTTTGCAGCCTTGGTAAAGCTGATTGTAGACTAGTAGAGTGCTATGGTTGGAGTCCAGAAGATCGTTTATATCCTGCTGTGCAAACTGGAAATCTTGTTCTCCCTCCTCTCACCCCTCCACACTCTCAGGCAGAGGAGGTAGATCAGTGACTAAGGGGGATTACTGCATTTCTCTGACTGTCCTGATATTTTAACTACACTGGGTGGTTCTTTTAGCAAATATCATCTTGTTTTTGCTGCAAATCATTCTGTTAAACATTTCATAAAAAAATTCAGGGTAGAAGACAAATCCTGGGCAGTCCTGAAATCCTACAAAATCCCCAGCACTTGGACCATCTGTCAGGACTCCTGAGTGTCCTGCAGTGCCATGGCTCACTTTCTCATCAGCTGTCTGCTCAGGTGGGTTGGCCTGAGGTGCTTCCTTCCTCTCCAAAGGAATTTGCCTTTATATTATTCTGCATCTCCTGGACAAAATTTTACTTTCTCATTTTGCTTCATATTCTGACTTCTGATGCATATGTGATGTTCCAAGGTGAAACAGAAGTGTCATGTGTCTCTTTTCCGGCCTCCTATGGCAATAATATCTAACAAAGACAATTTTGATTCATGCCACAGAGACAGTGCAGGGCCAATGGTTTCTTATTAGAGATGAGATTGGATTCAGAGTTTATAGTTGTAGTTCCAGTTTCTGTTTCATAGGAAAAAGTCATTTTTAGCAATAATTCGATTTCTGATCCTGGCACATTTTGCACTGCATGTAATTTGGGACTATTTACATATACATAAGATTGCCAGGTCTCAATTGAAATTGGTATTTTAGAAGCATGGAGAAAACTGGCAGGCATGAGGTACCACAAATCTTACATGTACAGCACTTCTCAGTTTTTTCTATGGAGAGTGAGCCAAATGTTTCTTTGCTGCCTGGTGATACTGCAGTTTTATACCAATAACCTCTGTGAAATAAATACAGTTATACTTATGCCTGTGAGTTTTAGTGAATATATATTTGATAGGCTGTTTTCTGAAAGACCTGATTCAGTTGCCTTTGAAGTCAGTTGGAATTTTGCATCTTTTGTGCCCCAAACATACAGCATACTTGCCTGGCCAGTCAATGAGTTACTCTGCGCAGCTAAGGTGCAGATTGGATTAAATTTTTTTCCTTGGTTGAACATTATTTATTCCATTTTTTTCTGGCACTGGAACATAAATTGACTTTTCATTTGAGATACTCTTGTAGGTGTTTAAAATGAAGTCAGAAATTGATGATAAGAAAAGCAGAGCTAATAAATACTGTACATACCCAGCTACTGAGCTTATATCCTTGCCACATTTTGGGAAGTCTTGGGGTGTATTGGATTGGAGCTTATCTTCTTTTTTTTCTCCCTTTGTTTATCATAATTTAACAGTAATTTTTGTCAGCCACTGAGAGCTCTGGGCAAAGGAGCCATCGGCTGATGATGGTCTCACGATTTTCCTTTGTCAGTACAGATGGCAGTGTTCCTAAAGCTGAATTAATTGGGATAATTTCCTGCCACTGTCCATGGGGGCAAATGGAGCTGGGTGTGCTCTGAAACAATTCCCTTCCCAGACCCAATTCCTGCAGGCAGTGGTTGGCAGGAAAGGACTTTGATGGGCACTGGAGTTATTTCCCATTAGGGGCAAACTTAAACAGCAAGATTTTGGAATGAAGTGTGTGTTATTTGGACTGCTCAAAGTTGTTAAAATAGGGGATAGAAACAGCCAGTTGTGACTCCTCCATTTTTTATATGATGGGATCAGTTTTCAGGAGGAGAATGATTATGGGCACCCTATGCTGTAATTGTTGTTGGGACCTCCAAAACTTCAGTCTCTCCGGATGCTCAGAGGTAAAGGTGAGAAGGGAAGGCCCATCTAAACAAGCAGACTCACTGTGCCCTGGTTTTCAGAGTCTCTCTTTCATAAAGTCAAAGTCCCGCTGTATTCAGTTTGTAAATCAGGACACCTACATTTAGATGTCTATGTGTGGACGTCACCATGTGGGTAAAGTGAGCTCAGCAGAAATGAGAGAGCTGTCCAGGAGATCACTTACAGCTCCATTTTCAGATAAGGCAATTTGAACATGGTGGGACATGAAGCCTCAAGCTGACACGGGGTCACATACATGTGACTATATGTAGGTGACTTTAGCTGAATCCTACCCTTTATGTCTATTTTCTGCTTTGCTGTTTTGCTTTGGTTTTTTGTGTTTTTTTTCCATGTAGGGCACAAATACTTACATTCTCCCATCAGAAGTTGAAGAGGACTCCAAAAAAAATCACTAAATCCTTGTACCAGCTCATGCAAATGTAGATAGACTTTTCATATTCCTTGAAGAACCTTGTATTGTGGTGCAAACCAGTGGTGGTGGTGGTGGAAGAAGAGCAAAGGCATCAGCTGCTTCCAATGCTAAACCCTAGCAAAAGCAAAGCAGAAGGGTATGTGAGGCCATGTCCGCAAATAGTTTGGAACCCACCCACCTTTATGAAGATAAGCTGCTTCCTGTGTTTCTAATTATTCAGAAGTAATTGCTTTTAGTAGTATTTCTCCAGCAAGATTTTACTTTGAAAAATGTCCTGTCACTTGTACTGCTGTTGTTAATGAACGTGGCAAGTTTTGGCTCAGGGGTGGTGTTGACCGAGTGAGATGAACTGAGTCCATATCTGTACCAGTGAAATGAATCCAGTAATATTTGGATCAGATGTTTTCCACCTCACTCCTCTTTGCATTCAGGCCATGTTTCACCAGTGTACTGTAGTGGCACCTGAATAAACACTTGCAAATATTTATAATTCCCCACCTTCTCATAGGGGGCTTTCTGAGATCTTTCCCACAACTCTCCCATATAAAGCAGTGGGATCCCTCTTCTTTCATAATGTAAACGTGAAGGTAATGTGCCCCTTGTCACAACAGACATCTGTTATACTTATGGTTGTTTTTCTGTAGCTAACAGATTAATTATTGTTCTCCATCTCATTTTGCACTGCAATCTGCAAATTAGAATGATTCCTTGAAGAGACGGAAATCAGGTTTGTTCTTTGTATTATTAATAAAGTTTAAATCACTCCCATATTCATTACTGGGTTTTTGAGATTTGTTCCAGTCTCCAGATGACAAATATTGGCTGCGAAAGACACTTTACTACGATCGACTTTGCTAATTGCCATGAATGAATTGAATTGAACATTAATTAACTATTTCTGTAAAGGGCTCATCACAGGAAAGCCTTCTGCACTTGTGTAAATTTATATTTAACATCCTATGATAAATGCACTCCTTTCAACAATTGGTTTGTAACTCCTGACAAATGTTTCTACTTCATTTTATAAGTAATGTGTTCAATCACCGCATCAAAAATAGCCATGGCTTAGATTTGCAATAAGAAAAATTACTCTTGAAATGCATTTCCAGTCTTCTGGGAATCAGCAGGCTTTCTATAAAATGAGGATCTTCCTCCCATTTCCCCCGAAAGTTTATGTTTTAAATAAAAAGAGAATTAAAAATATCAGTGAGGGCACTGCAATAATTCATATGTTGGGCATGATGCAGTAGAGGAATTTGTTCCAAACCAGATTTTCTCTATGCTTTTTTTGGATTAGGTTTAAAGTTTCCATCACCACAAAATAATTATATATTAATAGTTATACTAGTTATACTTGTGATCCATTCTTGTATTGCCACCCTCCAAGAAGGGCTTGGAGGAATGCTGGGTCAGGCCTTTTTGTGGCCATCTTCATCAGCAATTTTATTCTTTAGGACAGAAATTTGGTGTTCTCAATATAATCCTAAATGGTTTATTGTGCCATTGCAACACCAATGGCAAATGTTGAATTGTGTTACAAAGATTGCTTTGCTATAGTTGAGCAGCTGAACATATTGTACAGTCTCCTACTATGTGTTAGGATCTTATTTTCCGTACGTACAACCAAGTGGTTCCTGCTGCAAATATTTGAAAGCTAAGCAGAAAGATGTGCTGAGCACTCCACCCAATTGCTGATATGCAGCTAAATTACATTTTAAGCTATTTTGATGTTGAATAAATGCTAGGATGATAATGCACCCATCTAGCAGGGGTGTGAAAGGACTGAACATAAAATTAAAATTCCCCATAATATCAAATATTATGTGTGAGTTCTTTGGGCTTTCTCACAGCAGAGTTTTTTAAAAGTCTTGACTTCAAAACTTCCTTATCCTAGAAAGAGGAGTTCAAGAGTGATTTCCAGCGGATGTCTCTTGAGTATTAATTTAAATATACATATATATATATATGTGTATGTGTGTGTAAATGTGTGTATATTTATTTATTGTTTTCTATAGGCCTTTGTCACACAATTTCCCTTTGCATTTGCTCTGCATTACAGCATGGGCTAAAGCAATTTTTCTTGGAGAAGACTTGTACAAATATATGTCAATTTAATCTATTTGTGCTAATAGCATTCTCTGTGATTTTCTTGGCTCTGTTGAGTTTATGCCACGTACACCCACTTTGTAGTATTGTCCATGGTTTACCTTCATTAGTCTCAGGTTTTATAATTCTTTGTCCTTTATATTGCTTGAATTTTGTGCAGAGCCTGGGACTGCATACATTGGGAACTAGCCTGGAATTCAGGACAAGCAGGGTCACTTTTCTTCTCTATGATTTTGGTCCTTTTTGACTCCAGGAGAGTCCTCTGTGCCTCTGACTCATTCTGCATTTCTGTCCTGTTAGAATGTGAGACCAAGCTCTTCAAGGACTCTGGCTTTGTACCCACATGATGACGAGAAATCTTGTCTAGATGTCACCATGGCTCCCAAAAGGTGTTTGTCTCCATCAGAAATAAAATATACTTTCAGTACTTTTTAATGATCTGCTAGGTCCATCTACAGGCTTGTTGTATGGCCACAAATGTTTTTGCAGCTACACAGAGGGAAATATGCATCTTCCTTCCTGGAATGGAGTCTCACACAGACTTTAATTCTTTGGAGGTATTTGTACGCTCTCTTCTCTTCAGGTCTGTCTCATATATTGTCAGTACAGTGTGTTTGTTTGCAAACCTGCCTCTTGGTGTGTAGATGCAAAGACTCTGACTCCTTGTTATGGATGGAGGAAACCACCGCCATCATATTCTGCCTTGGGCTCTGCAGAGTGCCAGGTTTGGGCCAGTCAGCACTGTTTTCAGTAGCTGGATCTTGAACCACAAGCTCATGCTGCTCACTGCTTGAAACAACTCTGGTAGTTAACCCTGTAGATTACACCACCACGAGGCTGTTAACCCAACACCCTAAACCTTACACATTAATCACAAACTAGTGACTGGTCCCTCTGCTGAACTCTGCTCTGCTGTGATGAAAGGGTGGGTGAAGTTGGCTACTGCTGTTTGTACTCTGAAATTATGCATCTGCTTGTTAGATAAATTTTTGGGGCGTTGTTCCTTGGGCATCTGGCAGCTGAGAAAGCTGCCTCGAATGTGCAGTGGTTTGTAATCAGAGCCCAGCAGATATATCCAGTTAAAATTTAATTCCAGGCTTGTGGTTTACCTTTGAAAGCCTTTCTTCCATCTAACAGCAGCACCAAGCTCTTATCCAGACTGAAGCTGAGTCAGCTGCTTGTTTTCCAGGTACTTCTCTTCTGAAGTGCTGAAATATCTTATACGTTTCACTGCCTCCTGTGTCATGGGAACCCCAGTAAAAGCAAATGACTGGAGGAGACCTTGCCTTTCTAGCATTTCCAGGCAGAGCAATGAGACAAGCTCATGGAAGAACTCTCTACCCAGGCCTATTAAACATTAAGATGCTGATGAGACCACTGGCTCAGAAAGTCTTAGATTGTGCAGGGCCAGGAACTGGTAGAATACATAGGGGAAACATCTCTGTCTGCTTTCCCTCGTCTCTTACTCTGTTCCAAAATATTCACTACTCTTGAATCATCCTCTGAATTAAATGGATCTTCAGTGTGGTCCTGTAGAGCTGGATTTCTGTTCCTAACTTCTTAGAGTGTTTCTCAGCTATTTGAAAGCACTGTGTGGTCTCCACAGAAAGTTGTCAAGGGACCCAGATCATAAGCTGGACAAAATGTATGCATCGTATGACATTTAATATGAATGTTTTAGTAATCTCTAGTGGACCAAAGGAGTGATCTGCACTGAGTGGAGGCACACATCAGGGCTGACTAAGGAGAGTATGAGAGAGACTTTAAACTTGCAAGTTTACCAGTCCCATCAGTGTTCATATTTGGATCATGTGTTCCTGGATGGCTATGAACAATGTGGGGCTGGAGAAATCCTGCTGAATAGTCTGCAAAACTGAGCTAAGTAGATTGTCAGGGGGCACTTGAATTAGCAGGGAAACTTCACTCCAGAAGAAAGGGAGCAGTTGGGGAAGTAGGAACGTATCTGGATTCAAGGTCCCAGGACCTACAGCAAGGAGAGGCAAGATAGAAGTTCTGGCAGAGTGGAGCTGAAACAGCTATGAAGGAGCTTAAGTATGGCTGAGGATTTTATTCAAGTTATGATTTAGTAATTTATCTTTTCTTTCTGAGCATGTATCTAAAACCCCTTCTTTAAATCTTGCAAAGTAGACAGTCCTGCTAAAAGTGTCTATGCATTTGTCATTAAACCTAGGTTAAACTAATAGGTGATGCTGGTAAACCTAGGGTATGTTGTTCCCATGGCAGTGGTAGATCAGAGTAAAGAAGGGTGCAGGTAGTGTAAAGGGTTTGCTTGAAGAAATTTAGGGATCACAGTCTGTTTCCACTAAATCAGAAAAATATGGGTTTCGTTCTGACAGATGCTTCTCCTTCCTTCAAGAAGGGAAGTAGTGGGGGGACACCAAGACTGAGAAGTACTTTTTCCTAAGTATTGAGAAGAGTTGTCATTAGCATCTGGTGTCTGACAGGACTTTCTATATATTCTGGATTACGCTGTAGTTTGAGATATATCACAAGTAATGTATGGGGCAAATTAAGTTTTCTTCTTGGCCTGTCCCTATGTGTAGTAGGGGCAGAATGATATCCCTAATCACAGGCAAGCTAGAAAGAGAAATATACTAAAATAAGGGGGGCTGGTCAGAGAAGAATGGCAACAACAATAATAAAGTTACTTTAGCTAATTACAGAGGAGAAAGCAAAACTAACAAAAGGTTTTACCTTGCTATTTGGCTTTGTGGCAGAATTCAGTCCTGCCTTGCTTCTGTCATCTGAGGAGCTGTAGGACTCACTGATCAACCAGCAACAATTAATGGTTGTCAGAATGGATCAAATTGATAGTTTATTAATAAAAATAATATTTGGAGTTACAGTCTATTCATTATTGCCTGTTTGCAGTTCTTTCATAAATTAAAAACTGCACATAGATATTAAGATTGGCAAGAGCTTTTCTTTTGCGTGTGTAGTGTACACTCCATACTACAGTGTGTGCTTAGCTATTGCACTTATCAATATGTTGTGGTAATAAAGAGAATATTTCCAGTAGTAGCACCTCTCATACTGGATAGTCCTGTTGAGCTCATGGACATGAATTGTTGAATAAGTTACCATTAAATATGAATAGCAATCAGTGACAGTCTCTGCCTCTGAGATACTGAGCCTTTTCCTTAAGTAACTGATACTACTGAATGCTTGACAGTTCCACTGTATGATTGTTTTCATGGATTTCCTGCCTTTGAAATTCCAAATGGATCATTTCAATCTCTATAGAGACATTAATTTTACATCTGCTTTTTTTCCCCCTTAGAGCTGATTTTTTTAATTAACACTAAATAAATATTCTTTACAAAGTGTTATTAACAATAGCCATGAAATCCAGTGGGTAACTGGTTTGAACCTCAGCTGTCCTGTTTCCTTTTTACGTCACTGGGGGCAGCCCTGGCTGTGCTTTGTCCAAATGAACTCTTCTGCCCATACACCTCTCTCCTCACATTCAGACCATTGTGATTCCAGTCAAATGGCAGCCTTTTAGGTCCCAATGTTTCAAAGCATAGTGTAATTTCCTTCAACATCAAAGCAAATTACTCTGATTTAGTTTCTCTTTCAGAAAGGAAGAGGTCCTTTATTTTTCCACTGGAACTTGTTCACCCTTGCTAAGTGCTGCTGCAGATACCATTCCCTCCTTACAACTTCCTTTTTCTTGTTTTGCCCTTCAATCTGGGAATTTCAGTCAGGCAGTTTTATTTGCCATTTTAAAGGAATGTGTTTTGCAAGTGCAGTTCTCACTGTTGTGCTCTTCTGATGTAATTGGAATAAATTCATTTGTCCACACAGCTTTGAAAAATTCAGAAGGGCCATTACAGAGCAAACAAATTTGTCATATTTTGTGTCATTTACATCTCATTTTAATATCAAAACATAGCCTCTGAAATACTCATTTCAGAGGTTTAAATTGTTTTTTGTACACTTCAGTTGAACTTCTTCAGGGCAAATTTCCCCCTTCATGCATTGCTAGACACCAATTCACAGATGAACTTTAAATGCCAGTAACTTTTCATAGAAAGAATGAAATCATAATAATACTAAATGAAAACTCATCTCCATCCAGACTCAAGTTGAAAAATGAGATTTCTACAAATTTCTAAAAGTCGTCTCTGAGATTTCTAGGTTGCTCTTAAAATAGGAAAGGAGGAGGGTGAAAAAAAGGAATTGGTAAAGTCCTTAGAAATAACCAACAATTTTGAAATAATGTCCTTCATATAATTACACGTTTTTATCTGATCTTTTCCCTCTTACTCAGAATTAGCTTGCATTTATGCTTTTGAGACCTCCTTAACTTCTGCAGAGAAGAGATTTAATGAGGCTGATGATTTGATGCCAGCCATCAATGGCAATGTTTGTTAATACAATTTTCATAGGCAATAATATCCAGTTGTGAAAGCTACCCAGCTAGACTGCAAAACTCATTCAAGCTATCATCCTGCATGGTCCGATGCTAATCTCATAGGTTACTGATGCAAAACGTAACTTCAAAGTACACATTTAGATAAAAAGTGAAATTTTCCAGAGATTAGGTCAGCAGGATTTTCGAAGCAGCTAAAAGCAAGGCCCAATGTGGAAATTTGGACTTCTCACTATAAGTGAGGGCTTACTTTGGTCCATATCCAGCAAAGATGGGAATGAGAGACCACAAAATGTAATTTTAATTCAGTTATGGAAAACTAATGAAAAAATGAATTCATGCATGTTTCTGGGTTTGATCTGGAGAGATTTCTTTGTAGATTTGTCTTTAGGGTTTTGAATCAATTTTGTCTTCCAAATTCTTTCAATAAAATCTCAGTGTAAGAGCATTCAGTGTGGTTTTGCTTATTCTCTGTTTTAATAAATAGCAATGGAAGCTGGGAGTGGACAGAGTGCAGGGGGGTTGGTTTATTTTTCTCTATATACCTGGTATTGCAGATTAAGCTATGAAGAGGGAATTAAAGCTCCCAGCTTTTTTTTTTTTTCAGTGTGTATGACTGATTAATTATTTTTAAAGGTAAATATAATTTTGACATTCTCTTATACTTAATGTATTGGCCAAATTTTCCAATATAAGCAGGATTTCTACCACAATTAATTATTTAAAAACTAATAGCAAAGTGTTTCTCAGATTCATTATTTTGGAATAAAATCTCAAAGTAATAATTTTTGGGGTAATTACCAGGGAAAAAAGGATTTAGCCAGGAATAATATAATGCATGTCAAAACCCAAAATCACAGTTTGCCTAGGGTTTGTTTTTTTTTAACTAACCCATCAGAATGTACAGAGTTCTGCATTCCCGTGCCTGTGGAGCAGCCAGCCGTGGGGATTTTGCTGGCTATCCCCAGGCTTACAGAGGCAGGCACGTAGCAGCTCAATCTGTGTGTGAGAAAGGACACATAAGAAGTTGTTACAAAGCCCTTTGCAAATAATGACCCTTTTTCTAATTTACAACTTAATAGTCTGGTTTGCTTTGTATTAATCTTGACAATGAGTGATCTTTACTGAAGTGCAGTGTGAAAAGCAAACATCAATCTGCAATTCTTTGGGTGTTTTTTTTTTTACCATTACTACCAGAAAAGGTAAAGTACTTACAGACGACACCAGGAACTGCTGGGATTTCTTCATACACCTATTATGTGGTTTGGTATACATCTTTTAATCTGCTTTGCAAGAAAAGACTAGAAAATCTAGTCCAGTGAGAACCAGAAAAGTATAGAGCAAACCTTCCTTTTTACTATGCTTTCTTCCGCCCCTGTCACTCCTACTCAGCTGGATGAGATCATGGCTTAGGTACCACTTGCAGTCCAAGCTCAGAGAAGATACCCAGGCTTAGATGATCCTGATCATGCCCTTTCTCCCATGGTCTTAGGGCAATCTTCACGACTAAGCAGAGTAGTAGTACTCCTCCTGCTGATACAGAGCAGCTACCCTTGATTTTTGCTGGCTTTATAACCACTATGCATCCATGTTTAAGTGTTGTAATATTGTAAAAGGAATGCAATTATAATAAAAAAAATGGCTGTTTTCTCAAATGGACTCATGATTCTTAGGTACACTCAGAAAAGGACTTTCTTTTCTGTAAGAACTGTAAGTCTCATGTGGCTCTGTTTGTGTTTTATGGTGCTGGGCAGGATTTGGCCACTCACCCTGGAACCCAGTGCCAGGTGCCAGGGAGTTGGGACTATGGGTGTTTATTAGGGTACACCAATGGTGGATACCATTCCATCAGACATCATACCACTGCTATGTGAGGTGATGTGAGGTGGGCTGCCTCTCTTCTCACAGTAGGAACAGATGACTTTTCCAGAGGGCAAGAACTTGGAGAGAGTGATTTATATGACCAGATGGAGCCACTGTGATAATCTGGTGTGAGCTTCGAGATAATTTAATAAGAATTGGCAACAGCAGTCTATTAGTTCCTTGATGGTTTTTTTGATGAGGGGAGAGAGTGGTGAGGTGTTAATTAAGAGGGAATTAGCTCTGGTTTACTCTGGATATACATGCTAAACAATGTGCTTTCCTTCTCTTTCTTCTAGACAAAGAACACTGTGCTAGAATCCTACTGACCTTTATTGATAAGATTTCAGGCCCTGAAGGTCAGGGGAGGGAAGCAGATGACCGGGTGTCAGTGGCAGTGGAACAAGCAGTCCGTCTAGATTTGCTCGCTGGAAAACTCGGTCTTTTGGCCTGACCCCCAGGCAGTGACGGAATAACAGCTCAACACCACAGAGTGCCAGGGTCCCGTGTTAGGGAGGGTGCTATCTTCTGTTTTGGATCCTGGTGAAGCTGATAAGGTTTAAAGAGCAAGTCACAGTACAAGTGTCTGGGGTATGCTGGGGTTTGCTTTTTAAAATAGATGTTCACAGCTGAAACACAGCGCTAACCTCTCTGAAATCCCTCTTCGGGGTGCAATCACACCCCTGACGTGTTTTCTACAGAATATAAAGCAGGGGTGCCAGAGTGATGAGGGCTTGAACTGCAGAAAGTGAGGGCAGGTGAAGGTCATTGAGAGTTTGATGGATAAGAGCAGATTCCTGAGCTCCTCAGTCAGGAGCTTGCTGCTGGAGCAGGGCTGTGCCACTGTACTGCTCCAGCTGCCAGTGAGAGACATTTGAAGAAGCCACTTTTCTTTGGGCATTACCAAAAATAATGAGGAAAAAATAGCAAATGTCTGGAAGAGGAGCAGACTGAGAATTCAGTTCCTTATAATAAAATTATCTCTTCATCTGTGTAGGCATTTCTGCTAGACTGCCATTTCTTTACAGAGCAGACAGCTAAATGAACAGTTGAGTACCCAATTGTTACCTCAGCACTCACACACCAAAAACCGTGGTGGAAGTGCTAAATGCTTTTCTTTTTAACTCCTGAGCCAGTTTAAACTAGTAAAACTCTTCAATATATTTTTTGTTTGGTAAAGAGGTGGTCATATAAAATTATCAGAATTACAATAATTCTCAAATTGCAGAGAAATGTCTTTAGAACTTAAAGCTCCAATGTGTAGGCAATAGGACTGTAATTTATAAGATGACACACCAATTCAGCTAAAGACAACTCCCACAGCTGCTTTGCTAGTAATTTAAATAAGTGCACAGCTATCAGACTAATTATAGCATGGAGCTATGTAGAAAACAGAACCCAGACAGTGAGACAGGAGATCTGACAGAAGGAGCTCCACAGCCCACTGCAACCTGGAAATCCTGCTGCATTTTAAACTGCTGTCTCCCTAGACATGTTGGAAATGCTGCTTATTTTGTACATCTTCCTTTGTCTCTCTATCCTCTGTCACAAGCTCCTTAAAGATATCATTGAGTGTCAGAAGTGGAGTTACCAAAAGTGTGTGGGATGCAGCAGTTGCTGCCTTTGGTTTTTGCTCTTTGAGAATGCAAACCCATCCTGGTGGCTCCTGCTTTTGTATTATTAGAACAGATTTCAGCAGCTGCCTCACCATGTGAGGGCAAAAAAAGAATTGTTATTTTCTCCCTCATCCCCGCTCATAAAAGAAAAGAGTGGATCCAATTTCACATATCTGCTTCTGCATTAAGTTTGTGATTAGGGCCAGTGTAGTGTGTCAAATTGGTTTAGGTGAATAGATAACTCAGGTGATCCTCATACCTTCCTGGAAATGTCAGGTTTTGTAAAAGGTGACCAACTTCTGACTTTCCTTGCATGTCAGTGCATTAATTTATCTGCCTACCTGTGTTCATGTTTATGTTTTTGTAAACAGAAATCAGGTGCTACTGTTCATTTTAACTAGGCACGTATATAAAATAGCCAACAGTTTTTTCTCAAAACCCTTTTTGATTAATGAGGCTTAACTAAGCTTTTAGGAAAAGGGCTGAATTTTATCATCCTGCCGCAGCCAGTGTGTGGCAGGTGGGCTTGGTGGGCTCTGTTCTGCAGAAGGGGGTCCTTGTCTGCAGCACTGCATCAGCAAGGGACTCCAATCTTCTTCAGAGTGGGTTGTACTTGTTCAGCATTCAGAGGGATTTCTACTGAGAAAAGAAACCAGCTGTTCTTCAGCTCCCTCTGTAATGGTGGGCTCATCTTAGACAGGGTCACACAAGCATCCTCACTTCAAGATGCAAGCTTGGCTTGCTAAATTTTGGAGTCTTAAGTTGAACTTCACAGCCTTCATTTACATCTTTACCATATCTTGATTTGTACATTTTCTTAGAGAAGACATCTCAAAAGATAAAACGGATTTGGTGGCAAAAGAAAAAAAAATTAAAAGAAACCCCCTAAAATCATGCATCTGGAAAATCTTTCTAATCTGCCTTGACACATCTGTTGCTTTAGAAGAAAAAAAATCTCCTGGCTGCACTGGGGCCCTGCAGCTATGTGTGTTGGGGGCCTGCCTGTATAATTTGTGGAGCATAATAATTCTATAATTATATTGCTAATTGTGTGCTACCACTTTTTTTTTTTTATAATAACAGAGTGAAGTGATTTATAACTTAACAGTTTTACAGGAGCTTAGACAGACTGTTAACTGAAAATGAGCTCTTGCAATGTAGTTCCTAATAACCGTTATTGTTAGGGGCACGCTATCAAGCTGTGTGAATGGCTCACTGGAAGATGTAGACCTGCAGAAGTATTTCAGATTTAAAATCTCAGCCTTTGTGCCTTTGTGGTCTTGCCTGTGCGAAAAATAATAGGAGAGAGGATGGAAGAAAGGTTAAGAATAAGAGGAAAGTAAGTCGAAGTAGTATCCACAAAGAAATTCAAAAGGCTGCAAATGGTAGGAAGAATCCGAATTGCAAAATGGAAGAGGTATTTGTAGTGAAAAGTATAGAAACTGGATTTTGCAGAAGGCTTAAGTAGTTTTCAGTTCAGTAGTGAGGAAGAGTTGGTAGTTTGTGGATTAGACAGGATCTTCTCTCACAACACTTAGAAGATCTAGAATTTACAAACTGGATTGCAGAGACAAGATATTTACATTCTCTGAGCTGAATTTGTCTCTGAGGGGCCACAGCTGCTTGCTCTGTGTGTGGATATATTTCTTCTGGGTGCTGCCAAAGCTGCTGTTGGTTCCCAAGGCAGCTTTACCTTGGCTGGAACAGAAAGGAGTAGCTGCTCTGAATCATTCAGGCAATACATTGTATTAGAGGTTTTGCTCCTCCAAATTATATAAGATGAAAATGTGCAGCATTTTAAAGAAATGAAGAGATAAAAGAAAAAAATGAAACAACCTTAATGCTTAGTTACATGGAAATGCTACATGTAAAAAGCAGCATCTTTTTTTCTTCCCCTAAAAGCAGAATAGTCAAGTATTTGAGCTCCTGTGTTAAGTGCATAACAATAACTACCTGTTGGGACCTTTGAATGCATGCTGTTCCCTCTGAAAAAGTTTTAAATTGATGGAATTGAAGTTACTTTATGAAAAAAAAAATTCATACTCAAAGTATTAGAAGATAAGACACATCCAATATTTTTCCCTCATTCTTGCAAGTGTCATTTTATGGCAATGGTTCAATTCAGGATTTCAACTTTTAGAACAGATGATTTACTACCTTTGGCTTAGATTTTTACTGCTTTGCCTGTATCATTTCAAATTTAACATGGCTTATCATTTCAGATATAATATGACCTAGGTTATGAAATCATTATGAAAGATTCTTCATTAAGAGTCATACAAGATTCTTGGAATTATTTTATTTCAAAGGAATAATATTTTTTTTCCTCATTCCTTCCTAAAGAATTTTCAAGCCAGCTGGTTCTGATATGATACAGACTATATACAATACTCATTTTGTACTCATAGGTGCTTGACACAAAAATCAGTAGATTAAAGGACACATGCTTTTTTTGGGAAAATATTTGAATTTGGAAACCATATTAAAGTGAATACAGCTCAAAAATTAGCCCACAGTGTGTGTGTGTTTACATGTGTAACTTAAGTATTCTGCAAAATATGACACCAGACACATTATCTGACTCAATCTGTATGAGTCGTTTTGGCATGCTCAGAATTTGCCTCATCGACTGAAGTCAACAAATGGGAATAACTTGTTCAGCATGTCCAGACAAAGTAGTTATAAAAGAAAGTAAGAAAAGAAAAATTAGAGCAGTGGAAATATTTTAAATCAGAGGACAGTGTAGTTGTGCTGGTTAGAATTTTCCTTTCTCTCTCATGGAGAATATAGATAAACTGTACTTCTTGTAATCTCTGTGTTTTGTGTTAGATGTGTACGAGCCTTGACCAATAGATCTTGGGGGAGGTGGATTGTCTTTGGCCAATAGACACGTGTTTATTACTGTGTATAAAAAGTTCTTGTAAATAGAACCTTCTTCTTCGCCATCTTGAAGCCTCTCTGCCTGACTTCTCTACCTGCTTCCACAAATCCCACGAACAACAGAAAAGCAAACCATAGGACAGGAATTTGGAATACAAGAAGTAAAACAGAATATATGAATGTAAAGGACTCTTTGGTATTCATTCTTCTTATTGTTCCAGCTAAAACAGTTCAGGTCTGCTTCTGCCTTTCTCAAAACCTGCGGCAAGGTCTCTGTTTCCATTAGCAGGCTGTAAGTGTGCAACTTCTAGTATACTTGTCCAGCCTATGAAGTTATTTTCTTTCTTTTTCAGTGTGACAAAGCTATTGACTTTGGGCTTTTACTTGTGAGAATTGTACAGTCTGTGATGAACATGTGCCATTGCACATCCTAGAGAACCATAAAATGTTCTGCTGTTAGGAAGGTAGAAAATTATTTTCTGCTAAGCATGACTTTTGATTTTTTAATTTCACTTACTGATAAAAATATTAAGGTAGGCACAACCTTTTAGAGCTCTGATTAAATACGCGGCCTGAAATCACAGCATTTGCATTAGTTTCTCATTATATTGTCCTGCTAATAACAATTTCCTTTAAAACTTGTCACTTACAGTGTTCCCTTGCACAATTTAATGTAGAATTTCCATTGATAATCTTCTCTGTTTTACACTACTTAATTTTCTTTAATATTTTACTTTACTGTACGCTGTTCTGTAGAACCAGCAGCTACATGCTGGAGTACACATCCAACTGGAAATACAGCAGAAAGGAAATAAAAAACGTAGGCAAATAGGCTAATGTTCCTTTTCCTTGCTTATGCATTACTCCATCTGTGAAACGTATATAATACTATTTGCTTTGGATCTCTGGGTGAGTTTTTTATGCAAAAGATTGCAGTATTGCCTTTTGCTCCATATCTTTTCTTGCAGTTCTGCTTTCTACCTCAAAGTAAAGTGTTATGTGTGGTGCCTCTGGAGGTAATTTTTGGTAGATATCTTTTCAAACAACTGAAGAAATTATTAGAAATTTCTCTGCATGAAATATGTACAGAAAATTGATCAACATTTTTTTCTTGGTGACATATCTAATATGTTATAGGGGATATTTCTGTAAAATCTGCACATCTCACAATATTAGAACCATTTATTTCTGTTATGTCTTTTTGTTCTGCAAGTGCCTATTGGCTTCTTCTTGTCACTAAGTGTTTGGTAAAGACAGGCATATAAAATTTAAATATTCTTAGTCTGTTAATGTATTACAATCTTAGAGTGTATCAATTTGCAACCCATTTCACATCAGTCACTAATATTTCCAGTTGCAGAGCCTTTTACATTTATATAAGCTATCTTCTAGATCATGGCTCAGTTGAGCTGCACTGTGCATTTGTGTGGTGTATGGGCCTGGCTTTTATGTACATTATTTAGAATTTGTTGAATCCACATTTTTGTGACAACTCAAAATCCTTTAGGAGAAAAAGATATGAAAAATTCTTTTACATCAGTATACTGAATCTAAAATGTCTGCAGCCTTTAAATATACTTTATGTAGGTATCAACCTAGATAATGTGTCAGAGCAGAGCACTGAAATTTCTGAAATTATTTTTAGAGTTGTTTTCAAAGTGAAACTTTTCTGCAGTGCACAGACCCTTTAAAATCCTCTTTAAATCCCCTTTAAAAGCTGAGCTGTAGTTGTCTGTCAGACATAGGGGATATGGGGCCGTTAAAAGTAACTAGGATTATCTCCTGCCTTTCTCATTAGTGAAATTCCTAATGCTGGCTTTAAAGTACATTTTTACAACATAATAATTTTAAACTGGAAAACATGGCCACAAAACTGGACACTGAATAAATTCATTCCTTTGGATACACTCTCTGCACCTTAACAAAATACATCACAGTGAGTTAATAATTATTATTTTTATACTGTGTTATTTTATGGAAAGTATCTCTCACCAGCAGGAAAGTACAAGGACTTCTAGGAATCACTAGGGTATAATGAAAGTTGCCAAAAATGTAAACCAATACAGATTTTCTTATGAACCATAAAAATATTATGTTTAAATTAAAACCCTAACCTTTAGCCTTTGTCTGAGAACAGCAAAAAAATATGGACAGGAATTTAAAAAAAAAAAGTGTGTATATAGACATGTGAGGTCTTAGGTCCTATTTATTTAATAGAAAAAAGGGCCTGAGACCTTAGAAAATACCAGCGAACTAAACTAACATCAGAAGATCAATGAATGATCTGTGAGCAAGTGGAAAATTTCTAGTCTGATTAAATCTGCAAAAAGAATCTGAACAGTGGGGTCCCCCCTTTCTGCTTCTCAAGTGCTTTAGTGTGCATTTAATTGCAGCAAGATACCTTTTCACCTCCATAAGGGCATTTTTTCCTCAGATTTTTCCATTCTGCTCATACTTCCATCACTTAGTAAGTCCACAGACTTCAGCCAGCATGCCAGCAACACTCCAATAAAAGAAATTATCAAGCAACACCCACCAATACAACATCAAGACAAAAGAATTATTTGTCCTGAAGAGAAAAAATTAGTAAGTTTCCAGGATGCTACTTGCGAAGGTGTCAGTGTTGAAGTATACCAGGAGAGCATTTCCACTTCCTGGCTTGAAGATTAACTATGGGGGTATCAATCAAAGAAGGAAGCCTATGAAGATATTTTAAAAAATGAGATGGATTATTTTCAGTGATTTATTTTCTTGATGAATTTTTCTTGATGAATTTTCTTTGTGAAAAAAAATTAGTTTTCTCATTCTGAAGATTAACCATAAAAAGTACAATTTATGAGGATCAGATATAAAATCCAGAACACTGCTGAGTATCTTCAAAATGGAATGGTTGTAAAACTTGTTTCCCTTTCAGAACAGAACAAGGTTTTTTCTCTGTCTTTTTTGTTTGTTTGTTTGGTGGTTTTTTTTCTTTTGCTCAAGGGAATACAAGGGTTAAATAACCTCAAAGAAAACAAAAATGAAATTAAAGTTCTGCCTGACCCCAAGCATTTTTTTATGGCTCTGGTTCAATAACCCAAATGAAATATCCCTTGTTAACACGGTTCTAAGTACAAGGTATCTTAACAACAATTCCCAGGAGATGTTGTAACACCTTTGTCAAATTCATTTTAATGTCAGAGTAGCTGAGAACATGTTCATTCTATGAAAAAAAGAGATATTTCAACATTTCCATTCTAATTTTGGAAGAAAACAAATGTTGTAATATTAGAATTTCCCCCAGGATGAAAATTCTAATATTTTGCTCGGCTCTAGTTTCCAATAACTCTTACACTTTAATTTTGCAATATTTAACTTAATGTTTCCCATGTGAGTATTATAGCACTAGTGGGTGAAACTTTAGTCACCTCACAGATTAGGCATGCAAAGGAAAACAGTTCATGTATGTAGAGGGACAGATTTCTCCCTTCACAAGTACCTTCCTCTTGTTTCCCCTGCTGATGAGATGTCAGTTTATTACAGACTTGATGAATGGAGTTTCCTTTCTCAGGAAACAGTAGTCAGGCCTATGGAAGCATTTATGTAACAGCATCCATTCCCTCCGTGGAAATTTCCTTATTATCCCTTCCCTTGGCGGTGTTGGACCTCAGTCAGGGACTGCCTGGAGGGAAAGACGGTAACGCTGCTGCTGGGATATTTGTGGGAAACAAAACTTAGCATGATGCTCTTAGGAGCCGTGAAGCCACGATCGACCCCTGCTTGCAGCTCTGTGGTGCTGAGTGAGAGCCCTTCTGTGCTGCTCATCCCTCCAGATCAGGAAGGCTGATGCTCTCCATGCCCGGGTAGGGCAGCTTAAATACGCACGTGCACCACGCCAGATCTCATCACACACATCACGTAAAATCTCTCTTAAGCAGATAAGTTTTCTTCTCCCAGGTTGGGTCCCAAACAGCCCAGGCCTGCCATGAGTTTTTATGCGGAGCACCTCCAAACCAACCAAACCAAATGAATTGCAAGATGAGGTAGACTCAATTCCCATTCAAATCAGGCGCAGGATAATGCGAGCTTCTCCACAGCGTACACCCCCCTAGATATCAAAATACTTAACAGATTAGTTTGGTTGAACTATCTCAGTTTTACAGGTTGGAAGAGTGAGGTGTTGACACAGTTATAGTTACCACATTTTCTGTTGTGTCTGTAGCAGAATTAGTCTTGGAGCCTGTGGCACCAGACTCCAGGCCTTACACTTCATGTTGGACCATGGTTTTCAGCTGGTGTTTCATAGAATGTGTGTTAACTGGTCTTAGTCTTAACTCTCTTTTCCTTCCTTAAATGCAGCCATCAGTGCCTGTCCCAATGCATGCCTTTTATTCTGATCCATGTGAAGGATGGAAAGTGGTCAGTCTGTTTGTCTCTACCTGACTGAGCAACGACTAGTTACGCCTGTCTGGCAAAATTTGAGTTGTGGCTTAAAGAAGCTCAAATGGAGAAATGCTCTAACCATGTCTTGCAAAGACGTGGACACCACTACTTCTCACTTTATTGCAATAACTTAAGTCCTTTTAAGGAGTAAATCTATGCTGTCATGCCCAAAGACACAAGCTCAGTTCTTGCTGGAATTTCAGGCTGTGGTCTTCTGTGTGCACAGGAAAAGGAAAGGTCAGCCTCCGTATCGTGTTGATTTGTAAACATTTCTCTAAAAATAAATTTCTTCCTCCTCCTTTCAGGGCCTGAGTATCTAAATCAACTTTGTCAGATGTAGCCCAGGAACCAAAACTACTGATAGGGTATGGCCTGAGGTATCCTGGCACAGATATGGACCTCAGCTTCCACACAGACTGTACTCCTGGGAACACTCTTTACTGGCACTCATATGAGGCTGTCATATGAAGGAGTTACATTAAGAAAAACTTACAGCAGAGACAACTGAAAAACATACAAAAGTTCAAATGTTCAGGCTTTGGTACAGTTATGATTAACTCATTACCTGGAGAAGGCTACTGAAGGTGGGTGCTGAAATATGTACAGTAGTTTATACAAACTGATACATTGTGCATGCTAATATTTATTATGTGATAGGCTACCATGATGGTACTGAAATAAAGAGCTATAACTGCAAACCTAGAAATACCTCGAAACATTTATAACCAAAATGGAAAATTATGTCACTGCTGGATAAATGTTTCTTGATTTTTAAATTATTCTTCCAGTGCATTATGCTCCTTGGCATATGTAACCAAAGAGACAGATCCAAGAAGTTCAGGTTTCTAACAAAATAATGAGTTTTTCCACCCTCCCAGCATTCAATTCAGCAAACTACTTTTCAGGAATATATATTCCTAGGGTGCACATAGCCAGGAAAGAATCTAAATTGATGTTGCTGGTGAAACAGAACAAAGTGAAGGTTGTTTCATTGACTTCAATGCACACTTCGAAGTATTTCGGGTTTATCTTATCTCAGAACTTTCCATATGTCCTATTAATAGTTCTTCAATTCTTGCTGTTTTATTTTTGCTTGCAAAGCTTTTTGTCTGCAAGTTCATTATTACCTGTGCACAATTCATTATTATCTTTCTCTGTTTTGTTTTTAGTACACTTTATCACAATCCATGTAACAAATATGATTCTTGAAATAATAAGCCATTCCTGAGAACTTATAGTTTTGAAAACCTGTTTCTGTTTTCTAAAAACCAAATGCAGCTGCGTTGACCTCCAATATAATTCTGTGTGGAAATCAAAGCCTTCCTCTTATTGACCGTGGTGTTTTTGAAGAAAAAGTAAGGGGAAACACAGGACCAGGAAAAAAAACAATCAATCTTCTTAATTACCTGATATTAGGCAATTTTATGAATCCATTTGATAAAATGTATTTTGAATCAATTAAGATGCTAATGATGCACAAAGCCCCAAAAGAGATTTTTTATTCTTTTTTCCCTTCAATTGCTTGTAAAACCTGAGTCCTGCATTTCCCTATTCCATCACACATGACATGTAGCATCTCCACACTCAGCTCATGAAGTTGTCAGTAAAAGTCTCGAGACTTCTTTTGTGATGTCAAGACAAGGGTAGAGGGAATATTTTTGCAAGTTCAGCTGTCATCTGTAAAACAAATAAAAATTGCTTTAAATATTATTTTGTTTGACACAAACCACCAATAGCAAAGAAATTCTGGGTTAATGTCTCTAGAAATTAACCTAGCTCTGCTAGCCCATTATGAGGAACTATTAAGTCCCACTAATGAACATGACAATGGGTGCTGAAACTCCCGAATTGTTGACTTTGCTATGGATTTGTTAAAGGCTGTAATGAAAAATTTTTCTGTTTTCTTATCAAATAAGAAAGGAAGCTGCATAAACGCAAGCACACATTATGTGTTTCTTAAATGCTAGGTAATAAACATTGCGTAATTCAAAATTAATATCACTGCTGTGATGACACAGAACAGTGATCTGCACTGAAAAAATTATTTGTTCCTTACTGAATCAAGAAGGCCTGGGTGAATATATTATATATGTCTTGTCAAATTTATCTAACTTGTTCTCAGAATTACAGTGACTGAAATCTCTGAGTTTCCTTAGGCAATATTTCTCTAGTGCTTCACAGGACCTACCATCTAACATGAACCTCATTTGCTTCAGTTTAAAACCATTTACTTCTGGTTCTGTGCATGATGAACTTGATAAACAGATTTGTTTTTTTTTTAAGATTTCATCAGACTTTTACAAAGAAGATACCTTTATCTTGTATATTGAGATGAAATTACAAACATTGTTTGTGTCAGTTATGGCTGTCATGTCCACCTGTTTTTTTTTCTATTTGAACAAGGTTAGGTAAAACTCTCTTTGTTAAACTTTCTATTTTGTTTCCTCTGTATGACTTAGTAGCATGAGTTTCAGAAGGTTTTTTTTTTTTTCTGATTAAGCTTTGTATAGCTAGAATGCAGATACACGTTTATGCAAAAAGTTTAGTGATCTATTTTGCTTGGGAGGTGATGTGTGATAATTGTCCAATCCAATAGAAAGGTGATCATAATCACAGACCAAATTCCAAAATCCCTCTCTTCTTTACACTTGAATGCTTCATTTAAGACATTCAGAGCTGCACACATCATGAAATACCGTGGTTTTGAGGATAGGATTTCTGAGAGGGCCTCACTTCCTGATAGCATTCAAGCTCAGGAGTTCAATATTGACCCAGTCAATATGAGTGTGCTAAATTGCTTTACAATAATGAGCAGAAAGTCCGTCTGTTCCTCCTTTGTGATAGGAATGATAATATTCAGAATAAAAATACTGCTGTAGTAAGAACTGGAATGCTCTTTAAAAATAGCAGGTTAAAGAAATAGACATCCCATTTAAATCCCCATGCTAAGGACTGGAACACGTGGTTTTTGCTTTGACATTTTAGATTCCCAATACTTCTCAAGGAAGAGTTTCTTTGAATTTTATTGAAAGTAGGAGGTGGTTTGTTTGCAGTTTAGCTCTTGAGGAGGCTCACAGTGGGGGTAAGCAAACAGGGCTGTAGGGATTGACTTAGACAGAGGTTCCTCTAGACATGCCACTGCTCTTTTCTCGGAGATAAAATGCAAGAGATTAGAGATCAACAGTAAACTTCCTTAAGGTGAGGCCTGTGGTCTAATGACTCTTTCTGCTTTACAAGGCCCAGGTTGTGTTTGGGAAGGGAAGCTATTAAGACAGATGAGGTTTGGTGATATATTGTATTTGGCGCTCCCATGGGACAAAGGGATCCTTTGATGCCTTCTCACTTCTATCACTTCAGTTGTATTGGAGGGGCCATACTACAAATGAGTTAGAGGACCAGATGAACTTAAAACCCTTTCCAAATCATTTTGTTGCTGTTGCTGCTGCTGTATCTTAAAAGCTGGATCTGTTCCAGGGCCCCCAGGCAGCAGTTTTTCCTGGCTGAGAAGGCTCACGGGAGAAATGTCTGGGTGGCCAGGGGCTCAGTGAGCTGCTGGGAAAAGGAGTAGGTGGAAGTAAAACCATAGGGCTCTCTAAATGATGTGATTGCTTAAGGCAGTTGTGTACAGAGATGAAGGGGAATGAGGAAATGGTGACTGCTGGGTGCCTGTGCTGGTCCTGCTGAACAATGGCTTCTGGAGGAGTACGTGTTCGCCAAATGCCTTGTGATGCTGGTGCTGCTACAGGAGGAAGCCCCAGGGGAACTGGGCACTGCAGGAGGGGTGGTGACTGGTGCCCATCTTTGGTGGGGTAGCAGGATCCACAGATCCAACCTATGGGACCCTCCTGACTCTGGCTTCCTCCTCCCCATGGTACAAGGAGAGCTTTTCCCACAGCTTCTTTCCCGGTTGTGTCAGTGCTGCTGGAAATATAGGGGTGTAGGAAGGGGTGGTGTGAGGGGTGACCAAGGGACAGAAGGGAGGAAGGAAATGTTTTCTTTGGTGAGAATGGGCAGGATGGTGAGGAGCACAGATAGGGAATCAGGATGTCTGGTCTGTGTGAGGGGGTAAGGGCAGCCTGGTTGGAGCACAAATGACTTTCTGGCTATAGGGGAGGTGTCTTGGTTTGAAGACAGATTTCTGCTAAGGAAGATTGGAACCTCCCTTAGATCCCACAAATGTGAACCCGCGNGGACCGAGAGGCCGGCGGGCGCTGCAGTGGCATGGGCAGGGCAGTCGCGGGCGTGCAGCAGACGTGATGCAGGAGCGCAGAGCAGGGAGCAGGGGCGGCAGAGACAGGATCTCCCAGGCTCGCCAACAAAAGGTGTCAGGGACTCCTCAATCCGCTCTGGCAGGAAAAAAAGTGCGGGGCGGCGGCGGCTGGCCCCCTTCTGTAGAAGCTGCTAGCACAGCCGGGGAGATGTGCACCCCAGGAACGCACCCTCTTTTCCCAAACGAAAAGCTCACTCACCAAGGAAAGGAAAAATGGCACCGATCCAAGATCTTCCCACAGCTGGCAGCTGAGAAGATCCACAGTTCCCCACTGCTGTCCTGTGTCGTTCCTAGTGGTCAAGAGTGTCTTATCGGGATCACCAATCTCTCCTCCCCTCTCCACGCCCAAGCCAGCTCTTTGTCTCTTACACAAAAAAGGTCAGTGGTCCTTAAGTATCCAGCCATTAGTAACCTAGCGCCAGGAATGGGGAAAAAATTCCACACTCCTCAACTCCAACAGGAGGTGAGAGGTGTTCCTGTGCTAGAATAAAGAGGAATATTTTGTTGGGCAGTTGGGTTGGCTTTCAGTGGGGAGAGATGGAGATTTCTGTCCCCACCATTCACCACTGCTGGTTAACTTCCTTTTCCCTACCTGAATATGCACTGAGATTGCCCTGGCTCCTATCCCGTAAAGCCTTACTGATATTTTCCAAAGCCATTCAGTGATGCAGATGCTTGTGAGGAGTTTCCAGCAGCTCCAGTTCAGCCATTCATCTGTCTTCCATATTCACACACGTGTATTTGCTGGACAAGTGGAAAATGAGAGAAATTCTCCTGCTCCATATGAGGGTTTGTATTTCAGCTTGTTCCCCATACTGTGGGACTCCTCTTGGAACAACTTGCTGTCACCAGACAGGCCTTGGGAAGAACAACTGGGCAGGCATGGGGCCAGGTTGGGAGCATCCTTTTGGAGCCTGGAGGTGGGAGTGCTCATGGGGTTACCTGCTGTGAATGGGGTGGAGCAGCCCCTTCCTACCTTCTCTGTGATTCCCTTGACTAAAACTCCTAGGGCAAGTTCTCTCTAACACATCCTACCTAACTGCTAAGCTCTTCTGAAAGATAGGGAAACATGCAGCTGTCAGTCTTTTGCCCTCTTCAGTGCCTCCACTGAGTCAAGGGTTGCTGTGATGGGTGCAGCCTTTTTGTTATCCAGATTTAATTGTTTGGTGCTGGCGTTGTAGAGAGAAGGATACAGAAGGGACGATAGCTGTGTATTTTGTTTTGATCCTGTGACGTGTATTTCAACCAGCATTATAGTCTTGCAGCTTTTTTCATGCTGGAGTGAATTGAGAGTGCTTATTGTCTCAGTAAAATGCACAGGTGATGCCTGATCTGAGCGCCTGGGGCAGGTGTGCTCGGTGTCTGCTGACACAGTGAGGTGCAGCAAAGTTTCACCAGCAGGAAACACCATGGCATGGCCACTACAGGCAGCTGTACTAACATCTCTCTGAGGTGTATCTAGCAAATGAATTTAAGTCTGGGAGTGCATGCTGATGCATCCAAACACTGCCTGTCCAGTCCAGAACCTGCACAAGTGCATTTGGACAACGCTGCATCAGGCCTTGGAATTTTCCCCATTATTCCACAAGAAAGATGATTTGAAGAAAAGGTTACTAAACAAGTGGCCGAACAAAGTATTAAAGAAAATTTGGAGAAGAATAGAGAAATTGAATCATAATAGATAAGCAAACAAGAGAAAAGTCACGGAAAAGTTATGGAAGTATTGAGATCACAGACTAATATGGAAACTGAAATGCACAAAAGGAGGAAAGAGGCATTCTTTAGAAGCCCTGCAGCTTAGACTATATTGGGGGATAGGACATGTGAGTGATTTCTAGGATACATTGCAAAGTATTGTACATATTTATCACACATGCATGTTGCACAATGTCTTGGGTTACTGGAATGGTGTTTGTAGCCCAACTGTTGATGTCTCCTGGGCTCTCCTTGCCCTGTCAGCCCATATTTGAGGTCACTTCTGCATTTGCTGTCCATGAACAGGTAGCAGTCTTCATCCTCAAGCTCCACACATGTAAAAAGCTCTTCCCTCCTTGTAATTTTCAATGTATTCACAACACAAATGTGAAATCAAACAAGAAACCAGACCAGGCTTCTCTGCAGTACACAAAACTCTCTTCCAAGTATAATTGAACATGGAGGTTTGACTAACACTCGCTTTTCACGAGCGACTTGCATCATAGCAAGAAAACTCACAACATTTTAGTCAGGATTATCACATGACATCTTGTTAGTTTTCTGGACAAACACTTTCAACTAGTGCAATATAATTTGGACAGATACTGCCTATAATAATAAAAAATCCTTACCAAAAGTGATGGTTACCATAAGCACATAGTGTGACTGTCCATCTCTAAGGAAAATTAACATTTGGACCAGATGGCTAAAAGATAAATAATAATTCAGGAATGCCAAGAAAGAAATCAAATACATAATAACCATGCTTCAGTCTTCTCCAACGGTGAAATGATACTCTGTGAATGTGTTGTCTAACAATCTGTAGTAATAATAATTTTCAGTCCAGACATTCTTTCTATTAACCATATGGTTTATCAGGCTTTTCTTCCCAGCAGCAGTCCCCAGTGGAGGGACTGTGTTGCAGTTGCAGTACTAATACAGACAGCCAAGTCTGAGGAGAATGAGAAAATTGTATTTTAAATAGTTGGAGGCAGGTGCTGATAAACATTGTCAATCACATTCCTGTCTTTAGTTCTTTGTATAATGGATATTCTTTGTTTTAAAAACTACTTAATTATTAGGGTTACAAATGTGTATCTGAGTGTAGAGAGTTCTGGTAATTGTTACTTGGGATGAAGGTTGAAATGAAGTCTGTTGAGTTTATGTGAGCAGAACTATTTGCACCAAAGAATCAAAGATTTTATGATAACTTCATGTATGATAACTCTTCATGTATGATAACTGTGAACAGTTAGACAAACCAGCCCTCTTACTATGAAGGAACACAGAAACCTTTTTCCCCCTTGACTGTTAGGAACAGAATTAAGTAGTTAATTTAGTTCAATGGTGGACTTTTTTTTTTTTTTAACTAAAGTTTTACTCCTTTACCTTGACTAACAATAATTTTCCTCTTATTTTAATCTGGAAGATGAGAAACTGCAGTTGTTTTGGTACAAGTTGTTTTGGATTTACTTGATTATTTTTTCCCTGGATGTTTTTCATCTTAGGGTTTTTTGCAGAGCCTGAGGAGAAGGGTTAAGCAGGTAATGGAAACAGCTCAACATTTTGTGTTCCTCATTTGCAAATTAATCTCAGTTACAATTAAATATGCAATGACATTTGCAAAGATGTACAGTACAGATGAATTGAACCAAACTCATTCTCAGCAGACTTGTTTTACATGAAATATAAGTACTAAAGGAGAATACGACTTCTTTTTCCTTCTGGTGTCCCTCAAGACTCCTTGCTAAAGTCATCCCCATCATACTGTGGGCCTTATTCTGGGATGCTTATGTGAAATTGATTATTATACTCTCTCAGTAAAAAAAAGTAACTTGAAATGCAAACATAAGTAACTAAGGCCAATATTAAGCCATGTTGTGATGCCAAAGCAGTGTAAAGAGGCCTCTGTGTAAATGAAAATCAGACTTCTTGTTTATGTGAATTACACATCTGCAAAATATCTATAATATAGAACATAGCAGTTGTTTAATTTTTACCTAATTAGAGAGGCTTGAAAACATCTGGCATTTGACACCAATCCATTTTTTCATTGTATCCTTTCTTCGTAAGTTGGGAATGGAATATAATATATCCCATGAGATGCGCTTTAGTTTATGACAGGTGTGCATTTCCTAGCTGGTCATTCATTGAATGACACTATTTGTTTCCCACAGATACAGCTGGAAATACATTTATTTGGCAGTGAGGAATTTGCAAGGGGGAAAAATCTGGTTTAGAAGGAAAGTTACATCAGAGATGTAGGTATATAATGTTTGCATAGAAATATCAGTGTGACATTTCATAACTTTCACAGACATTTGCTTCATCGAACAAAATATAGTAAATTTAATGAAGAGTTGGTGCATAATTTCCAACACTAGTATGAAAAGTAAAATTTAATGTATGTTGTCAAACTATAACTGCTCCTGTAGCATATGCAACTTTTTATTTAAGCAGTGAGCAAGTCACTCCTGTTGTGCTTTCTGCTGCTAGGAATAAGGGGACGAGTGAAGCTGGCTGACTGTTGGCCAAAGGGTAGTTTGTGCTTTGTGTGGGGTCCGTGGGTGGGGAACAGTGAGCTGAGCTTTCTTCTCCCTCCTCATCCTAGAGGATGTGGGAGGCACCGGGACCGCCTGAGAGAGATTGTGGGAAAAGCTTGCCATAGCTCGTTGTGGAGACTCATCCTCAGACGGCAGAAAGAGCAGCTTTGCATGTGCTGCTCACAGAGTGTGCTTTGCTTGGAAATAGCATCGGTCTGGCCTGTGCTCTAGGCTGGTGCACTCAGCAGGGCCAGCCACTGCCTGGCCTGGGGGCCAATGGATGTGCAGCAGCTCCCACCCTCCGAAGCAGCCATGCAGACCACCTATTAGCAATGGACCCAAGCTGACTTCCAAATTACGCCTGGAAATCATTTGCGTGTGTTCCCTGTAGTGTAAGTCAAAACCACGCCAGAAGTGAATGATGCATGTGGCCAAATTGTAGTGCCTGGGAGCATCCCCTTGTGTGATTTATGGGTATAGGCATACTCCAAATGTCCCTGCTTAATTTATTGCTCTTGACTTGGAGTTTCCCTAGAAAAGCCTATGAGGATATATATAGACTTGTGAAATTTTCTAGTTTAGCTAAACTTCACGGTAGTAATTAAGGCCATTTCCCTAATCCAAGAATTTTAAAAATTGTAACACTTTTGGTTTTGTTCTTGTTTCTGATTTTTTGTTTTTGGTTTTTTGTTTGTTTTTTTTTCATTTTAAAGGAAGCTAATCTTTATCAAAACTTCCAAAAATTCCATTTTTGGAAGTTTTGATAAAGATTTTAAAATTTTAGAATGGAAAATGTCACGTAGCCCCTTGCCATATAAAAAGATGTAGGACATGTGTGTGTTTTAACCCCATATGAATATCTCATGAAGTGTATGCACTCAGACCACAGGTATTGTAAACCTACTGCTGTGTATTGAAGGCTCCCTCCTTGTCCTCAACCAAAGGAAACAACTGCGTTTCAAGTTTTTCCCCTCAGATGAACGAAGGAAGGAGACTGATTTTCTGTATTGGATCTGGCACAAAAAACCCCGCTCCCCACAAACAAACAAGCAACAACAACAACAACAAGCAAAAACAGATGCACACACAAAAAAAACCCCAAACCAAAACAAATCATCACCAAAAATAAAACAACCCAAACCTAAAAAATAATCCATTATATCTGTGTAATTGGGAAGAGATTTTTTTTCCCCGTACAGAATATGGAAACCTTCATTCCTGGTGGAAACAGGCCCAATTAAAATGCTGCTGGATACAGAGAAATGAGGTTGATGTGCATTAAATAGTAATTTTTCTCTGAACCTTTAATGTTTTCTCTCACTTCATTAAAAGAGAAAAAAAATTAATCTTCTATTATTCTTCTGAAGTTGTTTCTTGTTGTGTCATGCCCCCCACCCTCAAAAGGCCAGTGCTTGATCTGATGACATTGTCAAAATGGATTTATGGATTTGTTTACTAACCCGATTCAGAATGGGATGAAACAAGTTTGCCTTTAGAAATGTATATGACAGATGCTGCTTTCTGAGAGTCGATTCTTGTAATAATTTTTTTAAATAGATCGCTAATAGAAAATTATTCATAACTAATGAAAATTGAGGGTAAAAAAGAGTTCTTATGTAAGAAGTTCTGAAAATGGCAGCCTGGCACTTCTAAAGCTGAGAGGTGAAATGTAACTGCTCTGTGAAAAGCATTTCCTCTTTTCTTTTTGGCATGTTTTCACTTATATCCAGGGTGGTCCTGAGGATTTGTGGGCTCAGTGAGAACAGGAAAGATTTCTCATCACATATTCCTTTCTTCATTTCCCTCCCATTTCCTTCTTCTTTGTTTGTTCTTACATATATATAATACATATATATATGTATGTATGTATGTGTGTATATATTTTTTTTCCCATTTTTCCACTCTCTCTTATTGTGCTCAGGTCTGAAGAGTGGCATCTCAAATTTTTGGATGCAAGTATGTCCTGCGTCCTTGTCTGCTCCCTGGGGGCTCCCAGGCTTGCTGGGCTTCTGCTGCTGCTTTTCCCTGTGTGCTTCATCTGCCTGCCCAGAGAGAAAGGGATGTTTTGCACTTTGCTGACCCTTCCTTCAGGGGGTGTGAAGCCCATGGCAGGGATGAAGCTTGATTTCTCTCTGCCCCATTCCTTGCAACTCCACTGACAATTGGTTGTTTTGGTTATTTTGTTTGGTTGGTTCACCACTCCTCAGAATTGCACTTACAGTTTTAAGTGTAGTTGTGTTTTCAAGTCTCTGAATCTTCTCCCAACTGCTTTTCTCAATCACTGTAATCTAATATTCCCTGGTTTTTACATTGAAAATTCCAGGCCTTGTTTCTTCCAAAATACACATATAAATGCTATTAAACCATCCTAGACCTTAAACCCTGCTCAGTCACTTCAGAAAATTTGGGGGTTTTAGGCATTGTGGAAGGAAAAAATCTTGCCACTTCCATTTGAAAGTATCACAGCCAAACCAAATGATGTGAGAGAGCACATTGGCATTGAAATAGCCCTTGCTGAGGAAAAGCGCATTCCAAAGGAAATTGATTTTCATGTCACCAACTTACACATATTTTGAAAATTAGATTCTGAACCACAGGTTTCACAGCTGATTTATTTGTCTTTTTTTTTTTGCCAAATTTGTTCAAATGAATTTTTAGTGAACTGACAATTTGCCACTGACACGGGCTGAGGAAAGGTTCATGTAAAGAATGCATAGTGCAGACCAGTGTGCACGTGGAGGTCCAGCCAGCCTTGTGAAAGGCATAAAAATGGTTGATGGCAACGTCTGACCAAGTCCACAGGAAACTCGGGGATTCCCAAAGCCTGAAGCTGGAAGGCGATAATGTGGTCTGCTCTCTGTATCTCACAAGCTGCTACACTTCATCCCGTTATCCATGCTGAACACATTGCTTCCTGTTTAAGTTTAACATGCTTTCCAAAAAGGCATCCGGTTTTGATCTGAAATTAGGGAAGGTTTGCTTTGATAGCTTTCTGTTGATGACTGACGAAGTCCAAACAAACGATTACTTTCAATTTAACTTTATCTGGCATCAGCTTCTGACCACTGAGGATTATGCTCTTCAATTAATGAGCCTGCTGTTTTTCTCCATGACATAACTGTGTGCAGCAGTGTTGTCTGTCAGTCTTCTCCTTGTTAAGCTCAGTCTTTACGTCTGCCTCTTGAAGATATTTTCTATACCTCAGATCCTTTCTTTCATACCTTTCACAAGATTTTCAATAGTCTTTCAGAGATGCAAACTGTGGATTGTAGCTGGCATCTTAGTATGTTACTGTGTGCCTCCTGGCAGTTATGGCAATTAAGAAAATAGATTCTTTGATATAACATATAAAAGTTGAACACATTCAATGAATTATCCCCATATACATTAATGTAAGATTATTAATCCAGTCAGTGCCTGCAAGCTGGTGACAGCTTGCCTCCAGTCACACCAGTACATGTATGGCTGGTACTGGTTTTCAGGATTCTGTAACCATTTTAGCCTATGCCAGAAGGATTTTTTTTTCATGAAACTGCTACATGCTTTAAATTAAAAATTTATGTTTGTCACATACTGTGAACTGTTCTCTTCATGTTCTCATCACCAGTCATAAGATGTTTGAAATTCTGTTGGTTCTCTTTTGAAGAAAAAAGAAAAAAAAAGAAAAAGAAAAGAAAAAGGAAAGATCCTTCTAGTCTAAATTGGGTTTTGTTTGTGTTTTCATTGATAACATGCTTTAGTGAAAGAGTGAGAGAAGAGGAGAAAAGCTTAGGAGAAGGTACAGATAAGTCCCTGGCTGGTGGGGTGGTTTCCTCTCAGGCTGGAGACTGCTGATAACGAAGGTGTGTCATTCCCATGCTGAGGACCTTCTCTTAGCTCAGATGACTTCAGCCTTGTGGAATCTCTTGCACCTCCTGGCAGCCCAAGGGAGATAGCTCACCAAAGAACTCCTTTCCATGCTTTGCTTTCCTTAGCTGCCATGGCTTTGTTTATCAGAACCATTTCACTTAAGAAAGTGCTCATCCCTGGGACATAAACTTGGCAATGGTTTTGATAATTGCTTCTTGTATTGCACACGGTCAGGGCTTTTCCCTGTCATTAATGGTCTCCTAATCGTGTCTGGAATTCTGCAAATGTGAGGAATTCAGGCAAGACATGGCCTGGACTTTTCAGGGCAGATGCACTTTGACCCTTTTTAGGAGATGATTGAGGGGGACTGCTGGATTTACTAGTTTTCCTTACCTCTCCCCACTCCCTTCTCCAAATTAGTGCAAGAATAAGAAATTATTCAGTGCTAGATGTCTGCTTACACAGCAGAGCTAGAGCTTGGAGAGCATGCTAGTGACTCTTGTGAGTAATGCATTCATCCCAGCTATTACAGAAAATACACTTTTTTGGTGAAAGAGATATTGTAGAGGTAGGAATAACTTGTTGTATTGTATTTCTTATATGAGGATGGGTAGAAGAGGGATTTTATCAGCAGTTCATGCCTGTCTCCCCAGCCCCACTTGGTGGTTTCTCTTTATCTTTGTCAGCATACTCTATTTTGCATATGCCAAATTGCTCCTTCTTTGTCACTTGTAAGTTCAATCTTCTGGTGATTTGTGTATTGCAGCTTTTGTGGGAATGTTTGTAAATCTTGTCCACTTGGGTTTTGATTTTTTTCCACGGCTGAGGTAATGAATTAAGCAGATGTTCACGACACACATCCCATGATGATCTCAGTGATACTACCTGGGGAGCTGCAGGGGTGGTGTCTGACCTGTTTAGAACAATATGTGCCTGAAAACTAGGAAAAGGTGTTCAGGATATTTGTGTCCTAATATATTGGGTCCTTTACTTCCTGAGTTATGTGACAACTCAGATTATAAATTCAGCAATTAAGAAACTATTTCTATCATATTTATGATGGCTTCTTGAAATGTGCTTGATGTAGCTGAGCAAATATCAGTATATGTCATTATTTCTGAATTCTCATTAATACTCAGTTTAAGTTTCACTGATCTGATTTGCTGAGGGCTGATGTGTGAAGTGACCCTGATTCTGCAGAGACTGGAGAAACACAGGAGATGCGATGGTGCTTCCATTTTCCTTGTACTTCTGAATGAGCTTTATGTTCTCTACCTTTCACCTTGTGGCTTTCAACATGAGAGCTAAAAGAAACCTATTTTTTAATTAAATTTATATGTTAGTCTCACTTTGTAGTTTTCTTCTGTTAAATGATTACTGAAACTAAAGTGATTGGATTGGTATAACCTTGTGCAGTCCTCATTTGGTATAGCAGTGATCTGAGTGGATTACCTATAAGTGCTAAGTAATCCTTGCCTCAAACTGGGGTAATATAGTTGGTAATAAACAGCATCATAAAACTGACATCGCTCAGCCAATGTTTTTCTTTAGACTTAAATGATGGTTTGTTTACACTTCAAAGAGAAAATTCTTCGTATTAGAAAGGCTGGGAGAAGCCACCTGGAAAGTACACTCATCTACAAGTGCATGCTTTGAGCCTAGGGTGGTCAAATAAGTTAAAAAGACAGAGAGAGAAATAGAGTAGAAAAAATAAATGTATACAATTCCTCTGTCTTGCACATTTTGCAAGCAACAGCCAGAGGGATGGTTTTCACCTTAAAGTAAGATTCACTTACAGCCCCATGGATTTATCTTGCCTGATAGTTAATACTGTTAATATTTATGAAGAGTGGGTTGCTTATCCAGAATATTTGCTTCCTTTCTAAATAAATCATAGTGCTAAAGAGACAGTCTTTGAACATGCAAAGTGATGGTGTGTTGTTCAGCATACAGTACAGTTTTCTTTTTCTCCATAGCTGAAAAGCAAATGCATTTTCAGTTTGACTGTGATCTCAGCATTTGAAATCTTAGAATTAGCTTTGTTGCACTAAACATGATTTAAATATTTTATATATAATCAGTTAATTTCTGGTAGCAGGCAGTCACAAATGACTCTACGTATATACATGAAGAATAGTGAAATATTTTGCCCAAAGTCATAAAGTAACAAGTAACTGGCAAATCTCAGACATTTAAATTGTCTGGTCCCTTGCACATAGACCCAGTTGCTAATTGACTGATATTTCATATTATACACCTCAATGGGAGAGTTTTTGATGAACTTCCTCTCTGCGATCCAGACTGCAAAAGCTGAAAGGGGCATTTTCCAATTACAGGCAAAAAGTGTACAAACTATTTAGAATGTAAACAATGGATTACATCTTTGGAGTTTCATGTAGTTCAATGAGATCTCAAAAAACACAACTTTAATAGGGGGCTTACTGCTGAATAGCCTCAGGAGTGAAAACCCAAGCACTCCATAGCTAGCTCTAATAGTGTTCCCTTTTAAGATATTGACTGGTTTATTTATAGTTACTTTTCTTTTTGCAACAGGGCTAATGTCAATGATGAATGTTGTAAGAAAACCCCACTGTTTTCAGAAATTTTAAAGACAGACTTTATTTTCAGTGGTTAGTGTTATATATAGCAAGTTGCTATACATTGGGGAAAAATTACTTTGCATAAACATCTTTAAGGTTTTTAATACATTGAGAATGAATGTTTTTGGTTTTTCATCCGGTTTAGAATGAAAATGGCAAGAGGAGAAATGTAATGGAAAGGAGTAATGAGAGCAGAGTAGAAAGATGAAGGAATGGCAGCAGCAACTGTTGGGTAGAAAGGAGCAAACATAAATCAACTGGAAAACTGTATCTATCCATATATATGCATCTGCCAATCTATCTATGTATCTAAGAACGTTATACTCTTTTCATAAGCACAGTATCTAAGTCAGAAGAGAAAGATGTCAGAGGTTAAATGAAATTAATTTGCAGACTATATCTGGGCAATATGCCATTGTTTCCCCATTCTTTTCCTAGATTAAGACCTACCTACTAAAAGCAAACACATTTTTTATGGGACAGAAAGCAAGGTTGTCTTGTAGTCTGCACCATGTGGGTAGTGTGTACTCTTCCCTTGTGCGTGGCCTTCTTGTTACAGCACATATCATAGTTTTCTCCCTTGCTGGAAAACCAATGTTTGTATTGGAACTCAGGACAGGGAAATGTGTGTATAGGCATTAATTATAGGAATCAGGTTCATAAACTTGCCCTGTTAGAAAATTAAACACAAGTTTCAATTTTGCAAAGCCGCTATTTCCTCCACACCTATTTTCTTATTGCAAGAGATTTGTACCAATTTTCTGTGGATTAATGGTGGTCAGTCCACATTTAAGAGCAATATGATAAGTCAGACCTTTTAAAGAGGTCCTCGTTTGCTTCCACAGCTTCAACTCTGGCTCCTAAAATTGTCTGAAGTAACGCAGAAACAGCTATCTCATCCTGGAATTTCACCACAAAGTTGCTGATGCTTGAACACAGAAAGTCTGAACACAGAAACTATTTTAGGAGAGTGAACAGGATGGAGTTACACCAAATACCATCTCAAATGGGAAGGGCAGCAGTGGGAGCTGGGGCTTGTGCTCCTGCAGAGAACCACATTCATAGCTGTGTGGGGGAGCCTTGGAGCAGTGTAGAATGAAGAAGAGCTAATGCTGTGTTTGGCCACAGGATAAGCTGTCAGCACGTCCCTGGCCAGTTCAAGCTTGTGCACAGATGCATTCTGTGCGACTTTGTGAGGTTAATAAAGCAAAAGGAGGGCAAACACTGGGGGCTTTGGGTGAGTGTGGCTTAAACCGTAAAAGGAAAGCTGCTGGCAACCTATGGTTTACTTTGGACATCTTCTCTAATGGGAAGAGGCAAAGATCTTTAATTTCTCAATTCTTCTAGTGTGTGGTTGAGAGGTGGTTGTTAGGGGAGTACACTTCAGCCAGCAATATCATCTGGCATGCTGCAGTCTCTTCTATAAACCATGTTGCTGTAGAAACGTTGATATGTGAACTGAGGAAAATATGCCACTATGGTACTAAAACTAAGTATGTCAGATCATGTTTTTGTAATGTAATGCATTTGTCATTGTAAACAAGGAAGGAATAAATTTAGATTTTAAAATATCCACAAAATGGACTTTTTCTTCTTTCCTGTACTGTTTGAATCAATTCTAGTCACACAGATGTGTAATTCATCTTCTTTTTAATCAAGAGCAAATTATAAAATGAAAGTCAAGGTATTAAGCTCTTTTCTCAAACTGCTGAGATGATTAGGCTCCAATTTGATGTTTTAATTTCCTATCAGAGGAGTTTTACTATTTGCCTTAGGAGGAATGCCTTAGGAGAGTTAGCTCTATAATTCCCTAGACTCTCATAACACATTCACAGGTCTGAATAACCCCAGACACTATACTGGCTTCCAGCTTCTTCTTTTGACAGCTATTTTTAGTCTGTCATATTTCTGTCTTTGAACACTATCCCAGTTGAGATCCAGACTGAAAAAGCTGAAGCTGCTAATCAGCATTTTGCCTCACATGAGTGCAGATGAGCCATCCACAGCTTGTGGTTTTATGTATCCCCAGGGATGGAGGCTGAGGTTGGTGTGCAGTGCTCGTTGTTGGCCTTTTCCAGAGATCCATTTCTCTCAGTGTGTTGTCAGGGTGGCACCATGTCTGCCAGCACCGTCACCTCCAGCATCCTGTGTCTTGTCCATCCATGTGAGGTGTGTGACTTGTGCCTCCCATGACAGGCATTCTCACCATGTCTCCTGAGTCACTGTCACAAGCTCAGTCCAGATTGGTGAAGTTTAAGGCTGAAACCCTTTATTTGGAGTGAGTGGTACTTGTAAACATCTTTCTGCACTTCCAAGATGTAGTAAGTTTGTTTCCTGCTTTACACTGTAGAGTCTCAAGCGAACTTTATGCCTCATCATCAAAACGTGAAATCTTACCAAGAAGGGGGCAGCTTTCCCTTTTCAGCACTCTCTAAAACCATAACCACTGTTTTCGTGCTCCATCTCTATGGCCATCAGACAAAAAAGATGCTGGACCTCACAGAACCCCTGGAGGAACAGTGTCCTTCCACCACCCTGGGAAGGCAGAGGATCAACTTGAAAACTTAAGAACTGCGTCAACTATTTAGAACTAAATGAACTATTGACATCTCTCCGTGCTCATACACACACAGATGGAGCCGGGGACACTGTGTAAGAGAAGTAATGGGTTCTTACAGTTCCAGTGTCTGTGGGGAAAGCCACAAGTCCCCAAGACTCAGAGCAAAGGTAATAGGTCTCCTCAGGCCTGCAGGATGCCTTGGAATGTGGCCAGTCTCTATTCCAAGAGTAAAGCAGTCAAATTCACTACTGAGTACATTGTTTCCTATTTGGAAGGATCTGGGTTGATGCTGGACTAGGGGATCATGCACCATAACCCATTGCACTGTGCAAACACATCCTTTAGGTACTGATCCTTTCTGGATAACCACCATGCTTAGTCACTCCTCTGAACCTGCACTTGGACAGAAATAGCAGAGAGCTACGGGCCCACACCAAAATTCACTGAAAGTCCTAGGTCAGAAATGAAGCAAAGCATCAAGATTGAACTGATTTAGTTGCTGCTGTGGTGGAATTCTACAGGAGAGCTCCTTAATGGAAAAAAGAGCACAGGGTCACGTACACCAGTTACAACAGGTCATTGAATTATGAGGCATATTGGGAATCTGTCTTATCACATCTTGGGCACTTTGCTGATGTTATCAAAGACCTTTATAGTGAGGTGTAGATGTTTGTAGACATAAAATACATTGCTGTGTTTGTGAAGAGAGGTAACCTTGCATGACACAAGACAAAAGCTGACTGTGTACTGCTGTGTGTGCTCAGCAAATAGCTAAGATTCCTTCAGGGTTTTAGGGATGGATCCATTCCCCAGTGCTTTTGACAATAGTATGGTAACAAAAGGAATAAAAAAGAAAAATAAGAGGTTTAAAACTGCCATTTACAGACTAGAAGCATGACAGATTTTCTGTAAGTCTTTCACATCTTTATTCAAAATTCATATCAGCCATATCAAATTAAACAAAAAGGAAGTAAAGTTTCAAAGGGAGCCTTCTTACAGTAGTATATGCAGAATGTTCTTCTGAACAGAAAGATCTTTTCTCTCTGCTGTTTTAATTTAGCATGGGAAAACCTAATATTCCTGCACTTAGTCCTGCAAATAAATGGTATAGTCTGTAGCTAGAAATCTTCCAATGGAACTTTGCAGCAAAACATATTGCTAAACCAGTGTATCCAGAATATTTGTTCTGGCAACAATATTGATTTGCCTAAAGCTTAGTAAATCTGCCTTAGATTTCTAAGGAAACTATTTCTATATTTCTGTTAGTTTTATTCTAATACAGGAGATACACGTGTAGGTATTCTGAGCAGATGTCTTTGAGGTTTTTTGACCCATTGCTCAGCAAAAATAACTTTCTCAGTGATAATGTTAGTGGTGTCTCTGACAAAGTCATTTTCTCTGAGCTGCTATAAATGGGATACATGAAAATTCTTTGACCCATCACCATCCAAATTAGGTACTGAATAATGCATATTTATAAACAATACATATAGATAAGGGAGGAATTTAAAACTCTTTCAGAGGCCAGACAAAAAGAAAAGTGTCTTTTTCTCTTTAATGTGTTGAAGTTGTTAGTAACCTTATAACTTCAGATGCAATAAGGTTACACAGAACACAGAAGCAAGGAGTAAAAATGAAATAAAATTGCCAATAGAAGCTCTAATTTTGAAATTTGCAAGCACCCTCTCACTTGACATGCACAGAAAATATCTAGTTTTAAATGATGATGTTATTATTTGTTCTGCAGTGCTATAATACTTTCCATCATATCTCTTTGGTAATTTGTCCTTTTTTCTTCCATCTGCCTCCAAGATTGAAGAGGAAGTGTAACAACATCTTAAATATTTCAGCATAATGAAATAATATTATGATTTGAAAGTTGAAACTTCTGTGGTTTTGAATTCAGAAATTCTGGGGACCCAGAACTGTGGTTTATGAAGTTTTCTTATATGTTACACTGGGTTAATATTGAAGCTTCTATTTTTCTTTAATATTATATTTCACTGATTAAGGGATTCCTTCACTTGATATGTTAAAGAAGGGATAAAATTAAATTAGCTTAGCTCACTGAATTGCTGGATGTAACTATCATAATACCGGTGTCCTAGGTTTTTTTAGTTTACTTTTTCCTTGACTATAAAATGAATATTGATGAATTTTTCAAATATTGGTAGCAAAATCTTTGCTTGAGTGAGATTTCTTCCCACAGAGCCCCATTCTGAGAGGCTGGGCTTTGTGTCAAGCTGATATTGGGGAATCCCACTTTTTGGTGGGTCTTTCAGACATTACAAACCAAATGAATGTTCTTCAATTAGTTTCCTACTAATATTTCAAAGCTGTGTCTAACTTTTCTGCTGGGGCATTCCATGTATACCCTGTGGTTCTGGTCCATGCATCACTTGCATGTTGCCTGACCCCTGTATTTGGGTTTCCCTTCTGTGGAAAGAGGGGAATGATGTTGTGTGTTCGGGTTTTGTCCTGATTGGGAATTGTCTGGGGCAGGGAGACAAACATAAAGCAGAGAAACATTCTCAAGTTCCCTGATCAGATATAACCTGAGACCTCAGCTATGACAGCAAGTATTTTTCACATATAAATACGCTTCTTTGACGTGAGGTCATTAATGAGCAGCAGTGGATTATACTCTCTGGCATTTCTATGTTTTTTGTACATTGATAGAAATCCCAAGAAAGTAGTTCCTTTAAATTACCCCTGATCGCCTAATATTTTTCATATTTAAGTGACTAAGGTGATCATGGCTTTGTAGATAACAAGTTACTTGTCCGAAGTGAAATTAAATTAAATTAAAGCTGCTTTTCTAGCTCCTAAATCATGTGGCATGTCTAACTCATGTTTGCTTTCTTGTAAAACATTGGTCATTTTATTAAGAAATTATTATGTAAATAGGCTGAATGGATTAAATTTTCTTGTAAAGTTTTCCAAGAGGCCAAAATCCCCTGCCTGTGAAGAAGATGGGTCCTTACTGTTACTGCAGGCATTACAAAAAGACCACAGTTATTCATTGCACTTACTCTCCTGTAAGGGGCTCTCCTGCCTGTCCTCTCTTTCTGGGGATCCAAAGGTCACCTGAGCTCTTTGAGCCACTTAGGCCAGGGTGGAAAAGTTGTGCCAATTTTTGTAGTTCAGAATAGATTATGGTTTTGCAAGATCGTATGATTTACAGAGAAATGTCATGCCAAGGATCACATGTGGCCCTTGACCTCTCAACTACAGTCAGTAAGTTCCCATTAAAGCTGAATTATCTGGAATAAGCACTAGCATGAATCTAGAATGAGAATTTAATTGCCTTTCCTCTGCTGTGAGACACATAAACTCTGACAGGCTTCTGAAAGGAGTACATATTATGTAAAAAACATTATTTTGATACTTCTATGGAAAGAATCTTTGTATTTTTACTGTTGGCCACAGCTTTTTACTGTTGGATTTCTCAGTGGGTGAAATCCTGGGTGACTCTGTGATTTGAAACTTGTGGAAATTCTCTGTGACCTCTGTGCATTTGTTCCTGCTTAAACAATTTTGTCAAATTTACTATTCAGTTGGAATTAAAACATGAGAATTGTATCTAGTGTTACTTTAGTTTACGTGGCACAGAACATGAAAAGGCAACCACAGGAGCATAATTCTGCTAAGTCCCAAGTAACCAAAGAGGACAGCAGACAGTTCATCTGATTTTGCACACCCAAAGGGGTAAGTCATTATCCCACCATTTCATCCATACATTCTATTGACAAATTTACAGCTATAAATTTATACCTTGAAGTTTTCATCTTACAGTATCCCTATGACCTGTGAGATCACTACTGTCTGTGATACCACTACTTTTCTTGCTCCTTACTAGCTGTCTCTCAGCCAACATATGCTGATCTGCGTGAAGAGTCTCAGTTCCCGTTGGATTACCTTACATTTCAAGCTCTTCAATTAAACCAACAACTCAGCTGCCTCTTGTTCTCACTTGCCAAGCAGAGTTAGAGATGAATCTTGGTGGACAATGGAAGCATATTCTGTGAAGAATGCTCATCCAGTATCTGCCTAACCTATCATAAGCCTAAATGTGATGCACCTTTTCTCTTGCTTTCTTCCCCGGAGCAATTCAATTAAGTCTTTCACACCTAATCCTGCTTAAAATACAGAAACTAAGCTATGTGGCACCTGATGGCCCACGGGTGTTTTAGAAGAATCTCTTGCTACTGCCACATGGATGGAGCATTGTTGTAGCCAACTTTTGGGCTGGCAGGATGGGCAATGTATATTTCAGGTAGTGGTTAGACTATTCACCTGGAAAATGAGGCACCTGTGCTCTGGAGTCCTGCCTTTGCTAAGGGACTATCCTCTCTATAATCTCTTGGGGATAACCTGGCTGTGGGACTACATGGGGAAATCTTGTGGGCAGGTAGGGAAAGGCAGCACTGCCTCTGCAGGGTAGCCAGGGTGACTCTTTAGGCAGTAGGAGAGTCAGTCCTTGCTCAGAGCTATTTTCCTGGAGGCAGAAGAGGGAGAAGATGCTGTTATGGCAGGGTCATTGTGCAGCTCTCCTGCCTTTGGTATCTGGTCTCCATTATTCAAAAAGATCTTGGCCACTGTGCATGGCATTGCGCAGACTGTAAGGATAAAGCTTGTGTCCTCAACAAGGCTGGTACTACAGAAATATTTTATGGTCATCACTTTGCTGGTTATATATGGGTGGCTTCTTCCACAAAAGCATTCATTTTTGTCTCAGCCCCTGGTGTCCTTTTGTCCCAGGGATCCATTAAGGCCAGGGACAGCCTTTATCCTAGCTTTGGACTTGTGGTGCCTTACTGGAGATGAATTCCCTGAGAGGTTAGGACTCTGCAGCAATTAACTGGTAGGCACAAAAGCAGTTTTCTGGGTTGTACTTTCTCTTGAGACCACTCTGTACTATCCTGATAGATGCTGGTTACAACTGGTCCGGCCTGTTTGGACTCAATTCCTTCAAAATTCTGTTTCCAGAAGCGTCGGGTACATGAGCAGGCCCAAGTAAATTAATACTGTACTTTCCAGTGATGAAAATGTGCAACAGGATGGGCAAATATTATTTCTCCAAACCAGTCTTAACAAAGTTTCAGCAGGACCACATTAAAAACAGTGCAAATCATATCTTAAATGTAAATATTTCATTTAAAAAATAACTGCCTCTCCATTCTTTTAATTCTGTTTTAAGTGATGGTTAGGTACAGAGGATTAATTTGTTTGACTAATTTTCCTGTAACAATGATATAATTTAATCCAGGTAAAGACACACAACTGTTCAAAGCTTTTAACATTTGTTTTCAATGTTAACTCTCCAGCTATGGTTAAAAAAATAATTCTTTCAGAAATCTGACCTGCATTGCTTTCTTTTGTAGTGCTTTTGGCTTCTTTCAACTCTCTTCCAAACCTGCAGTAATGGCATTCCTCTATTATTCATATTCGCTTTCACAAATCCTAGCTAAAGAATGCAAGAAGGCAAGAAAACTATCTTCTAAATCAGCAGAGACTTGAACTGAACTGACTAAAAATACCATTCTGCTCCAGTCTTTCATAGAGTGCTTTAATTTAGCTCTTGTTAATTAAGACCATCAAACTTCTGAAGTTGTCCTCATGTCAAAAATGTAGTTCTCTTTCATTAAATATAATTAGAAATAACCTTCAGGAATAAGAAGAAAAGTAAATAATGCCTTCTAACAGCCATGGTTTACTTTGTTTAACACAGAAAAATGGTTCTAATGTTTTGCCTCATCACTCTGTAAAGGAAATATTTTTCAGTCAAAACCCCCTTTAACCTCATCTCGTACATTATTTCAAAACAAGTTTAAACAGGATAGAACAGTGCATTAAATGCATCACAGCTGTTACATATACTCTTGAATTTTGATTTACTTCTGTCACAGTAAAAATAGATTTTTATAAATGGATGTTTCATGCTTTTCGCTCTAATGTATGACATATAGAGAGATTCACATTTCCCTTAAATAATGGTTTAGCCACTGTGAATCCCTATCACAGCTGTTGAACAGGGACTCCAGAGCAAACAATTTAACAAAGACAATAAAAGTCTGTGAAAGCTTCATATTCAAACTGAATCCTTGTTCAGAGGCTTCTAAAACAAAGACTTTCCAGGCTTTCATCAAAAAATACAGCACTTTGGTGTTCTAAATTTTTATTATATCTGCAAATGATAAATGTCAACCCAAATAGGCTTTGGAAAGAATACACCTTAAAATGATGTTTCCATGTGTAGATACTCTTAGGAGAGAAAAATAAAGTACAAGCCACAAACTTCAAGGCTTGCAAGTTTACACTGAAATAAATAAATCCAAGGAATTTAAGAATATGTGACAAAACTTTGTTTGAAGAAAACGTGAATGACAGAATAACTGAAAATTAATTTGTGTGACATAGTTTCTTTCTGTTGAAGATACTGATCCTGTTAAAGATACTGGCTTTTTGTCCTCTAGAATTGTTTTGTTGCCACAGGATAATAAATTAAAAAATGCCGTTAGACATCTCTTCGGAAAACTCTTTATTTAAATTCTTTCTTCTTTTAAATTTTAATTTTAAGAAGAAGAACAATAAAGTCTTTTAGTAAAGCTCTGGATTAGGTTCAAATCTAAAGATTAAGTGTAGCAGGTTAAGCCTACTGTGGCTTTCAGGAATTTCAATTAGGCAAGGCAAAAATAGTTTATGGTCAAGTTAATATTTTTATGATTGTTGTTTGTTTTATTTTGTTTCTTTTGTATTATGGCCTTGCAAAAATAGAAAAACCCAATTTGGATTTAATTTTTTTTTGTTTTGTTTTTTTGTTTGTTTGAAAATGCTAACAGTTGAAAATCAGCAAAATGTTTGGAAAACATGTATTACACTCAATGTCAGAAGGTGTCCTTTGCCATCTTTGAAATTATTTTTTCTTATAGATTATAAGGATGAAAATTTTATACATCTGTATACAAAGGTATTTGAAAACACTGAAGTTCATAATAAATTTCTGATTTTGTTATGTTTGCTTGCATATCGAGGATTTACTTTCTCCTGTGTTTTGTTCTTCCCATACCAGAGGGAACTTATTGAAGGTTGGAATATTGTTCAGCATAATCTGATATTTGAGAGTTCATGAAAAATAATTAAAAAACCTTAAAGTAGAATTAAACTCTCAACTTTCTAGGAACAGAGTGTTGCCACACATTTGTACTAACCAGGTATATAAGTTTGGGGATACATTTTGCTGAAATTATCTTTTATAAGTACACTTTCTCCATGCCTTCCATTTCTTTATTCTAAAGCACAGAAGGTCCTGTCAATTCAGGCCTTATATTTTAACATATCCATTTAGAGAGAAATTTAATTTTTCTTTCCTAGTATCTTCTTATTCTGCCAAGGAGAGGCATCTGTCTATAACAACAGAAAAGAAATGTAGGCTGCAATTTTACAGAGACTGTACTTGAAGACAATGGGAGTATGGATTAATATAAAGTTAAATATGCATCTAATATTTTGCAGCAATAACTTTAAAGGAAAATATTTCCTTGGAAGTCATGCTATTGTAGCAGCTAATATCATAACAAATTGTTTTTCATTGCTTCTGAAACCCTCTGTTTTATAGTAATCTGTGCTTCATCAGGAAGGAGAATGTGTGCCCCAGTGTGCACTCCAGAAGAGGAGAAAGGTCACATAAAATCCAGTATTTCACAACATCTAAAATATGTAGCTTGTTGCTTGCTCTTTTTTGCTTATTTCAGAAGCTGAAGTATCTTATTTTCTGTTCTAGGAAATGTGCCAATCTAACACAAGTGACTAAGTATTTCTCATATGTCCCAAGGCTAAGCTCTGGAGAAGAAGGTTATGAAAGAGGTAATGGAGTAATATCTTAAATTGAAAGAGCAGGATTTTGTGCAAGATTTTAAAAGGCTTTCAGTGCTTACTGCTATTATAATGAGTATCTCAGTTGTATTTAAAATAATATCCCAGATAAAAGTACCATTGTTATAGGCTGTTCAAATTTATAGGGTGAGGGAGTCTGAGAAGAGTTGAGACAAGATGAAAACAGTCATGTGGATAAGGTTATTCTAGCAAGTAGATGAGAAACATAGCAGAGATGAAGTAGTTGAGACATCAACTTTTCATGCTAAAAATGTACTTTAAAAATTATTTTGTGAGAATATGTATTTTTATCCAAACCCGATGTCCTAGAAAGTTGCTTTTAAAGTTCTGATATTTTCAAATAATTACATTAAAAATACATATTTGTCTTTTCCACCAGCAGCTGTGTTTTGATAAATTGAGCTTTGACAAATATTATGAAAACTTTGGAAAGATTACTGAAAAAAAATCTTTTTTGAAAAAAGAAAACAAGTTTATATTTAATGATAATAACTTTTCACCAGTCACTAGATGTTTGACTTAATTCAGACCTTGGATTTAAACATCTCACATGCCTGAAAGCCAGACCTAGATCTGACAGATATATGTGGAACTGTGAGAACTTCTCCTTGAAACAGACAGGAAAATGTACAAAAACATAAAGAAGTGCACTGGGTTAAAGCATTGCGCTGTAAATCCACAAGTCCTACCCTTCCTTATGCTATCATATGCATGAAGTAAGTCAGTAAAATTAAATTAATTTATTAGAAACTCCTACTGCAGAAAAAGAATGTTGTCTGTTTTTTGGTTTTCTCTAATTTTCTTCCTTTTTCAAATCCCAAAAGGTTTGGCCTGGGACTTAATTCCTACGCTGTTCACATGTAACAAAAAAGGCCTTCCAGAATAACCATCCCTCTCTGGCATTTCATGTGACAGGAGGGAAAGAAAAGGCCCTCTATACAATGCTGAGCTTAAAAATAAACTTTTCAGGTTTGCAAATAAGTGAAAGCACAATGGAATCCTGTGTTTCAATCTCGTGTGTGTATTCATCATGGATGCCTAATTATGAAGCATAGAACTAAAGCTGAACTGTGTACCCCTGGTTACAGGACCCAGGGGATGGCTGGATTCACTGGTAGTAACTTGTTCCTCAGGGGCCAATTAAAAACATGCCAGGTAAAGTAAAATAAAAAAATATATAACTCCTGTATACTACAGATTTTACTCATTGATGAAAACTGGCATCAAGAGAACCTTGGTAAACTGCACTTTTTATTAACTGCTTTATATAAAACCTTTAGCAATACCTGTAAATTCCCATTTATGTCACCATTTATTGTCAGAAATACAAGTGGAGGAAATTTCTAGGTACATCGTTCTTCTGCTATCCTTGTGAGAGAAGAAGAGGTATTATCTTTGCAGAAAAACTGTGTCTGCACTCTTGCAGCCCCTACAAGAAAATATGCCTTTCTCTGCTGCTGTTCATGTAGAGCACTCTGAAGGAATTTCAGATTCTGTTTATGTCAGTAATTTAATCTTAGAGTCATAAGAGTATGTTTATTTTAGCTCTGTTGGTGATGAATTCTTTCTGCTTTCAGATAAATCATAGTTAAGAGAGTTGTTGAATAATTCATCAATAATTTTGAATACTTTAGTGTATCAGATCTCAGAAAATATACCTAGAAAATGAACAGGAAAAGCATAAAGCACCCATAATGTATGGCAAATGTTTGTGCGTGAAAAATATGGGCTTTGTCTGTTTTTTCATTCTTATCTAGTGTTACAGTGGTGTGGTTGCTTGAGTTTAATAGGAATAGCTCCCAGCCTGCAATGACTCAAATGGTAAAAGAAACAGCAATATGATCTGATATGCCTGGATGAAATGGAAAACACAGGAGCAGATAGACCCATTGCAGTAATGTGTTGGCTCATGTTTAAACATAAATGACTGTATCAACAAGCCAACAGCCATTAATAAACAGCTGCTAACCCTGCTGGAGATTTTATCATATGCATGAGTACTTTTTGCTAATGAGAAAATGCTTCGTTTATCAAAGTAACATTGGTTTCATAGAGATGTAATTCAAAGTTTCTTGTGCTGTACTGGGAATACCAAAGGAAGTAAAGACTGAATTAATTGGTATTAGTGTACTGGAACAGATTTAGAAAAAATAATTTGTGAAAAAATCTGCCCTCTAATAAGACTGGGAAAGTCTTTAGCTGAGAAACATATTGTGTGTGGAGGGTTTGCTAACAAACTTGTGGGAAAAACCAACAAACATTTGGGGCAAAAAAAGGTCAGAAACATTGATTTTTCTGGAAACCCCTCTCATTTACACTTCTGGTCAATAAAAATAGTCTGAACCACTCATTTAAATATACTCTATAGGTAACTGGATAAAACAAGCATTCCCAAAGGTTTCTACATCCTATCTTGGACATAGATGTTTAATGCAAATGATAGGAACTACTATCTGCAAGTTCTCCTCTCTCTCTGATGTGTAACAGAATTGCTTCCATGAGGGTCCCACATCCCTGCAGCACACATACATTTGTTATTTATTAACAGAAAGTAACTTAGTATGCTACAAAGCACACAAGAGACAAGTAACAAAGAATTTGAAAGCCATGACTAAATTAATAAGCAGATATCAAAACGGCATTAATATTAAATGGACTTCCAACAGTCCCAATTTGCAAATATTAAGCTGTGTTGGTTGTTGCACATAAGACACTCATTAGAGGCTTTTTTATTTTTCCAACAGAACAAAGCAGCTCTATATGAATTTTGTTTCCCTTTAAGGCCTTATAAATCGGATGCTCAGAGACATCTGGACACTCACAAAAATTCCTGAGCCTATAAACTGTGAAGGTCAAGATGAAAACTTGTCCCCAGAAACTGTGATGAATCTGGAAATAACAAACTATGCAATTAATTTTTTAAAGGTTAATTTTTCTTTTTATTTTTATTTAACTGTTACTTCAGTTTGTTGGCAGAACTCTATGTTTAAAATTCAGAAAATAAACATAGATACAGAAACTATTAACAAGCTTTTGTTTTTATAGCAAAACTAGAAATATGTGAATATGTGAAGACTTGAAATAATCTTAAGGGAGTCAGTAGTTGTAATTCCCTAATTCTTTGTTACAGCCTGCAGCTGGCATTTTGCTGTTTGTTATATTAATTCTTGACTTCTTGAAGTCTGTTAACTCTAAGGCTTTTGAAAAGAAGTGTTGAGTGTGGAAAGGGTCTTTATTAAAGAAAGTTTCATCAAGGAATTATAGAAACTTGTGGAATCATGAGGTAATGATTCTTTGCAAAGGTCAGACAAGCTTGGGCTAGAAGTACAGGACAATTATTTTCTCTATCAAATCACAATGACTGTTGAAGATACTCATTAAGCTGCATGTAATTGCCAATCCTTAAATATTTCTATCATGTGTAAAGGAACAATAGGGGGTTTATATGAACTATAAATACTGAGTAAGAAAGTCTCTGCTAAAAGTGGCTCATACTCAGAGAGGTGGAGAAAAAGAGGAATGTGGCTCATGAGCAGACTGAACAGAACAGTAGTTTGACAAACATCATGGGAACATAACCATGTTATTTATTAGCTATGTTTACCTAAGAATTTTGATATTAAGGCAGCAATCCCAAAACTATGATCTTGGCTGTTGGAAATGGCCCTTACACAGAAACATATAAAATATTTATATTTATGGCATCTTTATGGCAAATCAAGGGTGTAAAAGTGCCAGGTAATTTGTCAGAAATTCTTTAGGCTGCAGATTTACAAATTTGCGGATGTACTAGAGGAGATGCTCCTGGCTGGGGCTAGGACTGCTGTGGTCTCATGGAAGGACATCACACCCTCTGCACGTCCCTTGCCCTGGGGGTGGCGGATGACGTGTGCCAGCTCCACAAGGTCACTGTGCCTTGGTGCACCCAGCACGGGATTAGCCAGAGAGAAAGGCAAAAGGGCCTGCTGGGAAAAGGGCAGCACAACAGGACAATGCACAGCGCCAGCCTTACACGTTGAGTGTCTGCTCCATCAGTATCTGGTGTTTCCTCCCTGAGCTTCTGCCCATCTGCCAGGCACGCTGCTTACAGCTTCTCCATCGACACAAAACTACACAAAACAGCTTCTGTAAGATGCCTTTGCCAGAACTTCTTTGTAGAAATTGCTGAAAGAGCACAGTCTGCTTTTTCTGCTTGACTGACAGTGCTGCCAAACAGCCCCTTTCTGCTGGAGTGGGGTACAGCTGTTGGTACCCTAAAAGAATCAAACATAAATTAACACTTTGCTTTACATTGATCAACACTTTTAGTTAAAACACAATGTTATCTGGTATGTGAATTCCAAAGAAGCCTTAGTATGTATTTTTCCCCCCTTTTGTGTGTTGTGTATAACTACTCACTGAACTACTGAGCATCACTGCCCTAGAAAAAAGAAGATGAGAAATACCTGATCATTTCTGGTATCTTATTTGGTTCCCTATTAGTTTACATCTAAATTCTCTCTGAAGCATCTCACGCCATCTTTCTGTGAATTTAGACCAAACACGCAATGTTGAAAAAGACTTCTTTTTACCACAAAGAAGACTTCAAGTAAGATATGGAAAATATTGTACCTCATTTAGTCAAATAACCCTATAAGCATAAATATGTAGACTTCTATGCATTCTAGCACATACCTAAAAATTAATTTCATTAACCAATATGAAATGCCAAGCATTTGCAAAACTCTTATCGATAATATGGAAAAATAAGAATATAGTGGTACTCCTTATGCTTTATACATGACTTAAAAATATTGCTAAAATAACTCCTTTCCTAAGAACACTGATATCTAAATGTGGATTGCTTTAGGATAATAATTTAATTTTACTGCTTCATGACAGAATTTCTACTAGTGTTTTCATTAATAGGAGAGAAAGTCAACAAAAGGTGATACATGGGAAATCTTGATTACATGATTACAAATTTTTATCCTGTCTGTTGGTTAAACACTTTAACAGACTGCACAGAGTCCATGAAAACTCCAGTCCTGGGGATACTCACTGACTGAAAAAAACCTTGAGCAAGCTGGTAAGGCTGGATCTCTTTTGTGCAGGGGTGTTCAAACACTGTCTGAACATATGGGCCTGAAAAACCCAAATAATTGCTAGGAAATACTCATCATGCAATAAATGGTCTGAGAGAAGGCTGCTCATGGCTGCTCTGTCAGAATAGGCAAGGTCTTTTTAATAACAAAATTTAACTAAGGAGGTTAGTTCCATCTACCTTTAAATGAGCTTTTCCAATGATAGCACACTATTAAAGGGGTAAATCTGGTTCCATGATTTTTGGAAAATAGTGTGGTTTGCTGAGATATCTTGACAATGCTGCATACAAATGATCAGTTTGGGTATAATTAATTTTCCTACACACTGTGGGGCTCCCTAATGTATTCACAGCCCTGTGCAGTTGACAGATATTATACAGCATATATGGGAGCATGGCAGATCCTTTGGGACAGCAGCTGAAAGAGGGGATACCCTAGTGTATATCCCATCACAGATGGCACTCGACTCTTTGGGAGTACCTGAGCCAAGCCCTTGGCAATCTTCACTGAGACCATGACCCAGACCATTGTCAGGGAGTGCACGTGAAAAACTGTGCTTTGCTGGAAGTGGTTCACTAACACAATGCAAAACAATAAATTCAAAACATCAAGGGAGTTCAGGGGAAACTGTGGTCTGCCTTCCTGGAAAATTGGCTTTGGAAGGAGAGTTGTTCCCAGACACATCTTGAAAAAGAAAAAAGAAAGAAATTACCACCCTTGGCATGCCCACACAGTGAGTCTGTTTTGGAGGTGGAAGCTGATCCCTCTGGCTTGGGTGGCACCTGTCACTGTTCTTGGTGAGACATCCTGGTGTGAAGACAGCAGCTGGAGAAGGCAGATAATGGCAGTCCCTGGTCCGTGCTTCCAGACACCAATCGCCAAGCAAGAAACCTGAAAATTCTGGTGTTAACTTGGATCCTGCTTCCAGCCCTGCATAAAAAGCCTTGAAAATCCTGGTTGGAGACAAATGAGAGTTTTTTCCAAGAAAATTTGTTAGGGTTCTGATTTTCCATTTTTTTTCCCACTTTTGATAACACCTGTGAAGATTTGAGTTCTTCATCATTTAAGTTCTGATTGATGTAAAGATGTCCTTCCTGTGAAGAAATAGCATCTATTTGCCCTAACAACAACATTTAAAATTTATGTACTTACAACAAAATATTTGGAATAATATTCAAAAGTTTTTAAATTTAATAAAAAGTTTATTACTTCTGCTTATAGCAAGTGACTATTAAAATTCAGCTTGAGGTCACCTATTATTTCATAGGCCGCTGTAAATTCACATTTAGTCACAGCACCAGAAATATACCTGTGCAGATGGTGCTGAGGTCTGTCTGCCAGCTCAGCCGTTTTTATGAAATTTAGCCTTATGACTTAGGCTTCATTTCTTTTCTTGATCCCCAACTGGTCCAGTTGCATCTCTCTACAACCTTCTTTTTCCATTTCTCCACCCTGTGTTATTTTCCCATAGCTGTGGTAGTTGAATGTGGCTAGTAGTCTTTTGTAGCACCACTGAAAAGCTGTAAATGCGATGACCCTGTTTAAAATAGAATTGTAACTCTGCTTTGTACTGACAAAGGCGAGAAAACCTGAAGCAAGGACTGCTTTGTTCAGTGCTAGTGTACAGTGCTGGTGTGGAATGGCAGAATCAGTGAGCTCTGTGTGTGCATACCTTTAACCTCAGACATTCACAGGATGATGCTTTCAGGTTGGAGGAGTGTCCTTTAGAGATGGCAATACAGCATCAGTGATACATCACAAGAAACAGCCAAAGAAAAACCAAATTCATTGAAACAGAGGTTTTTATAAATCCAAACTACATATATATCCTAAGAATTTTCAAATGAATGGCCGAGTTGGCACTCAGCTAAAATCACCCAGATCTTGTGCTTTTCTAGCAATAATCCTTATGTAATTGCATATTTGACATGTGAGAACTTCCAATGTGGTTTGACACTGCTTAACAATATGTAATCTTTCATGCTACAATCTGTAATTTTCATAGCTGTATGACAGAATATATGCTGTCAGCTCTCTGCAGTCTGTGTTCATTGGAACTGACAGGCTGCATATTTGTTAGCTTATTTTTGCTTACTCAACTTGGAACTGTATATTGAATTCAGACTCTAATTAAGTGAACTTGAGAGGTAATTTCTAGAGTTAAAATACTGTTAATCCACTCTTGCTGTTCCAAACCTTCAGAATGGATGGACTGAAATTACTGCTGCCTATGAAAGACAGTCTACTGCTCTCTGATTTTCCATTAAAAGCAGATTGCCTTTTCCAATTTTAGATAGCTGTTACTCAGTTGGTTTCCTTATAAAAAATGAAGAAATGTTGCAAGCATTATAAAATAAAGGGAGCTTTGAACTAGAGATAATTTCAGAATGTCTGACTCTCAGTCTTAATTGGAAAATTGTATATGGGAGTTTCCAGGTTCAAAATCCTCTTTGCTTTGGTTTGAATGAGAGTGAATATTATGAATGAGTGTGGGAGAACAGGTGTTTGAGATATGACTTTAGTTTTCCTTAATCTTTTCCTCACGTATGGAAAGGTAACCATCTGACCGAAAAGACAGCACAGGCTCTAGAATCAGAGAAGGGGAAAATATTTAAGGTCATAATACACAGTGTGATGGGGCCACTATGAAAAGTGTTTTCGGAGGTTGGCAGACAGCTCTCGTATTTAGAAAACAAAAAAAGTCATGTCTTAAAACCAAACAGATGCACTAAACATGAGATTTGATAGAGGATGATAATTAGCATACCTTACTGCTTCTTCCCAGGATGAGCCATTACAGCTCCCACAATTCTGCACAAACTTGATTCAGGTGTTTTAACTTTTTTTGAGGATAAGCTCTCCTATAAGCAGAAGAGACCAAGTGACATTCTGAACTTCATATCAACCATTGCAATAATTAGATGAACACCCTGAATGCCTGTCTTTTAGGCTGTACACCCTAATTACAGGACAGTTTCTTTTGCAAATAGTGTAAATTTCGCAAAAATGTCTTCTTTTGCTAGCTTTTTGTTTCTACTTCAATGAATATCTGTGAAACACTCTTTATGCATTCATTTTATATACTTCATTTTTTCCATATCTTGAGTACTGCATTGGTAATTCAGCTGCTAGTTTCATGAAGCTAAGCAATAGTGACTAATTTGTGTCTAGGCAGCAAGAAGGTAGAAGACATTGATATCTGCATGTAATTGTTGTAAGAATTGAGACCTTCTCTATTAATCCATTCAGGTCCAAAACTTGTTCTCACATAAAAACTAAGCCTCCTCAGAGACATTAATATGTTGTTGTGAGTAAAAGATTGATTGGAAAAATGTCAAATCAAATCATTTGCAAGGGTTACCAGGAAATAAGAGGATTTAAGGAAATAAAAAAACTAAATTAAGAAAATTACATTAGAGCCCCAAGTTCCACGGAAGTTCAACTGTTGTCCATTTTCTTCACTTTACTTTTTTCTTCTATTTAACTTCATATTACACACTTTGGCACTAATCCTTTCTCTTCTCATATTCTGTTGTTTTCAGAGGCGTAAAAAAAAAGGGAAGTAAGAAGTTCAGTTTCATATAATGCTTAAGCTATTCCTTTAGGAATAAATTTCAGGATGAGATATGAGTTCTTGACCTTTTGTTTTCTATGCATTTTTTCTGCTTTACTATTTTATGTTTTCTGAATACTTTATATTATATATGAACACTGAAATCTTCCTCTAATAGTATATTACAAAATTCTCCACCAATTAGTTGTATGAATGAACTATTGCATTTTCATTTCAAGTTTATTGAAATTAAGGCAATTTTTTGGATCAGTCATGGATCCAGTCATTACAGCATAAAATCCCTCATGAACAGATATTCACCGGTTAAATCTCAAACATTTCCTTATATTGAAGCAAAGTTAATGTAGAAATTAATACTGTAGCACAGGCAAGACCAGTTGGGTTGTGTTATTTGCTGTATCAGATATTTCAGCTTCCTCCCAAGCCCCTCAACCTGGAGAAATTACACTTTGGGACTGACATCAAATTATAGTACTAAATTACTTTTTTGCCATGTCCCCACGGAGGTGCTATCATCCTTCTTACCATCCTGCCATCTCAGTGTTTAAGAAACAACAGTTCAATAAAAATAATTAGAGAAGTGGAGTGTGATTGAGTGGCATCTATACTACGTGTACCCACAGGCACACATCATTTCCTGGCTCTTGGGGCAGTGGAGAAAATGTAATGCTCGAACAGTATGTTGCTATGGCTGGCTGATTCTTTGCCAAAGACACGTATAGTTGCATGGATTTCAAGCATACTGCCACGTTAGGGTTGGAAATGAAGCCCTAAAAATCAATAATTTGGCTTCAGTATTAGGTTGTGTACAGTAATTTCATTGTGGTTTTATTGGATCAGTAAAATACCCTCTGTGGGACAGTATCACAAGGAACTAATTCATATACCAAGCTTGAAGTCTAGTACATGCCTTAGAGTTTAGAGAAAGGGATTTGAAAGAGGTGGAGGAGCTATATAGAGGCTTTAGTGTTTAAAAGAGTTTTCTAATGAGAAAAGAGAAACAAGAAACTAAAGTCTAATAAAGCAGATATTGTAAGGTTTGTAGTTTCACATTACCTTCATTTGCTTTGTAAATTGCTAAGGAAACAAGCTCCTGGGATGCTTTCCCTAATATGCCCTCATCAGCCTGTGTCTCTTTCCTCCCATCCATGCTGTACACACAGAACTGAACAATTAATGATGTTGAGAATTCTTAAGCTTCTTTCAATTATATTTGAACCAAAATTTGATTAAAACATCTGTGAGTGGGTTTGTTCTAAATGTTGGCATATGTCTGCCACCTTTGCACATGCTGAGTAAAGTCTGCGTGCAATTTGTGAGGTTTTGAACAAGTGAATCTTTGTGATGCTCTCTCATCAGCAGTTCAGATTCTGCTCTCATTTTCATTTATGTGCAATCTACCAAGTGACTTTCCTCTATAGACATGGGATTTGGAATCATCCTGATGTTTGATATTATACTGGATTTGTGTCACTGTGCTAGGAAATATGAATTTGAGCCTCAATCAGGAAATTAAACTCTTAAGCAGAAGTTGTTCCCACAGACCACATTTCTTTCATAACAATAATCATATTGGTCAAAGAGGTGCAGGAATAAGTTTTGTCAATGGCATAGCTGAGTTGGCAGAAGTCCCTAAGGTACTCACAGCTATGCCAGTAACATAGCAGGTTTTTATTGCATGAGAGAAATAGAAGATTTATTTAAACTGCTATAAATTGGAGCTTTGCCTTAGAGGGCATCAAAATGCATTTGTATACTGTGTCTGAAAGAAACATTCCTCTAGCAGCAAAGCACTTTAAATCAAAAAGAAACCTTAAAGGACAAATTGGTACTATTCATTGGTGGATGAAATATCAGTGCTTTTGTAGTGCAATAGCAATGGTAACACCTGACATGGAACATGAGAACCAATAGAAAGAAGCAGTGTGAATAACACTGTGTTTGGTTTATGTCCATGTATCAAACAAGTTAGTCAAAAATGAAAGATATTTAACTCCAAATTCTGAGAAATATTTGAAAAGTGTCAAAAGTGATTGTAAGGAATATTTATGAGCAGCTTCACTGTCCTCATGTATTTCATCACAAACATTTAACACTTCACTGTGCTGACTTGATTCCATAGCATTAATTGCTAATTCTTCACAAGATTTACTTATTTTGTGCTCATAATAGATGTGATATTATGATACAGAAGATAAAGAAGGGATACAAAAAGACCAACACACTGTGGTGATAGTGAAGTGCAAATTTGTGGCATGCAGTATGATGCCACAGTACGTCCTTATGGGGAATGTCTTGAATCCCAGAATAAAATGAGTACGATTGCTTTAATGAATATCATAATCTGATTAAATTGTTGTTCACATTCCGTTCACTCACACATCTCAATGTTTCTGTATGTTATGAATTTTCTATAATAAATGAATTTTATGCATACTGAAAACTGAATAATTGAACACAAATATGCAAATAGCTGTGGAAGCACTATCTGCCCATTCCAGATACACTTTGATATTCATAATTTGTTTTCAATATCTTTCTCTTTGCTAGAAAAATCCACAGGGCTTCCTTTTGTCTGTGCCAGATGCCTCTTAGATGAAAGGAAGTAGTTGCCAAATTGCTCACCATGCAGTAGAAATGGCAACTGAAACTGATTACACCCAACATATGGTCCAAAGACAGACATCTGCTAACAAAGATTAGGGATACTGGGGCAGATTTTCACTTGTTCTAATGAGCCAAATAATCTTGAACATAAGTCCATTAGAACAAATGAGAGTAGCCATCAATGAGTTTTGCATCAGACCTGCCTCTCCCCATTCACTTCTGTGCTTTGTAAGCCTGAGTGTGCAGTGGTATCATGGGAAATGTGGGTATGTTTCCCAGAAATATATCATAAAACCATTTTAATTAGTTACAAATTAGTAAGAATAGCAAACCTAGCAGTAAGAAAAGTAAACCTAACAGTTTTAGCAAAACGAAGTAAAACCTTAAGATGGGCACCTGGAGATGATAAGGAGTACACAGAGGAGACAACAGTATTTCCATTCTCCTGTCTGGAGATGAAGTATGTCCTTTGCCCCTGATCAGTTTCATCACTGGAGAGGCAACACTCTTCTACAAAAAATAGCAATGCAGTCTCTTAATTGTTAAGGGGGAGGGGAAATTATTTGGAATTACAGAGTTGAGGATTCAGGGCCATGACTTCTGGGTGGAAAGAGCTCAGAGTTAAGTGCCTACACAGCAGATGCCTTTCTCAAGGTGTCTTCTCTATCACAAGGTGCAAAAGTTACTACACACGGGGGAACCGGGCATGTAAGCTGCAGTCACTTTTTTTACAACTAAAAGGTTATTTTTTTCCAGGAGAAAATTTTGATGTTAAGTTACTTCACACTTTTCTTCGAGGGTGAAGAAATCAAATGGTTAAGAAAGTTATGCACCATGGTGAGTCATGAGAGATGGCATTAAAATGCCAAGTGTTTGTGAGAATGTGTGTGATATGTATACAAATCCATGAGGTGTATGTATATCACCATATATTACATATGCAGCCTAAATGTGTATCTCTATGTCTAGACACAAATACAGACACAGATATGGATGTATGTGTATCCACCGATAACTGAAATACATAAAACCATTTTAGGCTTTCTCCTCTTATGAGGAGGATATTCTGAAGTGTCTCTGGGTGTTTGGCAGAGCTGAGGTTCTTTCCCGCTTTATGAGAAAAGAACCTCTACTATGCAAGTATTTTTGGTGAGTCTCTGGAGTGTTACTTGATACATTTTCAATATTGTTTATTAAGTATGATGGAAGCATTCCAGTAAAGAAGTACAGCATTAAATATAAGATTATTAACATTACTTTGGCCAGGCAGGTAGAAGGTATGCATACTTTTTAACTTTTTGAGCACTAAAAAGAACCTATCTTTAAAGTTTTAAATGTAAGTAGTTTAAAGTTATGACTTAAGAGAGGTAGGAGTAAGTCCCTGATTATTTTTTGGTTTTCCACATGCTTCGTTTTGATCTCACAACCTAAGAAGGAGGCTAAGGATTATAATCTTTATTCAAATTTAGATGTCTGCATTGGGAGATGTTTAAATCAATTGGGAATCTATGTGAAGAACTTGCTTAACCCATCTAGTATCTAACAAAAAATCACAGATGTTTGAGTAAGGGTTAAAACTTTGCTGTTTGATTTATGGAAGATACACAGCTTTCCTTGTAGCTGCAAAAATCAATGTACAAGATTGTTTAGATATTAACATTTCAGAAGTTGACATGTTTTCTATTTTGATTGAAGAATGTTGCCCTGCCCTCCAGTCTGGAGATGATATTTTTCAATTTCTCTTCATGTAAATTGATAACACAGTGGAATTCAGACTTCTCCAGAGTCAGAATCACCTATCTTAATTTCAAATTGCCAAATAACTGGGTGTATGACATCCTAAGCATCTTTTTTTTCTTAAGTTAAACAATGAAAAAGGACGCTCTGCTTGTCAAGCGCTTCAACAGTCTGCACTCATGCTTGGCCCCCTATAGAAAATTAAAAGTTAATTTTCCTCAATATGCTTATTCAGTTCCCTGCTGCATTTTGCTTGAAAACTCAGGCCAGAGGCTAAACTGAGGTGAGTCTTTAATCCACATTTTGCCTACATTTGTGCGTTTTGGCAGATCATATAAAGTAGCATCTTCAGGATATTTCATTGTGCAAGACCTCTTTGCATTTTTTTCCTATTTGTGTTCAAGCTTAAAACCAAACAACACAGTGCAATGTTTTGGGCACTCTTTAATATTAAATTAGGAAAAGCTGAGGCATTGAAGGGAACTGAGCGGGTGAGAGCTCTCTTCAACATACCTTCAGAATTAGGGCTGGGGTTTGGTGGTGTCATTTAGGAAAACAGTGTCTACATTCTGCTGAAATAACCCACTTTTGTACCTCATCCATCTGTGAGGTTGTCTATTAGTCTTATATGAACTTTGTAAACACAGAAAAAACCAAATCATAGATGCAGTATTGGATGTAATGCATCTGTGTTATCCCTGTGTATGAGTTGTAATGGTGGGTGGTGGCGAACAAGGGAATTAGACATCCTTTGGGTATTCAGTAATTTGTTGTTGCAATTGACTTATTTTTGAAGCACTTGAAGACTCATTTCTACTTGTAAATTGTTCTCCTAAAATGTATTTATGAGTCAATGTCTTAAATTAGGCCTTAATGGAAAATGGATGAAGCATTAGATAATTCTTTCCTCCCCTAGTCATGCAAATAAAGTTAATAACTGCTGTCTTTCAGCCTTTCTTTTTCTGCTAACTTTAGGTTGCTAATTAGTTGCAGTGATCAGAATTGTATTCTTTTGACTGTAATAAATGGAAATCCAATAAGGAAGACTAAAGTTGTCCTAAAAATAAACTGTGCTCTAGTAACTTTCAACCAGTGTGTAGAGTTGTCAAGCTGTTTGCAAAGGGATACTTGCAGCACTTGAGTTGTTTTGCATCATTCTGTGTCTGATGTAGGGAAATGGTGCAGCTTTGGTACAGTAATTGTAAAAGAGGAGGTGGAAATTTACATGAATAGATCCTAAGCTGGAGTATTTTAAAAGTTGTGATGAAGAATATTCATAACTGCATAAAAAGTTTAGAAAAATAATCATTTAAATGTGTTATAAAGCAAACTACACGTGTGAGTAAGAAGTAATAATTGTATCACTACAGAAACCTTGTCTCATTTATATTTCCAGGTTGAAAAAATGCTATATTTAGACATAGACTGAAAAAATTACTTAAGAATCCTATTCTGCTCTCCTGCTGAGCTTGAGCTCTGAGCAAATGCTGTCTCTACCAAAGGAGTTAATGGAGTACTTACTCTACAAAGGTTGCAGAAGCTGATGAACCACAAACTGGAAATAATTACAGTTAGCATGTTCAAGGACATATCTTACATTTCTGTCATAGTAAGACTTGATTTCTACTGAACTTTTATAGTGTCTTTAAAGCAATTGGTAACAAAAGTGCAACTCTACTGAGAATGTCAGCTATGGAGTCCTCAGCATATATTTAATTTAGAGTTTGGTATGATATGATGGTATTGTGGATACCTATATCTAAGAATTCATGGTAAAAAAGCCACAGAAGTGATTTAATAGATTCATATCTAGTAGGACTTCTATAAGAAGTTGTGTAGCTATGTATCATAAGTGTTTCAAGCTATTTCTGCAAATTTCCATTATGCCTGCAGGTGTCATTCATTCAGAGCACTTCTTACCTATAGTGATGGTGGACCTACTTTTGTACAGTTATCACAAGCATGGCAAAGTTGGGTGAGTTTGCTTAGTCAGTTCAATCCTCTATAATCTTTCTTTCAGGATCAAATTAATGTCAATGGGTAACTGGGAAGAAATGTAGTGTAAACAATCTTTGGTTTTAGTGACATTGGGAGGAGATCTAGAAATAGATCAAATATGATCTCTTAACAGGTATGCAGTTCTTTAATTGGCCTTTTTCCCATAAATTCCTTCTCAGTCATTTGAGCATTTAGCAGTTTCATATTATTGCTGGGGTTTGTATCTGAGTGTCTTATTCTTTATAATCCTAAGATATGAAGGGATACTTTCAAACCACTGGTTTACTGAGCTCAGGAGGTGGCATTCCTAAGGCTGAGACAAGACTGAATCTTCCCATTTGGTGGCGTCTGCTTTCTGTCTGAGATAAATTACATCCTGCACCTTATTAAGATAACATAATATTCCTGCTACGGATCATATTTTATATAATTTACTAGCAAGCAGATTTATTTGCAGTTCAACCAATTTTGAAGTAATATGATGTCTTGCATAAATTGAAAAGGTATATGCAAGGCAAAAAATGTAGTCAAGATGAATCCTACCATACCATTTCTCCCTTCTATTCCTGTAACTTTCTCATCAGTCAGGGAATGGATTTGTTAGGGATTCTCTGGCCTTGTGCAGCTCAGGGAACCATGTCAGCCAAGAAGGTAATCCTCTTGGTTTGGCTTTCAGATGCACAGGAAGACAGAAAAATAAGGAAGAAATGAGGGAAACACCAAGTGGCAAATGCTATTGTTTTTGATGTAGCCTGTTCGAAAGCTTGGTTTTGGGGTTGGTTTTTAGCCTTTAAACATGCATTGTGGTGTTCACAGGTAGCAACTTGGACAAAAAATTGTTAAAGGTGCCTTTTTATTAGGAGTTGGTGGGGTCTGACTACACCACTATGAAGTTTTCTGCTGTTCTTTTTGTAGATTTACTAAAATCCTGTGTTCAATCACTTAATTCATTACAACTGAGCAAACACCCAGAGCTGTACCTAGACATTTTAGTGAAGCAGAATGAAAGTGAAAGCAATCTGTGGAAGCAAATAAAATTACATCTGTTTGCTGACCCCAAACTTGCAAAAAAAAGAGTTAAAATTAACTACTAATTTGTTGAGTAAACCCTTATTGACTTCTAAGTACAAAAGCAATAAGACCCAGGATGGCTGACAGGAATTAGCAGTACTCTCACCACAGAAATAATTTAAAGAAGCATCATTCTAAAACTCTGGGCTATAGTATTATTACAACATGACCCACAGCATGTAACAATTTTGGGTGGAGGAAAAACCCTTCTGTATTAGTACTTGATTGCCCATCAAATTCTCAATTGGATTTCTGTCTCCAACTGCTTAGGAAGGTACTTATTTTTTTTATAAGATGACTAATAAACAAATCCTTGTTTGTGCAGGTTATACTCTTTAAAAATTGCTCACTCTTATCATGCAGATGTGATGGGGTGTGCTGCAATCCAGCTACACGCTGTTGTGCATCCAGGTCATGGTAATGGCAACAGTGCCTTGCCTCCAGCTCTTGAAGTGTGCACACCTCTACCATTCTGCAAGCACCAGGGATGTAACCAGAGGTTTTGTCTGATTTCATGCTGCCTGCATTCATCTTCATGAACTAGGGCAGAGAAAAGCTTAAGGAAATCCAGGATAAGACGGTGGAGTTAGGAAAGGGGTTAACTATGTTTAGTATCTCCCGGTACCTTTAGTTTACAACAATGGCAACAGCTACTCCCTTTATGTTCCTCATTTTTGAAGCAGTACAAATACCCTCAAGTTCTTGCCAGTTTGAAATTTGTGTGCTTGAGTCGTATGAGAAAATTGTTGTCATGTGATATCTGTCACTCTGCCTCCCTCAGCTCGGAGTCAGTACGTCTGATTAATGTAGCAAATTAGTTCAGCTGCATTGTCCTCATCTTCTGCTGTATTCCCTCTGCTGGAGATGGGTTAAAAAGCTGAAACTTTGGTAACTGTTGGCAATTTTGTTTTATGTCCCATGCTTGAATCGGACCCTCTGCCCTGTTTAGTAAATTGTGTCTCATAGTTTCTCTTCCATATGAGGTAAAGAAGGGAAAATATTGTGAAACCATGGATACTACATATATATCTCTGTGTGTATACGCATATATATATTTATCCTTTAAAACAAAGGAACTCATAATATACTAGTGCATAAATGGGACAAAAAAGATTTCCATCTCATGCATAGAAAATGGTAAGATTCCTCTCCATAATCTATTTAATTAATCTCCTTCCTGAAAGAATCAATACTGAAAGTAAAGTTTAGTCTTCATAACTTTTTTAGTGTGTTACATTTGGGCATTGGTGAAAATTGAATGCAGCAGGGAAGATGGAGTGCCTTTTGACACAATTGAAATGAGCCATTCCTCAATATTATTTTTAAATTACTAATGCATTTTCCCTATTTTCTTGAGGTTATGTTACAGTAGAAAAGCACTATTATATATGAATTTTTTTTTCCTCTTGGTGACTGAAATTTGCTAGCATTACTTAAGAAAGATTTCATATTTCTATCAAATGATCCACCTCTGCTATTGCTATTTAGTGTTACTGGTATTTCAGATTTACTTAGTAAGAAGTATACTTATACAGTCTGCTTAAAAACATAGAGTAATTAGTTAAATCAAATGTATGCACATTATCCCACCTACTGAAAATCTTTAATGTTACATTTTAATGAAAGGCACAGTTCTTATGATAAATTACTGGGGGGAAAAGCCATGTAAACTAAAGAAAACAGCATCTTCACTCAGGTGTTTACCAAAGACAGCTACTTCTATTAAAAATTTAACTCCTACATTCATCTTTGCATGTTCATAGAATCATAGAATAGTTGGAAGGGACCTTTTAAAGGACATCTTGCCCAACACCCCAGCAATGAGCAGGGACATCTTCAACTAGGCCATGTGGCTCAGAGTCCCATCCAACCTAGTGCTGAATGTTTTCAAAGATTAGGCATCTACTACCTCTGTGGGCAACTTGTTTCAGTGGTTTACTGGAATAGGCTCTGACGAATGTTCTGAGAACACTTTTTGAGGACCAGGAACAATTATCAGGAACTGAGGGTTCTCAGTTCTTCTAAATGTAGAAGCAGCAGCGTTTTTAGATGTCCTGCTTTTATCCACTGTTTGTGCTATTTAGCCCTTGAATATTTTAATTCTCTTCAAACACTTACTTCAGAGTCAGCAACAGAAATAATGTGCTGAACTAGAGCACAGTATGTTTCTCTGTTTCTTGGCTGCATCACTGGAGCTTTTTGCCTATGAAGAGGCAAAAAGGACTCAGTGTGGCTTAGGGCAGGTTTAAAGGCTTAAAGATGAATGAAGACACTCTTGACACGCTGCTCCGTAAGTATGAAGGTACATGATACAGCATAACCTAAAGTCAAAGGACCTGCCGTGTTCCAATTTGGTCTGAATCTCTTAATCCTAAATCCAGTCTGCTGATGCATCCAGGAATGTAAGCAAATTTAGGGTATGGGACCAGTGAGGTGGAGATGTTTTTGGATAGCCTGAACAGCAGTTCACTTTATATTTTGTTGCACAACACTTCAGTTACACTGATTAAGACTCTTTAAAATTGATTATGCTGGTCTAAAATGTCAATACACCGACATTTATGTACTAATTATACCTGTTTATGTCTCTGCCTGTTTTAGTATCTTTGGCCCTTGTGATCTCAAATGCTCTCCCCAGCTGAACTGATTTCCTATCAATTTTGTGGTGGTGGAATATTGTCTCTAAGTAAAATGTTTGGAACAATAATCAAAATCTAAAGATTTGTGTAACTCTTTACGTCGGAGCCTTATATGTGTAACACACATGTCCATTCTTTCTTATCAACTGTTTGGAAAGTACATTGATATTTACTTTTTGTTAAAAACATTGATTGTACTTCAGAGTAAAAGTATGGCAACATTTAATATGGAAAATATTTTGAGGTGGGAATGATGCTTATAAAGGTTTCATAATATTTTCATTGTCGGAAGGTCTAGTACAATATCATGTTCAGGCAATACTTTCTATGTAATTCAATGTTAAACACCCCAACACAGCAAAAAAACTCCCCACTGGAGAGGAAAAAATGGCATTGCATAACCAAATTAGATTAATGTATGAACTTTAAAAAGGTCAGGGAATTGAGATCTATGCTTGGTTTAGGTGAATAACAGGTAAAACAGCAGCTAATCTTGAGAAGATTGCCTGAAACAATTAGCAAACTTGGACTTTACTGCCATTCCGTTTGACTAGAAAAAGCCTGACTTAACATGAGTCAGACCAAAATGTGCTTGGCTTTGGTCGCACCATGGCCTAGAGTTTTGTATTACTAGTACTGGGAGAAAAAGGGTTGGTTTTTAATTCAATACAACATCTCTGCCCTGACAACTGGAAGGGCAATGTTTTTGAAAAGCATATCTATTGTACAGTTTGCTCTCAGTAACTTCTGGTTTCCTTTACTTGCTTCAGGACAGAAAAAAAAATACATTCTGATTATAGATGCAGATTTGCTGGTGGAAACGAGCAAGTTCTGTCTTTCTTTTAGTATTATTTCTTGTGTCCTCTGACTTTTTTATGACTGGAGACATTGTAAGGCACCCATTTGCTCAAGAGATCTAAATAATTAAGAAATTTGCCAATGTTGCTCAGCACGTGTGCAAAGATTTGGCTTTGCTCAGATTTATTTTTTTAAACATGAAAGCTGCCTACTTAGGCCATTTAGTAGTCACACATGCATGTAGTGTTTCTAATTGGTGTTCCTTCCTTGGCTGCCTTGGATTTTCCAAGTGGAATTACATGCAAGATGTGGTCCAGTGTCCATGCCCTATATCCCTTAACCCATCTCCCCCCTCTGCCGTTCAGACTGTGACTGTATTTGCCTTGATCATTGCCACAGACTGACTCAGCAGGAACTAAGGATGATTCCCTTGGCTCTTCCAGGCTCTCTGTATCCCAAATGCACACTTCCTCCTCAACCACTGCCAATCTTGTAGCATATGCTCTTTTCCTTCCTCAGCGTTTCTTGATGTGGTTAGCCCCACACAGCCCCCCTGAGCCAAGTACTGCAGCTGTTTGGAATGATCTTTTGGACACATAGGAAACCTAAGAGTGATTACAAATTAGACAGACAAATCCAAGACATAGCTAAAAATTCCCCAGATCTATAGTTTGTCTGGTGAGCTATAAGTACTTAAGTCACAAGGATATATACATGAAAATCAGTTTTCCTCCCAAAACTCTTGGTTGTTGCTTTCTGTCTTGATACCTCCAAAACACAAGAGGACTACAAGAATTGACTGTGCATACATATTTAATTTCTATAGGAATAGATCATGTGAATCAGCAAGGAGTGGTAGATCAAAAATTCAGCCTTACTACAGCTCTTTTGCACCATTCTCACAATCCCTGGAGGTTGGAAGGGTTCATTAAAGCACAAGTAATTTAATGTAGTGAGTCTCCTTCAGCTTTGTCAAGGACTTAATCTCTGGTTGGCCTCGGACAAAGGGGAATGCCCCAGAAATGTGGAGCCAAGTTAAGTTGGAGTGTAACCAATGTTCTGTCTTCCTTATAGGAAATTAATTTTTGTTGAGCAATGTTCAAATGCTAAAGAGTAAACAGTATGATATATTGTACTGAAGTGCTCTTACAGGGCTCTGTGTAGCTATTGGATTCAGACTGGAACAAGAAATTTACTCTGTGTATTGTCCCTGAATAATTAAACAGTTTCCCCAAAATACATTTTAACAGCTAGATTGTTCACCTTGAAAACTGCTAAAGGAACTTAAAGGTCTGTTTCCATGGTTTACAAAAACACATCCTATAAATAGATTTTCCTACTGCAAAACCCTCTGTCAATTAATTCTTCCAATTAAACCTTAATAAAATATACTCCTTGAGAATTTGCATTTGTGCCTTAGGCATGGGAATCATGCATAGATATTCCATTAACTATAATAGCCCTCAGCCTACTCTGGGATCAGAGTTGTGTCCTTATTCTTCCCCTGTGTTTATTGGAAGCTTTCAATTCCATCAGTCACACCGAGGCAATGTCAACTTCGAAAAGGCACTGCTGTGTTACCATGAGTATTATTTTGGCAAGTTTGGAGTAGTCTCAGGCAGTGCTCATCAATAGTTATTCTGCTCAACCTTTTTTTCTTCTCATAGCTCTTCAGGGTTCCATCTTCAGACCTTATTAGTCTTTTGTTGTTTTTTAAATGCTGGTATCTAGGTTACAGTAGCCCTTAAAAATATTAGATATACCATGCAGATGACAAGGCTTCCTTTCTGAGCTGACCCTTCCAAACTTGGTTTGGTTCCTTGCAGTTTCTGAGCTGCCCTAAAGACGTGTTTCTGAATTTCAGCCAAAAAAAAGAACATTATTTTGCTTTTGTGAGTCTTTTTGAAAAAAACATAAGCTGTATGTGTGGAACCCACTATCATGCTGGACTAGCTCTTTCTTCACAGTCCTTTGAGGCTAATTTTTCCATTTCCTGTCACTACAGATTGCACTCTTGGAGGCAGTTTTAAATCAGTACCGTCTTTGATGTTTTTCTTTTACCATGCCAGGAACATTCCCAGAATGACACTGATGCTCTCCCAGGCTGTCCAAATGTGTATTCATGGCAGGCTTCCGCTAAGCTGCTCTAACACTCTCCTGCTCTGTTTGCTAGCTCACCAGATGTGAATAAGCTCCAGTTAATTGAAAATACCAGATTTTGAATAGGTTGCAGTTAATTCAAAATGCTATGGGTGATACCAAAATATGATGTGGCTAAATTTTAACCATTGCATCTCTCTTCAGTGAAAATTAAATGACAGAAACATTTGTCAGATGTTTTGAACTTTTTCTTCTTGGGCTTCCAGTGCCCTTAAAGAAAAATGTTCAGAGGATCTTTCCAAAGCAAGCTGAATTCGTCTGACTTAACTGGGGGTCAGGTAGACAAAATGGACTTGCTGTTTTTAAAGGCAGCTGAAAATGAGGTGCTAACAATGTGAATTGCTTTCTGACACTGTTGTGGAGTTGCATGCCTACAGATGGGAGGAATTAACTTTCTGCCTGTCACCCTAAGAGCTTCTTTTCTCTTGGTTGTGTATGTTAAGCTGGAATTTAGACTCCTTGGATAATTGTGCTTTTGTGGTTATAGCAAAAAAAACAACTTAGAAAAGAGATTTAGTTTTGTTGTTACTGTTTGTACATCACATACTTTACAGTATTTATATTCCATCCATTTTGAAGTTGAGTGAGGTTGTTTGTAAAACCAGGTATTAATACTTACACTATTGTATCTTGAATAAAATATTTCTGTGTCTGGGATTTGAATAGTCATGCTACATTAGAATTTTTGTACGTGCTAAAGCCACAGCAATTTCTGCCTTCCATGGCACTACTTGAAATAATAAAACAGCTATTTGAGAAAGGACTTTGTGAAGAATATGGAAAAGTCTGTGCTTTTCATTATAACTGGATGAATCTATTAATATCGTATTATTCAAATAAAAACCCTGAGTTATCTGATGGCAAAGAGGCTCCAGGCAGGAGGGTGTGTGCTAAGGTAATACAAGCAGCTGAAAAGGACAGGCTGAGTAACAGAAGCTGTTAGACCAACCAGGCTGATGTCAGTCCTAGACAGCAGGGTGAACATCAGAATGGTGATATGGGATTTAATTATTTACAATTCAAAAGATGGGAATATGAGTCAACCAGCCTTTATGGCTTCTGGATCTGGTTTTGTTCCTCTGATAAGTTTGCTTCATTAAATAAATTGTTTGCATGCCATAGAAACTGACTTTCATAAAGCACTGAACTGCATGTTATTGTGATTAGAAGTCAACATTATCTGATATTGAGTAAAGTAAATGGATTTAGACACTTGGTAGCTGGTATATATCAAAGTGGTGTCATGGATGATACATTGAATTGAATGGAAGTATTTCAAATGGGATTTTTCAGAGATGACTTACAGGTCAGGATGATGAAATACTGTGAAAAAATAAAAGAAAAAAGCAGTGTGAATAAAATTTGTGGATGATATAAAGTATGCCAAAACATTGAGAACTGAGTGGCAAAGTTAAGCAATCTAGGTGCCTTAAGCTGGTAGGATCAAGTGAAATGTGAACTCAGAGGTCAGGGTTCCTGCCCATAGTGAGTCCTGGATGAGCAGCTGCACAGGCTGGGATGCAGCTCTGCTCCTGTTGCACACAGTCATCTTGCTTGGCATGCTGGTTTGTCTGAGGAGAATGAAACACTGACTCTTCTTCAGGCACCTGAGCCAGCTTTCCCTCCTGGCTGCTGCTGCACTCTGGGCTGTCTCTATAGCTATCCTGTCCTCCTGCAAGTGTGGTTACAAACCAGAAGAGGGTCCCACAAGTAAGATTAACATTTGTAATTGACTTCAGGATCATTTGTATGAGCAGAGTATGAAAATAATATTTTAAGATCTTAAGTCTTCACTGTTGTAATTTATTAACTTGCACTAAGCCTAAGGAAAAGCAAGAGAACACAAAAGTTTCATATTATGTAAAATTTGTTGTGGAAAATGGAGTCTATAGAGATTATGGTAGTTGCACAAGCTGAGTAGACAAAAAAGGAATTCTGAGCTGAAGACTGGCATCCATTTTTCAGGATTAGAATGAGTTAAGGATGAAGTATAAAATTAAGATATCTGAATTTTCAAGGTCTATAACCTTAATATAATGTTATGTGTGTATATCCAGAATTATGTGTATGTTTATCTGCCTGTTTTCTCTCTGTCTGCTATCAAATTTTCCAAAAGAAGAGAAGGAATTTCAAAAAATTACGGCCAATTACTGGTTTGTGCCATCATTTACACTAGGATAAATCCACACAGCTATCAAATATAGGTGCACAATCCTTGTTTCCACTTTGTGTCTTTTGTTGGCACCAGGACGTGTAATGCTCCAGGGTGAGGGAAGGTCAAGGAACAGTTCTTTCTAAAACAAATTCATCCAGGAGTGTTGTCCTCCAGCTCAAATGCTTCCCTGACTTGTCCCATTGTGAGGCCATTTGGGCTCTAGTTCTGATGGCAGGTACGGAGGCACTGCCTCTTCATGGCACAGCTGCAGACTTATGTTGGAGCAGGGCCTTAAAAAACCTCACTCGAATTTGCTTTTGTTATTCTCCCTGTCATGTTTTGCTGCTGCTCTCCTTTCTTACCATGTGGGATTTCCAAACCCATGGTTTACTTACCCATCAATAGTATTTGCACACGTTCTTCTTATTTTCCAAGTGGAAGGTAGCTTCCAAGAGATCAAAGCTGTCGTGGACATTGTTAGGGATGACAAAAAATCTTTGCAAAGAGAAATGGAGTGGGTTTTTTGTCTGTTTTATGCCATGTTTGAAATACTCCAGAATAATAGAAAGAGAGATTACACCAGAAGTGGATCATCTAATTTTCTTTCAAGCTAGTTGCACACTTCTGGGTTCTCCTTGTCACATCTGGCAAATCACTCAGTCAGAAGGACAAGAGTGAAAAATGGATGGTTTGACTCCCTGAAGCAAATGTAGCCCAAGTGAATTACTACATGGTACAAAGCATTAAGGTATCGGATGAAAACTCTCATCCCAAAACCATATGAAACAAATACCACATTAGCTTAAAAATACATTTTAAGAGATGTCCATGTGGAAAACCTGACTAGCACTACAGCTGACTTCTTATGTACAGAAAAGTTTACAATTCACATTTGCTGAAATCCAGCAATTTAATCCAGCATTACTAAGACCCATCCGTGTGGTGTTCTGTATGAGAGAAACAACTTGCAAAAATACTTATCATAAATAATAAATCATGGAGACAGGGAAAATCAGAATGATGTTTGCAAGGCTAAAGTCTGGCAGCAATGACACTGAAAATGGCAGTGAGAGCCACATACTCCAAGTGAAAACAGGCAGCTGGTCTGCTGAGAGATGGATGTTGCAAGACCAGGGATGTTCCTGTTAGCATCTCCAAGATTAATTAGAAGCATGTAAAGAGAGTGAGCTCCCCTGGAAAACAAAACAAAACATTTAATAGCAGCATACCTGTTTTGTTTTTCACAATAATGGAATAAAAAATTCAGAATAAAGTATTGATCCACCTGAAACATTTCAAAAAACATTTCATAATTGCCCCATGGAGACATGAGAGAGTCAAATGTCAGGTGCATGTCTTGTTTTTAATGTGTAGGGGAAGCGTGGAGGTCCTGGGTCCCCCATCTGTGGGAACCAATAAAGGGAAGAGCAGTAGCTGTGGAAGGGGAGCAGGATTTCTTATATTCAGCTTATCTGGGCTGCTACTCATGGCCTTTGGAGGCTCAGTTATCTTCTGCTGCCCCACCACCTGTAACCACGCTGACATGCTCCCAAAGAAGCCAAGTATTATTCTGGCCATGACTGACAGGGGCAGAGTTTTCCAGGGCAGCCAGAGAGATGGAAAATAAATCTGAGAGACACTTACTGCTCCCACAGGTGGTGAAAAATATACACAGCTGAGTCCCAGAGAAAGGTCCTTTCTTCAGCAACTTGCAACATTGAATGGTGTGGGGCAACTTAAATCTAATAATCTCATGGTGGCCTTTCTCCTTCCTGGTTTAAACAGGTGAGAGAAGCAGAAAATGAAAGTAGGTAAAGAGGAGAAGTTTGAGACAAAATGCGGAAAGAGCAGGCTGATTGCAGTGGAAAGTAAGCCTAAATAAATAGCTTCTCTTGGCCTCCCCAGGTGTGCTTTCCACCAAGGTGTAAATTCCAATAACATATGTGTAGTTTGTGAAGTAATTTAAAGTGGAGAAATTAAAGTACTAACAAGTGGACAGTTAGGAAGTACTACTATTAACACATTTAAAGACCTCTAAGTAGCGCTACCTGCCAGGAGGCTGGGGGAGCAGAGTGTTTCTGTGCATGTATTCCCTGGATGTAGCATGTTTGTGTGCATGTATTCCATGGATGCAGCACGTTTCTGTACATGTATTCCACAGATACAGCATGTTTCTCTGCGTGTATTCCATGGATGTAGCACGTTTCTGTACGTGTATTCCGTGGATGCAGCACATTTCTGTATGTGTATTCCATGGATGCCAGTGCCTCTGTTCACAGGGAGCATGAGGCTGTTTTGAGCACTGTAGTCTGAGATAGTGTCTTTTCTGTTTTGTGAGGTTTCATTACTGGACTTGAAGGTGGCAGAGCAGGGGCAAAGAGGTGCAGTGGAGGTGAACCAGCACCCTGATGAGGGAAACAACTTCTCTCAGTGGCATCTAAATGACAGTGGTGTAATATTGTGCTGCCTAATGCACAGCATGCTGAAATGACTCTTGTTTTTCATGATAAAATGCATGTTTCTCCTCCTGGGATTTAACATAGGTGGCTTTTTCTCTTCTGTATGATTTCCAAGCTCCTCCTGTCACTCTGTGAGGATTATTGGTGCTCTTGTTTAGGCAAAGGATTTTTTCCAACATTAAGTTTATAGCAAATTGCTCAGGAATTGCATTATATTTTTTATTATCTAGTTCTGCAGTTTTTCCATAAAATCCAACCACAGCATGGAAATATGTATGGTACATTTATAAAGTCTTCCATATGTAAAACAAATTAAGCTCTAATATTACACCCCAAGCCATTGTGCTGGTGGGAGACCAGCATTCTGCACTTGCACTTCATGGGAAGGTTGCTGCTTTTTGAAGGGTACATGTAGGGTGATGTATTATCTACCTGATGCGTGTTTGAAAAGTGTGACCTGTGAACTACCAGGTCAATAAAAAGGGGATATTTCAAAGGACAGGCTGGAAACAGTAAGTATGGAAGTCACAATGATGACAGATTGTCACTTAGAGCTGTTTCAGCAAGAATATCTAGCTAGTGAGCGTGCAGATATGAAGGTGTTATGACATTATCAAACTCCTGGATTGCAGAATCCACCAAAAAAGCCTGACAACTGCAAAGCTCAGCTTGATGTTGCTTGATGCACACCTTGCACACCTGAACCATCTTGGTTAAAGGTGGACATTCCCAAAAGAGCAGTTCTGCTTCATACGTACCAAATATGTGATCCTACAGAACTAAAAACTGGACTACAAAGACCAATCATGAGAATTAAATCCCAGTCCTGAGATTGCATTAACTGGTGCCAAGGACCATTTCATCTCTCAGCTCACTCTAATGTGGTCTCTGATTATTGTCCTGTAATTCTAAAACACAGAAATGCTGTTTCTGCACTAGCACATCACACAAAACACTCTGTCTTGCTTCTGCTGTGGACACATATAATGTGCATGTTAGTGACTGAGTGATTCCCACAGATTTTTTGCTGGATAAATGTATCCTCTCAGGAAGTGGCTTCATAAGTGTTCAGACACTGTCTGAGAGTAAAAAGTTTCTTAGAAACCGCTGGTACTTCTCTTCTTTATTTTCACCATCTAATAAGCCGCTTCATTACTGTCAGATAAAGCTCCACTAATTTTCTTATTTTTGGAAAAAAATTTATAGAAAATTTGCCATTCTTTTCCCCCTTCTATTTTATGAGAAAAAAAAAATCTGGAATATATTTTTGAGAATATAAACTATGTGCAGGCTTGTCCTCCTCTTTTATATTTTATGTTATGCTTTCAATTTTGCTCCTAGTGCATTATCCACTCACATCCCTACACATTAGGCTATGCATTTAGTAACAAAACTTATGCCAAAAAGAACATACATTTAGGAAATGCAAGTGCTATATTTGTAATCAAAAGGCAGTAGCTGTTTTAACACTGGTCTGAGGTTTTTAAATTCTGAAATCTTTTCTTTCCATCTTTCTCTTCCAATCAATTAGCGTTTTTAAACAGCAGCCAAAAAGATGGACTCGGTGTTTAGTCTGAGACTGTGAAAGCTACATCTCTTGTCTTCCAAGCTCACAGCAGAGTACAATCTTTATTATTGTAAAAATAACCAAGTAATTTCACAATATTCTTTTTCCTTGTTTAGATTTCATGAGAATTTCTGTCTTGTAAACTTAAAAGAAGCACTACAAAATCTTGAATCGTTTTGCAAAGAGCTCAATACAACTTAAAGAATTGAGTAATGATGCTTTATTTTTGCATGCATATTTGAATATAATTCCAGTGTAAGACAGAAACAATCTGATGCTTGGATGATCTTTCTTGTTCAATATGAAAATAGGGGAAAAAAAGTGCACTTTTTTCATCATGTAAAATACAGTGAACAGTATTTTGTATGTTACAATCTTAGAGAAATCGTACCTGTATTTAGGACAGACTATGTATGAACTTGACAGAGAATTCAAAGGTAGATTTTTCATAATTTGCATAGGTGTAAGGCTCCCACATCCTAGCCTTATAAAAATACAGGTGTCTGATCATGTAATAGATGCATCCTACATCCAAGGACAGGCTGTGGGAGCTCCTCACTGAGCTCAGCCATCCCACGCCAGCTCCCACAGAGTCCCATGCCTGTTCAGCACAGCACTGCTGTTCTGGCTGCCCTGCTCACTGCCCGACACCCCAAGGGGCAGCAAATTTGTGCTGCTGTTGCCAACAGATTCCTTTTCAGAGGAGTGTGCAATGGGCATAACATGGATACATATTTGACAGCTCTGTATTCCCTACCCAGCAGCTGGCTTTTCCCTTTGATAAAAGAGTCTGTCTGGAGTCTGGAAAACATTTTCCAACAATTTTTTTAGTAGAATTTTTTTTGTTTCTCAGGAATATAAACATTTTCATTTGCAATGAAGAAAAGAATCCCAGCCCAGCTAACTCTAGCTGCTACCAGCACAAAATCTGAGTGTCCCTGAGGATCCCATCACATCAGACAAAAACCTGTTATATCCTATGATCATATCAGATTTCTGTAGTTGCCATGTCTCACACGTGGGCTTTACATTATGTTCACCTGGTCTGTGGGGTAAGGTTCAGTGCAGATACAGGGGGAAATGAAGGTCCCACTATAAAGGACTAAGAAGAGAAGACCCCAGATTCTAAGAGCAGCAGCTGGAAAGCCAGGCACTCCCCACAGTGGGGATAACCACACCACTCATCCCATGCAGGTGCTCCTTGCACAAACAAATCTACTGCTACAAATGGCAGGTGGCTGTAATGACTTTCAGCAGAGAAACCAGATGGTGAATGGCCATCAGATCTGCATCCCTCCTTTCCCCTCAGCAGCCAGGCTGGCGTCTTGTGTTGTAGACTGATGGGTTTGGTGCTTTCACAGGATGCAGAAAAATAAAGAAGTTTCTGCTCTTGTCTGTTTTTCAAGTACCTCTTGCTGTTTGCCTTTTAGGACCTGTAGTCTGATCCAGAGAATTGGATATGTTAAAAGTTATATGTGTTTATGTATATGTTAAAAGTATGAAGGGAATAACGTAGCAAATGTTCTTTCACATTTCAGTGTTCTGTGTGCTTTGCTGGAACTGTCAGTCTCTCCAGCAGGAAACATAGCTGTAACTCAGGAAGGGTTTCAATTATCTTCTTGTTTGCTGGAAATAGAAGAAACCTCAAGCTGACATGTTTCTGAAGAAGAATTCTGAGGGATACATACTTCATACCACAGAAACCAGAAAGAAAAAAAAAAAAAAAGAAAAAGAAAAATTCCTAACTAGCTCTGAAGTCCTNAACAGAACACATACCACAGAAACCAGAAAGAAAAAAAAAAAAAAAGAAAAAGAAAAATTCCTAACTAGCTCTGAAGTCCTCACTGTCCAAAATAAAGGGAAGCAGAATATGATTAGCTTTGTTATCTATTTACTAGAGCCTTACTGTCACCCATGTCTTAAAACTGTAATACTATACATCCTGGGGCACCTTGCTGTCATGCAAATGAGCTGGCTCATCACACGTATCTTACATCTCGTACTTCCAAGGAAGAAAAAACATCAGAAACACAGTTTGTAAATATTTGCACAAACTCCTGCAGGAACACATGGATCTCAGGGAGTTGTGCACTATGGATGATTATAAAGAGGTCACAGTTTGCCACCTGAACAGTCCCCCCTGTGTTTTAACAGGGGAAGAATATCTCACAAACTGTCTTTACGTAAGTAACGACAGGAGAGTGGGACACTCTTCTTTTTCCTGCATGTTAGCACCACCATTCTCTGAAAGCAGAGAACATTCTGCCTCCTCACAGCTTTCCTGAAGGCATTGTCCATGGATAAACCTTGAGCCTGAACAGTCCTTGAGCATAATAGTCTGTTACTTCCATACCTCGGGAGCAAATATAACAAGATGGGTTGAACCAATGAACCATTTAATACGTGAGTAAGATAAATATTGGAAAGCATTTTCAGGTTATTCCATATAACTTTCAAAAAAAGGCACCTTGCAGTCTGTTGCTCTAGTGCAGAATTTCTTGATTGCTGCTGTTATTCATATGCTGCAGACAGCAAAAAGAAGTACTCTCCCAGATACTTTTTTAAATTTTAGATGGGTTTTTTTAGGCACTACAGGAAGCCATAACGCATCATATATGTGCCAGCTGAACCCTGCCGAGGTGAAGAGAATGTCAGCAGTATCACCTCCTTTTCAATGAATTCGGTAACCTGTCAACCAACAAACAGCTGGGGTCACACCATCCGCCAGCACTCCCACCCAGCAGTAAGGGGTGACTGATTGCTCCTGCTGCTGGCAAACCAGAAATATTTTGCAGATAAATAAAAAGGTAAGATTAAGGAGCTGCCCTTCCATCCAGGATCAGTAAGAACCTTAAGCCTTTATACAGATCCCCACCCACGGAGAAAAACAGCAGCTCTCGCAGATGAGAGAGCACATCAATTGCTGAAACCATTTGGGCTGTTGTGCTGAGGCTGCCCCGGAGAAAGCTGCATACTGCTCCACTCTTTGTACTGGCGAAAATATTGAAGAGGAAAAGGATGTTGGGAATCCCTTCCTGGAAGTGTGGGAGATGTTATAACCCTGGGAGAGAGCACAGTGAGGTGCAAAGTTTTCTTGCAGTCTGAACATGAACTAAAGCATCATTTTTTGAATAATCCTGATACTAGATCACATTTTCAAATGTTGATGAGTGACTCTCCTGCTGATTTTGACTGTTTAGAATGCTGCTGTGGATTTTGTTGGACATGGCCTTTACATACAGTTGCTCAAGTAAAGAAGTGGAAGATGATTGAGATGATTGAAGAAAATGCCATACATGGAGCAGATTTAACTGAACTGGAACTTCGCTTGAGATAACTCTTAATATTGAAAATGTTATGAAATTATTATAAGCAGTAGCGCTCAATAAACACAAACAGCTAAATCTTTGGCTCCCTGTGTTCTCTAAAATACTTTTGTTTCCAATATCACAGTATCACGAGACACTACACTGGGGCTGTTGATTCACTAGGAAAGCACATAATTTCTTCATTATTGAATGACCTCAAATAGTAGTGTTTCATATATAAATCTATAGGTACTGGTCTAAGTAGCTAGACTTATTTTCTGCTAAGCCTATAACAGATGAAAAGGTCATAGTATCCTCTATTATCTTCACATAGCTTCCTAATTCAGACCTTCAACACCATATAAATGAAGAATGAGTGAATATTTTTTCCTTTTCTAAAGTGCAAGTCACCTTCAAGCAGCTGCCTTTTCAATAGGAGGAGACAGGCAATTGAAACATGGCTTCTTAAAGAAGGGCAAGTGTTACTCATTTTCATTTTGTAGTGTGTTAACTGAAGTACATTTAATTACTTCAGCAGTGGAATAATTTATTTTTTATGCAAAACTAAATCAGTGTTTAAAATTTTTTGTAAATTCTGATGCTTCTCTTTGGAGTGTATGTTTCAAGTCACAAGAGTTCCTGTTAGTTTTTTTTCAAACAAGTTTGGAGACAAAGCATGAAGAAAGCTTATATTCTGACATAGAAAGGGGAAATTTTCAGATAATGAAAGTTACCTTCACTTCTTGGCTTTGTTAACAGAGATTTCTAAGCATTTTAAGTTAATCTGGGATCTCTAGGCTATAAAAAACAGATACTTTACAATCTCCCATTTTCCCTGATCTATGAGCTCCCAGAGCAAACAAAATTGTGTTTTGATTCCATGAAGTCTGTCGTTCTAACACTGTTTTAAACTCCAAACTCCAGTATTGAAAAAAAAAATGGTACTTCCTTCAGTTTTTAGACACAACTGGTAGTATTTCCAAATTCATTAAAAAAATGTACTGCAGCATTTTCTGTAATGGGCCGAACAGTTTTGTCCATTTCTTCCTTCAATTACACCTTCAATATTGCTGGAAGAGAGAGTAACAAGAGGTGTTTAAGCAATAGCGGAAACAGGAAAGAAAAAAAAGTAGATGTTGTTACCAGAATAATGAAACCCCAAGGACAGTGACTACATTTTCCTAGCTATAGATCATCTCATAGACTAAATTTCTTAATACTTAGATTTAATTAAACTTATTTTTCTGTATCTGCCATTAATTGAGCATTTATTCCCACCTCTGTGATTAACATGGATTGGGGCAACATGTTTGTGTAGATTTTTTAACTGAGGAATTATTTCTAATTATACATGCAGCTCTAATTCCTTTTAGAATCAGTCAAACTGTGGATCTGAAACAACATTCACAGATCTGTTAGTTTCCTGCTTCTTAGAAAAGAGTGCAGGAGGTCTTTAAAAAAAAAAGACAAGAAAAAAATTCTAGTTTTTGCTTTTCTCTACTAAAAAGAGTTAGGAGTCATAGCACTCATGTGAAGTTAAATAAAAAACATTAAGAAAGCTAAAATGTAAAATAACCAGCCAGCTTCTATCTACCAAATATTTGAAAATGTGATTATATTTACTCAATAACTAAACTTTCTTTATCGCATATAGTGGCTCCAGGGATCCTGGCGGTAAAAATGATTGGTTAGAGGTGATTTGATGATTCGGTTCTATTCCTCCAGTGACAGATCTGCTACTTTCCTACTGTCTGACTACTTGCAGTAGTTGGTAAGGTGATGCCAAATTTTACAGAAAAATAAATATCTAGAGGTGGGAATCAGCTGACAAAGTGTCTGAGCCAACGATCAATATTCACTTTACAGTCCCCAGAGAAAAATAGGCACTTAGAGGGCATAATTCCTAAAGCAGATGCCTAAAATAGCTGAGTTAAACCGAGCCCTGGAAGGGCTGATTTCAAATACAGCAGCAGCCTATAGCTCAGAAGTGGAGGCAGCTGCATCATGGATCTCGGAAGAGGCTTCCTATCGCAGGAATCTGATTCCAGAAGATGCTGATATAGGGTGAGGTGGCCTCCTTGTACACAGAGCTGACTGTTGTCTACGTGCAACACACGTACCTGAGAGCTGACTTGACAAGTGAGTTTAAGCTCCACTCCTCCCCATCCCAGCATGCTACACCAGGTGTTAGATACTGCTTGGGCAAGCAAGCAGCTTGGCAGGGCGATTGTTTTGCTTTGCCTTGGGTTGGTGGCCGGCAGTGTGGATGCTGTGTGGGAGGGCCAAAAGAACAGAGTAATGGTGGACTGGTCTGGCATGATAAAGCCTCCTCATTTTCTTTCCTGTGGATCTCCTGAACTTGCTATTTAGTAACATTTAAATCTACATTAGAGGAGTGTTTATGGATAAAAGTACTGAAATCCTTGGGAAGAAGGCTCCAGTTTAAAGAGGTTCAGGTGTCACTCAGTAGGAAGCCTTGGGTAGCGGGAGACAATGGAAGAGTGGATGAGACATATTTCCTTTAGAGTCGATGAAAATTTACCTCTGTTATTTCCTATCTGCTGGTCTTCAGCTAAAATCCTTTGCTTGCTGTCAAAATAATTTTCAGACAGCTAGGGAGGGTAACCTTCTCAGTATTTCTGGTCACTCTATATTTTATGTATATAATAATATGAACTAAGTTAAATTCAACTGAATTCAGAGAGGCTACTTGCACAGCGAGGGAATTTTAAAATGTTTAAGACTTTGCAGAACTGAACTGGATTTTTCCTACTCTCATAAGACAAATACTGTGAAGGAATTTTTATATGTAAAGTCCTAAACAAAGACTCTGAAGTATAGGCTGAAAGAACTTATCCACTCCAGTCTTTTACATATTTTACAGGTTTATCTGCTGCACTATTTTGAGTATACTATCTAATCTCCCTTTAAGTATTTCCTCTTCTGATATCCCAGAAGTTTCTCTTGGCAGACTTCTCCATTGATGAATAACTCTTATTTGGAGATTTGTCCTTACATCTAATCTAAATTTGTTGTGTTTTAGGTGAACATTTTCCATGAACAACGACGATCAAGTCTCTCGCTTTCATCTTGTTTCTCTCAAAACTTCTTGAAAGTTCCATATTTTGTTTAAACTAGATGTCTTTTCCATCTTGTTCCTTATATCTTGCAGCTTTCTTAATGTTCTTCATCTTTGCTGCTCTCTCATCTTCACAGTGAGAAGGTCAAAGGATATCCTAAGTGAGGCCTCAGCTGTCATGTGGATACATGATTTATTACCTCCCTACTCTGAAGTACACTTCTTTGAATATGTGTTCTTTGTATACCAGTTCTTTCTATACCAGTATTATGTCTGATTTTCATTTGTATAGACACAAAGTCTAAAAATGCATTTTAACTAGTTATTTTCAGTAAGTTTTGGAAGAAAAATAGTTCGCTGTGTACCTTAAGTGGTGACTGGGACAGATCACTTTTTATTAAAAACATTTGGTTTTGCAGAATACACACATTTCTCCTTATGTGCTGTCGAATGGTTTCCTTCACTTCCCTCATCTGGGAACTCTGTGACAAAACTTGCTGCAGACCAGTGTTTCAGATTTTCCACAAAACAAAGACCTGTAAAGAAAAAATGCCACACTTTCCTTTAAATACTCCAATCTCCCAGAATGCAAATTTTTGTCTGGCTGTTACTGTCTTTCCCTAAGTTTTGATGCTGTTATGCACACAGTTAGGCTTAAAGATATAGACTGTTTAAAACTAAGGATCAAATTAGTCCATGTGTTCTACCAAGAAATAGTGTTGTTTGAGTCACAATACTCTGCTTACTATGCACTTTAATCAATATTTTCTTAGCCATGTAACTCATATTCACATGCTCTTTGGCCAGCAGTCATATCTCCTTATTTAAGAAATGTAACTGGCATTCTAAGCCATGTGTGTGGTCACCCCTCTGAAGGGTTAAGAGAGGTGCACCTCTCAGGTGCTCCACTTATTATGGGTCTGAGAAACAGCAGTATTTTTCTTTGAGAAATCACAAAAGAGCTTATGATGGCTGGGCTCCAATTTTCAGTACTTCACCTTTGTATTCAGGTAAAGTGAATTCACTGGGAAGAAATGCAGTCACCAAGCTGTGAGTCCTCCAAAAGTGCTCGGGAAAGTGTGTCAACAAACGGTGAGTTTTATGCTGCCCTCATGGCAAACAAGGGAACATGCAGTCCTGCATTGCCTTTCCTGCCCACTCCTGCTCTGCAACACCTCTCTGGGCTCATTTGGGATTTTCCAGTACACATGCTTTCTTCCAGTTTCTGCAGTTTTACATGGGATTAAATATAAAAATTCATCTGCCAATAACTCTTTCATTTGGAGCATCATCCTTCTCCATGTAAAATCATGTTGCTGATTTAACCAATCTGGTAGTTCTGTCAGTTCAAACATTAATGACATTTCTACTACCCCATAATTAGCAAAGTATGCTTTATTAAGGAAGGTGCTGCAGTTAAAGACATCTTGAGAGGACTTTAAAACTAAGTTTCAAGCACAGCTGGTCAACATTATGCATCACAGTGCTCACAATCCCCAGTGTCGATGTTGACATGAAGATAATTTCTGCTGTCTGGAGTTCTGTGGCATCAAGAACTAAGTGTTTTCCAAATGTCGTTCTTAGTATAGGTATTCTGAGAGTTTTTTCCCCAGGCCCTAAGGAGTTTACATAGTTCTGATAGTCTGTTTAAATGTCTGGTTTATTTTCCAAATGCCATTTAAATCCATCTCTAATCTTCATTAATAACAACATTATAATTACTTCATTAACTTTTCCAGATAAAGTATTTAAACTCTTTAGAAGCAAATAGCTTTATGCTGGATCGTGTGCTAATAGCTTCATCTAATACCACAACCTTGAGTTTTAAATATATTTAATGAAAATGTAAAGCTCTTGTTTAGAGTAAGCACATTACTGAAACCTGAAGAACACATGGTGCAAGGGTAAAGATAGCAACTTGTTGTGTTACATTGATTTAATGATGCATTTGGAAAGACTGGCGAGGAAGAAAGCTCAATTCATTTCCCAAGGGTAAAAATAATACCCTTAGACATTGGCCTTAACTTGTTTTGACATCTTTGTTTCTGTGTAAAGGTTAAGTAATGTGGTCAAATTTTATAAGTAATGCTTTATTAACGAAGTACTTGCATTAAGGTTGTAAAATTGAACACCAGATCAGGAAATAATAAAAAGTAAGGGTTGTATCATAAAGTTAACTGATCCGTACAGCTAGTGTTCCCCAGATAAGGTACATGCTCAGCTGCTCGCAGTATGTGCAGTTGTGAGTTACTGCTTCTGAATAACTTAACCTTTTAATTTCTTCTTTTTTGAATATTTTCATTTTCAGCCTGGATGTTGAATGAATGTAGCTTCTCACATTAATTTTTACTTAGCCTTTGCTGGAAGAAAAGCATAGCATGTCAAACCCCTGTGCCTTCTATTAGCTGCATACATAAATTACAGTCTGTGACGACACATTTCCCAGGCCCAAGTCTGTGGCTATGGTACCTGCTGACATTGAAATCTTGTGGTTTTCCCTGAAGTGCCTGTGTGCAGAGTTATAGTCAAGGAACTTGTGGCTGAGAGACACCTTCAGCTGTTTCTCAGATGTGTGATTGTCATTTAGATGCCTCTAGTGCATTTCAAGGTGAAGTCAAATTACTTCAGTGGGTCAGTGCAGAGGGCAATGTAGCATGACAGTTTTTTACTTTTCCATTAAATGAGAAGGAAGCATTTACACAGACTGTTCTGAAGTATCTTCTGTGAGGCAAAAATGGATAGCTGATGAGCAGTAAAGAGCAATTTCCAAAACTTCTCTGCTATTAGTCTCTGGACATGACGGTTCACTTTCTCACCCCTACCCCAGTGAGATACGGGAAGATAACAGGAAGAACAGAAGTGAAAAAGCTCATGGATCAAGACAAAGACAGTTTAATACGTGAGTGTGGTGGGAAGCACAGCAAAGTAACAGTCACCACACTCCAAGACAAATCAATGCCCAGCCAGTCCTCAGGTTACCTCAGGAAGCCACCCCCTTCTTAGTCTGTCTTGGGTTTTAATAATTTTTTGTTACATGGTATGAAACAGCTCTTTGGCCAGTTTGGGTCAGCTGTACTTACTGGCAGTGTCCACTCCCCTTTTCTTGCCCACTCCTGACCTACTCACTGGAGTGGGGCAGAGTGGGAATAAAAGGCAACTTTGCATGTTAAGGTGGTGCAAGCACTCTTCAGTAATAGCCAAACAAAAGTATCTTATAATCACAGTTTTAGCCACAAAGCCAAAACACAGAACCATACCTGCTGCTCTGAAGAAAGTTAACTCCATCCCAGTCAAACCCACTCAACTGGGTTTTTCCAGCAATTAGCTTGCTTGGGGAAAGCTGCACTCAACACCAGGACATTTTGTTCATGGCTTTTTCAGGTTCTAAACTGAAAGTCTCAATGTTAAAACATATCTGTGTAGACTGCCATAGTATCTTAAAATGCAATATTAGCATTCTGCGTGTATAAATGATTTTAATGGCAGTAAGGAGATAGCACTTGTGGACTTGTACATAGCAATTTATTCAGGGGTTTAGGTTTTTAAGCTAGCAGACCTTTTGACGTGGAAAGAGAGATGCACTATGACATTGCATATCTTTGAAGAGACTTTTATGTGAAACAAAGGCTGTTAGAACTGAATCTACCTCATTTGTCAGGTACTCACTGCTGCTATTCTAGCCGAGCACAAGACTTGATTTGAGGACTGGGTAATGTAGCTGAGAACAAACAATAAACTATTGAATGAATGATCTTGTTGCACCCCACAAAACAGAACATACATTGTGGGATGTCGGTGATGCACATCTCTGAGGGAAACTGAAGATGTAAAGATGCAGATACCAAGATGAGGTATGAAATCTTGCCCGTATCAGAGTGAAAGGAAGTGTTGCCGTTGCATGGAAGAAATTAGAACTTTGAGAATGCATTAACAGCTTAATTCTGGAAAATGTGTGGCCCTAGTGCTGTGCAATGAAACTTGAGAGATCTCTGTTGCTTTTTACTTACCTGGCTAAATTGAACCAATTTATTTAGCCACTCAAGTGTGGACAATTTCAGCCTACACAGACCTTCAGGAGCAAACCTCATTATTGAGTAAGAATTCTGTGAAAGGAGACTAAATCTGCTGTGTTTCAGCCTGAGTATTTCATAGGGGAAAAATTCAAGGGAGATATTTAGAGATTCATGGCAGGATTGGAAACAAACATTATTTGTTTTATATACAGGAAATAGATATTATGGAAATGTATGCATAAGAAATACATTTCTTGGTGTTCTGCTCTTATCTATTCCATTCAATCAAAATTCACCATGAAAATTTACACTAGGTTTCCATTTCTGGTACAACAACACAAAGAGTGACATGACTGTGTATTTAAAAAATGGGCAGAAGTGGGAGAAGGAAAATCCATCAGTCTTTTTATAAGAGAAAGTATTTCTCATAAATCACCTTTTGAGATGAAGGAAGTATAGCTAGAACTGGAAGTAAAGAGAAAGTCAGTAATACACTGAGCTACTACAAAGGTTCTTCCCAGGACTGTGGTTCTTGGCTCTGCTGGACAAAGGTCATTTGGCTTACAAATAATTACTATCTAAAGAGCAGGGACTAAACTAACCCCAATAAACTGTTTGTATGGATTGTGCACAGGAAACAAGCTAATGGCACACTGAATGAGAATGTCTATTTAATGCTGGGCTTTTGAAGGGGATGACTTTTGAAGGGGACATGGTAGTAAAGAAAATAACACTTTGTCGTAAAGTGCATTCATTTCTAATGAATCTTTTAATTCCTAGCATTAAACCCAACATATTCCAGAGGTGTGCTGAAACCTTTTCCTATACCCTCTGATGCAGAATACAAGCTCAAATCTACTCAATTTCTTCCTGGACAAAAGGAGAGAATGGTTTCAGGGTAATTAGTGTTATCTTAGCATTACATGCAGATATATATGTGTGACAGCACAGTAAATGGGGGTAGTAAGTCTAGATTATTCTCAGCTTCAAGAATTAGCTGGATTGCTTGAGACTTACAGAGAGATTTCTTAAAAAATAACTCAGAAATAAAAAAGATCTATGACATCTATTTCGATGGTTAACTGCTGTTGATGATTTAGAAGAGACATGCAGTGAAAATATAAATAAATTTCACTCTGATTTATGTTTGAGGAATAAAATATTATTTTACTATAAATGTTTTTTAAGCAAAGATATTCCCTCTTACAAAGGTAGCCTACACAGGACTCAGGGAAACTTTTCATGTTTTTGCCAGCAATCTAATGAAATCACAGCTTGGGGGCCAGCAAATAAAGCATGAGATTTCATGCCTGGCTATAAGAGCCTAAATTCCCTGACTGATTCATTATATGATGTTTGGGTAAAGAGATGAAGGTAAGCTGGTATGTCAGAAGGTAAAGGGAGTATGTCATGTGTAGAGTATGAAAGTTAGTTGAATTTTCAGCTTGAAACTAGGGTAAGTAAAGCACATGTATAGACATTGAAGAAATGGTGGTAAAATCCTTAATTGAGGGAATATTTTAGATAAATGAATGTGATGTTTATTGTGGGGTCTGGGTTGACTAACAGAAAAAGTGCTAGCCTAAGGACAGTGTCCACCATACTTGAAGTAATACCTACTATCTAATCTACTATTAGCCCAATAACCTTCTTGAAATTCCTTTGTTGCAGTTCTGGGAATCTGGTGAATTTTAATTGGCTTGACTCACGTGAAAAAACTGACACTCATTCGGGAACTGGTCACGAGCTCACTGGGGGTAAGGGAATACTTGGCCATGTAGGCCAGGGCAAATGCTTTGTCACGGGAGCATGAACTTGGCAAGGCCAAGATCCTCTTCTTATGCAATGAAGCCACAAGTGAGTTATGTCTCCCAAAAGAGCTCCATGAAGATCATTGCACCAAGCCCCTGGCCACATATTCCTGATTCCCTATATACTGTATAGAGAGACGATTTTAGATGTATTTATTGAGTGTCTTACAACTTTTATTAGTATTGTTTTTCATTTTTCTCAACTGCTAAGCCAAACTCCTTCAGTATCATGAGGCTGAATGTTTACGCCTCAGGGAAAGAGGAAAATTATAACCAAAAAAGTATTGAAACCATTAGGAATGGACATTAGGAACAGCTTTTCTGTGCAGTATATTATTTAATGATCTTCAAGTAATATACTGGGCAGCAATAAGAAATGCTGTAGTCAACTGGATAATGATAATTTCCAGCTTTTGGGTGGTACACTGTTATTTCTAACACTCCAAAGGTCACCAGGAAGCCAAATTCATGTCTCTTGAGTATTTTGCATTATAGACAATATATCTGGAGGACAGAATGAAAAAAAATTGTATATTTTACAGGTCATTGTATTTTTTTTAAAGTCAGCCTCTCATAATTTTATCAAATCTTGAAACTTTTCTCTTTTTCACTCATATTTTTACTTTTTGTTCCTCCATCATTTATTTTATTGCTGTTTTTTCCTTTCCTTGTGCTTTTTGCTGCCTAACTCCCCCTGCATATCAACAGTGTTTTAGCTTGTAGAAGAGCCATAACTGACAGTGAATCTTGTCTGAATATAATAAAGTGACACATATTACATGTTTTTCTCTGTAATTAATTAATTAATTGCCTGCTGAAGGTCTTCAGGACAAGCAAGCTGTATCTGCAGAAAGGGTTAGCGAGTAGTGAGCAGGCAAGATGATGGAAAAAATATGTGAAATACACATGACCCTGCTCTGCAGAGTGCATCATAGTTTTGTTCTTGTTACTTCCTCTATCACTATTTCCCTGTTTAGGGAGGGGTGTGTCTTACTATATTGCAATCAAACACCTCTGACAAAGATCTGTCACCAAATGCTTAACTATTAAATTGTATAGAAAAGGAACGGGGAAAGAGTAAAACAAGCTTTTCTTACGCAGTATCTTTCCATTGGTATCAGTAATGCAATCCTCATTTTCTAACCTTTTCACTTAACACTTCATATATGGTAGTCTTTATATGGAGACCCCAATATGGTGGGAATTATTTTAAAATTATCAGAAAGTGTATGTGCAAACCTTTGTCACCTTGTAGTACATGCCTTTGTCACTTCCACTTTTCTAGGATGAAAATGCAGGCTGAGCGTTCTGTGAAATCAGCAAATGTTTAGTGTAATGCTAACATAGTACTCAGTATTGCTACGGCTTTAAGTAATGGAATAACTACATAGGTGCTAAACTACTGCAAGGAAACTTCTCCCTTCCGAAGACCCTTCCCCACGCTGCGCTAAGCAAACTTCAGGCACTCGGACCCATTTGGTATCTGTAGAGTTAACTAAGTTTAGCTTACTTGCAGTTAGCCTCTGTCACCAGGAATGCAATTTGTGTTTACCTATATAAGGAAACCTGTTCGACCTACAGGGGCTCGGCGGGGTTGTCCGCGCCTGCGAGGGGCGAGGGCGAGCGCGCCCGGCGGCGAGCGGGGGCAGCACCGCACTGAGCGCAGCACCGCACCGAGCGCGGCACCGCCAGGGAACGACTGTGCCCCCTCTCCTTCGGCTTCGGGAAAAGAGGAAAAAAAACTGTCGGGGAAAAATGGAGGAGCAGGTAAGTCAGGCGGATCCCCGCAGCTGGAGGGTGGCGGAGTCGCGGTGCGGAGAGGGTCGGAGCGAGACTTGCCCTTCCAACTGTTGTTCCCTCCTAAAATGGCTTGTGAGTTCCGAGGGGGCTGCGGAGCAAAGCGGGCGGTTCTGCACCGCAACATCTGCGGGAACAACTCCCGTAACTTATCTGACATTCCATGTGCTCCTAAGTCGGATGCACCTTCGTTTTACTGCAGAGATTCTCAAACTTTCTTAGCTCTGATGGAACACAGATGTGGGAATGAGGCTGGAAATAAAGCTGAGATGCCTCGGTCAGTTACCTGAAGCTCTGGAAATCCATGGTGTTATCATCCTAGTATGTCTGGGAAAAGAAGTTCCTGACATGTTTGTTTTTTGTTTTATTTTAAACCTTAAAATGTACATTTTGTAAAAGGTGCACTCCTTTAGCATGTCTAGGGTTTTGGTGTATTTTACTTGGATGTGTGTGAATGCATCTAAGTCAGCATAGCTGGAATGTGTTAGAATACAGGGAGTTCCTGTAGTAATAAAGATTTTGCAGTGAGTTAAAAAATAAACTTTAGGTACTGTTATAGAAAATGTAAGCTAAACAGGTTCTGTTACAATAGGGATTGCCCAGTTCAAAACAAGGATATGTATTTCTTAGGAAGTATTTGCAGAGTATGATAACATTTTTAAAACATGCTTCCAGTAAAATCCTCACAAAGATGGAGACATTTTTCCCTGAAGATTTTAGTAGGACATAATGAAAAATAAAGTTGAAAATCTATTTAAAATAGGTTCCTAGCTGTAAGAATATGCAGTCCTCCAGGACAGTTACTGTTAAGTAGCAGCATGTTGATTGCAGAACTTGAATAAAGTTTTCTGCCATTATGTTGTAAAACATAGGAATGGAAAAATATTTTCATTTGATCTCTTAAAGTACCTTCTACAGAAAAAAGGGGCAGAAAACTGGTCAGAGACAGGTGGACTGCATTTTCAGAATGATTTTGGGTTTTCTAACCTTAGAGACTTACAGACATATGATTATTTTTATTTTCATGGTTGTTGATATTTATGTGTGCACAGGCATTTGAACGCACTAGTTATGGGAGATGTAGCTACATCTTTCCTAGCAGTCAAAGAGGGAAAATAAAATGCCTACAGGTTTAGAAGATCACAATGAAAAGGATTATTATTTAAAACCTCTCTTCCCTATAAATAGTTGTAACTTTTGTGAATGAATGTCACCCTGAGATTAACATTACCTGGTTGAAATTAATTCAGAATAAGGAACAGTCACAATTAAAAGTCACTTGTGTTCATACAGATTCTCATACAGAAATGAGTGTAAGATTTTTCTAAACTCCTGACTTTGAATGTTGAGTGAGGTATTAATGGAATGACGTAGGATAGATGTAGTAGTTCCAGTAGAGACTTTTATAGGCGCTTCAACACCACAAAGTACATAGCAAGTTGCAAAATACCTACGTCAGGGCTGAAGCTCATGGGTTCATTGTCATGAATCATCTTTGGTTGTGGTGGAAGTCACCACAGCAAAGAAGGCAGGGCTGGTGGACCAGAGCCATAATTTTCGCTTTTCGCGGATCTCATCCGGGTGCTTTTGTGGAACACCTTTATGATTCTGAATTGAAAAGGAGCACAGAGAAAGGACTTTTAGCAGGGCTGTTAGTAATCAAAGTGTGAATTTAAAGGGCAAAAGGAGACTCCAGGGAAACATGCTTTTAAATCAACTTTTTCAAGTCTTTGCAGTAAATTGCATTGCCCCCATGAGTTTGTCTGGCTGTGTTGCACTCATTAATGGTCTTTTGATTTCCCAGTGCAAAGAAAGGTAGGAACGTGGTTCAAAGTCTGTACAGTTGACATGAGCTTACTCATGCCAGGATCTAAGCAGCCATCGGTGTGGCCGTGCCAGGACAGGGCTGGCCGGGGCTGCAGCCTGCCTGCCCCTTGGTGAGCTTTGTGGGTGTGACCCTTTCAAGGGACACAAGGGGAGGGGTTGGTTCCCGTCCTTTTCAGCCACAGTGCCTGCCTCTGCCACCCACAGGAGATGTGTAATGGTGTGGCTTTGGAACTTGCAGCATCATCGTGGGACCTGCATAGAATCAGTGTCTGCCCTGGGATTTTACCTCAGCTTGGTGCTGTTCCTGTAGTGTTGCACAAGTTTCCATTGACCTGGATGCACAAAAAGCTAATTCTTCTCAGACCAGAATTGATGGCTGGAGATATATCCCAGGGAAGTTTATCCTTGTTTACAGTGAGAAAAGAATTATAAAGTAAACAAAGTAATTTAAAATAGAGGATAGACTTTTGCTTTATCTAAAATCACAAGAAAATCCAGTAGCTATGAATGGATGACCACTCTCTGGCCTGAGCTCCTGAAAATCAGCCTGCTGCCCTCGGCACGGGTCTCTAACCCATGTTAATAGGTGATGAACTGTATTCACTGATTCAATAAGAGAGAGCTAAAATCATTCTGACCCTGTTTAAAAATGATTTTTTTCATTCATTCAAGCATTGCTTTATATCAATTTTAATGGCAGAACTGTGTTCAGAGTTCAGTAATGGTATTGTGTCAGACTGTATATTTTGAGGATGAATGTGTTGAACCCAGGTGAAGGCAATGATCACATCAAGTCTGTGCATATACCTGTGGTGCCAGCTTTAGTTGTTTAACAGAGACAAGACTGAAGGAAAGCAGAAATACTTGGATGTGATAATATCAATAACTTGAGCCAAAATTATCTTCTGCCTTCCTGCTGTGTTAGTGATGGGTTAATTCATGGGAACTGTTGTTCATTTGTCACTTTTAAATGAGAAAGTACTTCATGTATTTAGAATATAGTATCATAAAAATTTTGTTTTGAAATGAAAGAACATACTAAATGTCTTCAGTATTTTTCCACATTTAGTTATCTGTTAAAGTTAGGGCACTTTTTTTTGTACTCTTGTTTGACTTGCATCCGTTGCCTCATTGTTGCTTTCATTTTCTGATTTGCATATAATTTGAAGCTGAATGGTCTTACACATTGGCAGGAGGCAGTTGGGGACATCATGTTTTTTCCTGGTATCTTCCACTTATTCAATAAAATTATAAAAAAATAAAATAAAAAAAAGACTAACCTTTCAAAGGTGTAACTGGAGAGCTTGAAATAATAAAAGAACATGCTGTACTAGTTGCATGCTCCCTTTACGATTTTGTTAAAGGCTTTACCATTCCATTATGCTATCATTTTGTAGTGTAAGCATTTTATGTGGCATGTGTGATTTCATTGCCCTTAAGTGACCTTAGTAAATTCCTTATTTCCCCTGAAGCACATACCTAATTGAAAATTGCCATCTGCAGTTGAAGAGCTCTAAGCAAGAGCTCTAAGAATAACTCAAGATGGAGATGGGTGTCCAGAGAGCAAGGCAAGATTACTTTTTCTGTAGAATTCACTGTATTGCGTGAGGTAAAAATATTTGCCTTGAAGATTAATGATAAAGAATTATAGGAAGGGCATCTTTATCTGTTTGTCTAGTTCATCTGCCTAATGCTGCTCTCAAAAAGTGTCTTGCCTAATTTTTTTGAACGTTTTTGAAAACTTGCCTCTCTTCTTTCTGCCTTGGGTAAAAGTATCTGGGATTTAAAGTTAAAAATATAATTCCAAATCTGAGCTGGGCTTTCTAGTCCAGCAGCTGTCCTCACACTACAATGCCTCACTTGGCTCTGCTATGCCACTTTTAGGATTGAAAATCTGATGATTGAAATCTGCAACCATAGCCTAAAAATGAGATGATGCATTCCCCATGAGAAACCTCTGGCCTAGTATTGCATTCATTATGTCTCCTGTGAGCATAGGAGTCATGAAAATGAAGGAGGCAAAAAGCTGGACAGTGTGAAGCTGAGGAATGGCTTAAGAACGCGCTTTCTTAGAGGAGAGAACATTAAACTGTGCTCTGGATTAGAAGTCTGTGACATCTGTATATTTGTTCACTATTGTGTAATGTAATTGTTTAGGACAGGAAAAATGCAAGTATTTTAATTAAAAAGGGTTGGGAAACGTAAAGCATGAAAAGTCTGTGATGAAGATGTGAAGTTTTTATCCTGTCTTCCAGTGTGTTTAGTCATTCCAAAAAGTTCAGAAAACTACTGGGCTGAAAATTAAGCCTCCACAAAATCTCTAGTCCTGTGTTATCACACAAATAGTCTTATTTATGAAAGCTTGTCCTTTGAATCTATTTTCTTCTGTGTTAATTTCAAGTTATGTTTCAAAACTATTTATCAGGGTTAGAGCTTTGGAATACACAATGCTCTGAGACTCATAAGGGGAAGGTATTAAAAATATGCAACGTGTTGGGGTCTGAGTTTACCGGCTGCTTAGGATGAATTTCCCTACTGTTTTTGTGAAGTTTTTTTCTTTTGTCAAAAATATTAACATTAAATCTAGGTTTTGGTGGTGTAGCAAGTAATTAAGAAAACAAAAATATTCCATTACAAATTTTGTGTGATTCCATACTTTTATTTATTTTTCATGTTAAAAGTATTTTATGTTCAGCAAAATATCTAGAAATACCTTTGAGTCTAAAATTCTGTACAAAGGCAGATGCATGTTTCCTAATCTATCTATATCTGTGATTGTAGCACATGTTCAATTTCATATGCATCCAAAATCTCTGCTGAATTTTTTTCGTAAAGTTACTATTTTCATGTGACTGTGTGCACAGATACTGAAATAACTGGTACTCACTTTTAGGTAAATCAGTAAATGCTCATAGGAACTTCTTTGAAGAAATTGAGATCTTCTATTTATGGGTTCATTAAAGGCCATTTTTGACCCGTTGTGCACAGTTCCAGCCATTGCCATAGGCTGAGAGTGCTCTGCTTGGTGATGCTCTGGATTGCAGAGTGCTCAGGGTATCAGTTTGAAAGTGTCACGACTTGTCCACTGTGCTCCTCCAATGATTCATGTGCTCCTGCTGATGAGTTTCTAACGCTTCTGTTTTGTAGCTGCCTAGCCTGGAAAATTCCATATAAAACCTCAGCTCTGGCCTCCTGAGGTGGATTTTTTTTTGGACTAATTTCATTTCACTATGTATGAAACAACATTAATGTTCCTGCTGTGTTAATTCTGTAAAATGAGTAGTTGTTTTACTCTACTGTTCATATCATAGTTGTCTCCTCCATGGGAAATTCCATCCAATTTTAGCTAAGGAGTTGAGACATTAGCAGTTAGTTATGAATTCTTACCTTAAGTACAGCAATGTACCCAGGGTGGTTTGGGATATCCTATTGGTTGTGGGTTCAAAGTTATGTAGCTGTGCTTAACACTCCAGTGGGCAATTCTGGCTGTTTCATTTTGCCTTTGATATGTTGCCATGCCACCACCGTTAATGCAGGCTTAGACTGCAAACATCTGTTTGCTTTTATTGCACATGTGTTACTTAACATGTTCAGTATTTTCATGATGGGAATCACTTGACTCAATGAGTATGTATGATTAGTTTAATAAATAAGCCTTAAATTGTCTCAATAAAGTGTATGTCCTAAGGAATGATATATATGATATATACAGAAGAGAAAACTGACAAGTTCATGTCTAGACTTCCAAGTGTTTCATATTTTAGAGGGTTTTTAATGGTTTGGAGGGAGTCACGTAAATGTCGGTACAGAAGGAAAGATTGCATGCATCCATATATCAGACAAAGATGATGGGAATAGAGAAATGCACCTGATGTTAGAAAACAAAATGCTGAAAACTCTGTATCCTTCATTCTAGAATCTCACCATATTTATGGTATGAATGGAACACTTGTAAGAAAAAACATGCATTTTAATATCACTGTAGATATGCTCTAGAGTGCTCACTTTAATGAAAAGGATACCCGGATTTTTAAATAAGTTTAGCTGTTGATCTCAGTGATTTTTTTTCAGCAATACGCCATGGGTGCCTTGATGTTTCAGAGACCTGCCATGTTGGTTCTAGTGTGTACCATTCCACATTACTGGAATGCACATTACTTTGGTTTGGATTAATGAAAGTGAGTGAAATGACTTACAGTTGTCAGCTTGTGTTTTAATTTTGGAGGTTAGGCTAATGTGCCTTGAAGCTTTAATTCATATGTTTCTTGTACCATGAAGAGTCCAATTTGAACATTTGCTCTGTCACATGAGAACTAAAGTAACAAAACACAAGGAGAAAATGGAAGATTACAGTTGAACAAAACCATCAGCTGAAAGGCCTTTATTCACCCACAGACATTTTAAAGTTTTGGGGTATGCAGAATTGGTATAATAACAATTAAAACAAAAAACTCTCTAGAAAGGGCTTGCAAAACCAAAAATTTAATTGATGGATTCAGTATCATCTGCCAAGTTTCCAGTACATCACCCAGGCTGAGGGAGGTAGAACTAAATTTGAAAGTTATTTTGCTAGCTGGCAAGCTGGTCTGAAATCAAGAAGATGTAATGGAATCAAAAGAAGCATGAGTTGTTATAGTCAGAGACAAAAATACAATTTATTTATAGAAAATGGGGAATAATTCAGTCAGCAGGAGTATCTGTGGGCTACCGCAAATTAGAAAATGAATGCAAGTTGCTGATGAGGCAAAATGCTGAAATGTGAAAGCCATTCTGGGAATCATTGCTGAAGGTATTATAAACAAGAGGACGAGTGGTAACCATTTTGCCCTGTTCTGTTGTGATAAATGCAATCCGGAATTGTTCACCCAGAGTTATATGTGATACTTTTAAGAAATACACAAACAAACTGGAGAAAGTACAATTTTTGGTTTGCTTTCCATTAGTTTAAGGAAATGTGACATAGATTGCAGGAACTGAGTGTGTTTTATTGATAATCTGCGTTCCTAGTGTGTCCTGTACAGGGACAGAACTAATATTCTGTCCGTCTGCCTTCACCCAGAGGTCCAAGGAGGAGCTGAGCTCTTCCTGCTGCCCACTGCTGCCTTCATATGAGAACAAAAGGTCAGCACGGCCAGTTGCAGCAGCCAACCCCAAATCTGGCCACTCATTGGTTTTCCTATGAAAGTGCTACTTGCATGAGCTCAGCTTGCTGAATTGCTGTCTTTAGAAAAGAGAATAAATAACACAGAGGTGTTGTAAATACCACTGTGATAATGGTATTGCAATTAATGGCAATTAATTGTTCTTCATCTCTGAGGATGGAACAAAAGGCAATTTGCAGTAATGGTGGGTTTCATTAGATTTTTGGAGGATCTCTACAGCTGGTGTTTAGGCAATGTGATGGGTTACCCAAAGAAGCTTCCAGGTCAGTCTTTGGAGATTTTTCACAGACAGAACAAAATATCTGTTATGGAGGATCTAAGTGTAGTTGATCCTCCCTGTGAGCAGGGAATGACTCCACAAAGACCTTTTCAGACTTACATTGCTGTAGTTGCTTGTTATGCCTTTGATTGTGTACCTGGCATGAAATCTGGAAATGTTTTCCAGTTTCAGACCCCAACCCATCTCATGTCCATGTCCCAACACCTAGCAGTGCTTAAGCTGGGCCAGGATTTTCCTTTCATTTCCACTTTATGCCTCCAGTTGCCGTTCTCTAACCATGTGCCAGTAGATCAGCAGTGAGACTCTGGTGTCTCCCAGGTGGCTCTTACCTGTAAAGAAGGGCAGGTTCAGCCTCAGACTGGGATCCACTGCTACCCTCTACCAATTCTGATATCATAGACTCATTGCTTTGGAATTTGGGAGCTTTGAATGATTACATTTCTTTAGCTTCTACCCAGTTATTAGTCTCAAGCGTTATTGCCAAGGCTCCCATTTTAACATTAGCATTTAGTAACAAAAAATACAGAGATTACATTAATGAATACAAAACCTTATAAAATCATGGCAAAAATGTGGATAGTTACACACATGAAACCACTACAATTTACTCTACAAAATACACTCCTTTTTCTCTTGCTACATAGATCATGTGATGTAGCCATGAAAACTGGAGCAGCACAATTGCTGTAGATGTAAAGTAAGCAAGAACATAAATAAATGTTTGCAAGAACTGCAAATAAATATGGGGATTGAGTTAGTAGGGGAAAAGAGGCTGTTCTCCTATGCACTGAATCTAAGCAGGAGGTAGATTGGAGGGTTACATGCCAAGGTTCTCCTTGGAGAACAGCTTTGGTTTGCTGTGGAAAATGTGTTATTGATGTGCCATGGGCAACAAATGATTCCCTCCCCCCATTTGTGTGGCAGTGCTGAGTCATTGATTACAGTAAATCGATGCTGTACGCTGCAGTGCTATATCCATTAAGCTCACTGTGAGAGTATAAGGCATAGCATTTGATCAATAAGGTCCCAGATTAAAGGCAATGATCCAGGAAAAGGAGAATGTAAAAATAGAAAAACAGGGAAATGGAAGTGAGATTAATTTCTTCTACTTGATACTTCAAGTAACCTCATTCTCATGACTCAGTATTTCTGAGGTTATCTCTTTTGTGAGATCATGATTCATGAGGTTTGTTTACTAAATGAATTCTTTAATGATGGTTAAATTAATTGTTAGCGTCTAATTCATGAAATGGCAAATGCTGAACTGTTGACCTTCCTAAAACTAGAAAATTAGCTCATATTGCAATTTTAAAATGTAGGTAAATATTTTTATTACCAGTAAACCTTTTTACTATCACAGGCTTCCACTTGGACCAGTCCATCTATTCACTTGTCTTCAAATATTTCACTGTGATGTGGAGGAGGGTGCAGAGGTGTTACAGCAGAAATACATTTTCACAGGACAACCTGCTTTCTACCATGCTGTTCAAAGTCATCTCTCAGTGGCAGAGCCTGAATATGCTTAATTGCTCCTTTCATAGCTGGGGCTGTTCTTCAGAACTCTTTTTCAGACCAGTATTTAGCCAGAGTGGCGAGACAGCCACTGTGAATTTCACAGCTCTCTGGGCAGACTGTGTGGTTGACTGGGGACTCCATCTTGCAAAAGGGATGCCATAATGCATTCTGCTCATTCCTCTTAGAAATTTACTGTCTTCCACAGTGGTTTCTGTCTTAATTCAATCCTTACCCTGAGCACAGAGGAAAGGAATGTTGTCTCAGGCAGCCAGTGTGTAACTGTTGGAAAATATTTGGTTTGTGATGGCAATAATTACCACAACTATTAATTACTGTATTTTCAGGACAGAAACATGTTATTACATATTCATAGGCAACATCACTATACAACACTCTTTCTGAGATTTAGAAGTTCTGCATCTAAAAATAATTTGCAAAAATTAAGTTGAACCAGGCTACTAAATATTCAGTAATTTTGGGTAACTGTATAACCTGATGTCTATTCTAACCCAGTTTTTGACATATTGCCTAGAGGAAAGTACTCCGTAAAATGTTTGGACAAACTACATCTAAAGCTAAAACTTGTTTGAAAGATGACATTCTTCTGAGTGAGGTTCAATATTTCTTCTAGATCAGGACTGTCTCAGTGTTTTTTCCTGATTTTATATTAAAAAAAAAAAAGAAACCTTCTGAACAATAATGTGTAAATATGGAACCAATATTCAACAAAAAAATCCTGTACTTTCTAAAGAGCTGTGTCTCAGTATCTTTCCTCCACTGAAACGATTTAACACTAGATTGAGAAAGATGTGTGTTGCAAATTAGGTTTTGCTTGACTTCAGGGTGTGAAGTGTGATGTTAAGCTTTGACTGCTGTGCCTGTGGTGATCATTACCCCAGACCTAGACCTACACCATCCTCATTACAGGGGGCAATGGGCTTCCTTCTTCTGATATTCAGAAATTTCACAAATTTTCTGTAATACCAATCAACAGTTTCATTTGCTTGGGATTTCCTCCAAGGGTGGGTGCTAATTACTATTTTGCCAAGAGCTGGACAAAGCACATTGATTTATAAGTACAAGAAGAGATGCTTTAGGTTTTGTCTACCTTTTTATTATTGACTTGCCCAGGAAATGCAAGATGTATGCTGGAGACCTTTCCCTCTCCTAAAGAGGCAGTGCTATGGCCACAAGGTGACATATCTGGGTGAATATAAACTTATTCCCTGCTAGAGTGCCTGTGTCACTGGAAGAAAGATGTCACAAAAATCTGGACTTTGTGGTCTTCAGGGGAGAGCTGTCACCAAAAGAAGGAGGTACCCTGGCTTGTGGACCTAATTAATGCCACTCTTATGTTTTACATTATGAAGATGTTGACCCAAAAAATCAAGGAATTTTTTCCCCCCACATGGAGGCTGCAAATGTGACAGATGGAAAATTAAAACTAAATTCAAATGGGCTTTCAATAGCCTTAAAAGCTCCATGCGAAGCTAGGTGCCTCCATAAGGTTTCTGTCGCTTTCATTAACTTGGGCCCTTTGAATTATGAATAGGTGGAGATAGCAACTAGGTCCTGAGATGTTTGTATAAGCGTAGAACCTGATTTGTGTTTGTCTTGGGTTTTTAAAGAGACAAAGTTAATCCAAATTAATCAGTCTTTCACGGTAATTGTTTGGTACAGGCTCTGAAGCAGTCATTTTTATTTACAGCTGGTTCCTAGGCCTGGTGTTTAAGGCACTGTCTGTTTTTCAGTAGAGGGTGAATGGGGATGTATCTGTTAAAGGAAGTGCTGGGAAGGTGACAACATTACACATTCCCATCTCAGAGAGACTGTTCCCAAGGCCTGTTCTTCTGTGCCCATTAAATCATATGGTCTAAGTCCCTTACAGGATTCTTTCTGGTGGTACATCAGTTGCAGCTAAGGATTCCTTTCTCAGAATGATCAGAACTTCCAAAGCAGTAATATTAGTCTGCCTGCAGTTCCTAGGGGAAAGTGTTAACTGATGAACAACAGGGAACAGAGAGCCCTGTGTTCGTGGGACCACAAGATTTTAAGGCTCTGAACACATAAATTGATAAATAGTCCATGTAGAGTGAGACTGACCTTGTTTTTAAAACTTGTGTGTGCATAATGAAATCCCTCTGTATTATCAAAATTAATCAACAGAAACAAATACATGTAAGAGCTGAGGGCACTTTTTCTGTTGTTTCCTGTGTTCACTTTTTACTACTTGCCATTGCATTCTCATGCTCTCAGATGGGTAGAACTTTTTTCTCATGTACAGTGGTAACCCCTGTAAGTTATGTTGAACGTTTATGACTGAAGCGCAACTTTTCTGTTCTCAGTTGCACTGATCTAATTTGTCTTTTAAGTTTCTGTGAAACTGCAGGGAGAAAGGGGCTTTTAAGATGCTATAAAAAGTGAAAGGATCTTGCCTTTTTCTGTCATGACTTGTTAGAAGCCCACACTTGGTTTTGGACAAAGGATTCCAGACAGTTGGCTCCTCTCCAAAGTGACTTACAACTTTATTCTTAAAGGAAGAGATCCCAGGTGCAGGAGACTGAAGTAACAGGGGATGTATTATTGAGACTGGTTTGGTTTTTTTTCCTTCTATATCGTGTTTCTTTTTTCTGCCTAATGCAAGATAGGTACAATTCCAATCTCAATTACAATTGCAATGGTAAGCACACTTTCCTTTTGACTTTTCAGGTGACAAATACTGCTGTGCTGAACCCCACTGTTCATGCATCTTACAGAATGTGAGGATATTTGTTCTTCTGCCTTTCCACAAAAAAACCCAAAACATCCTTATGTTTGAAGAGAGATTCTTCACATATATGTTGTTCTAGAACTAAGATGCAAGCTAATAAACTGAAACAAGAGGAACAAGGCTTCCTTTTTCAGTATGGTGTTGCTTTTGCAATGCACTGTTTATCTGCTGTAAAGAAAGGCGGCTATAAGGAATACAACTGTCTGAAAAGATTTCAAAGGCACAAAAGAGGAATTATTTACAATGTTTCATTCCAGCATGTATCAGAGAGGATGCTGAATGAGTATTACAGAAGCACTCAAACTGCACTGATCAGCACACAGAAATTAATATATGGTGTGTGGCAATTTTTGGAGAGATCTGTATCCAATTGTAAATTCCTCTTCGGTTTATGACTAACATTTATGGAGTAGTCTTCCAAGGGAAGTGGTGAAACACAGTGTGCTCAACCACTGGCAAATGAGGTCTGCAAAGTGTTTGAAGGCTCTTCAGAAAGCAGACCTGAGAGGAGCAGGAGTGATGTGGCAGTGATGACATGGTGGAGGTCCCACATCTCAATTCTGACTTGCATTTTGACAGTTGTGCTGATGCAGAAGCAGCAGGATGTGCCAAATTTACAGCATTGACAGCAAATTCACTACTTTCTCCATCTCTATTATCAGAGAATTTTCACATTAAGGGTTTTTGGTTTTTTGGGTTTTTTTTTGCTTGTTTTTAATTTAGAAATACATATGCACTTGAGATACAGGAGAATTGTGTGACAGTTTAACTAAGGATGGAGTTACTATTCAAAGTACAAGAAATAACAAACTCTGAAATAGCAAATGTCCCACCAATTGCATGACTGGTTTGCATTATGAGAAAGTGAAAAAAGGGGATAGACCTGGTGCCTCTATTACATTGGGTGACATTAGAAACCTCTGTGGGCTTCGTAGCTTTCCTATAATGAACATCTCAGCCTCTTACTCAGAAATATGGCAAATAGAAATGTTCCATATTTGCTGGAGCTCCTGTGAGTTATTTAGATATTTCTGGTTCATGTTTATTATTTTTTCATCTACTGTTTTTGATTGAGAGCATGAGTTGGTCAAAACATTTTTTTGGAAAGACTGATTAATTTTGACTGTACTTCTATTACAAAAAGGCTCCTCAGTCTTAAGAGCACCCATTAAAATGGAGGGTGTGGAGGAGAAACAGAGAAGCTGGATTCAAAAGTGAAGATGAATTTGCTTTCAGTTCTCTGATACAGGCTCTCTCAGAATCATATCAACTTATTGACAAAATGGGATTTTTAACCCTAAATCTGTCATGTCTTGAATAAGTGACCCACTTCCTGGCTGCTTTGGGTTGCTCCTGATAGCTTCTAATGTTATATTTTGTATAACAATCTTCCTTCCTTCTTTCAGAAGGTCTCAGAGCATGCATCTCAAGTGAGTTTTGTAAGTATTTTATGAGAGTTTGAAGTGAGTGAGTCTTCCTTTCTGTTGTGTTTTTCTGCTTCAGAGCACCATAAATTTATCTAGGTGTATAATGAGGCATTTCTGAAAGGAAAACTTCTTTGTCTAGTTTTAACTTTGTCAATATAAAGTATTTTGTCTAAAAAGTAATCTTTTCTGTGCCTCCTTTCTTTGCAGTAACTGAAATAAAACAAGTAGACACTTGGAATTATGGCATGATGAAGCAGGCAAATGTGGTCCTATAAGGCAAATAGTTCTGCAGCAGCTACTCTATAAGGGAAGTTGAAGGGACCTTGTTTTATGTCAGACTGGTACAACTGGCAGCTTCTTATACAATGCTGTTATGTTCCTGGAACAAGTTCAAGTGGCTTTTAATGTGGGGGCCCTTAACCATGTGAACTACCAGCTTTACTCTTATGATCTACCACTCAAAAGGGGCTGGATTAATAACAGGGCACCGACACCTCTTTTGAGGCCTTTCTTTTGAATAGGATGACTATCCTGATTTATCCACAGCTTCGTCAGCCTGTCCCCTTGTCTGGGGCCCTGAGCATTTGTCCTCACTTTTGCAGATGTTTTTGCTCAGGCTGTGGTTCCCTTTTTTAAGAAACCTGATCACTCTTTGCTGAAAGCCTGTTTATTTGGTAAACTTGACCTCTGGCTAAGCAAGGCTTGTAGCCTGTTAGGAACGAGGTTGCTTGAATGCAGCAGCTTTACCTGTTGTTTTTCATCTGTGTGCATGTATGGTCATACTCAGAAAAGCAACATGTCACTTGCACTGTCATGGAGCCCTGTGCCTACAGCAAGTGTGCCTGCACCAGCCACATAAGCTATCTGTGATGAATTCGTATCACTGGCCAGTTTTACAGCATTAAAGGACTTTCAGAACTAAGTGGTGCAAAGAAATCATGCATTTCACACGTAAAATTTCAGTGTTTAACAATGAAAAAGTTTTAATGATGTTTTGCATTTATTCTGCAAAAAGCACTGAAGTATGGGAAATGGGTGAAATGGAAGTAAAAGGAATCAAATTTATTGTAAGTATTACTTGCTGTATTAGGTCATGTGGACCAGAACAGGGATCTAAGGCCCTGAGCTTGCAAACATTCACACACTTGCTTAACTTGACTACATAGTATAGTCCTGTGTGGGTTAGTAGGTCTACTCATGGCAATAAAACCAATAATGTAAGAAGGTATTCTTAAAACTGAAGCCTGGTATTTGATTCTCAATACATCAGAAAACCAGAGAAGGGTATTGAAGAAAAATTTAACCGACCATACTGGCAGCTAGGTGATTTTGTTCATCTGAAGTTTGGACAGATGGCAAGGAACCTATACCTTATAAGATGAAAATATCAGAGTAATACCTCCCTCTAAGTGTAGCATTGAGTAAAGTATCACTGCAAGGATGCTGAAAGAGTAGAACACAAAATATTTTACAGATGTTACTTTTCCCTTTTGCTCTTCCCACAGTTCTGATATTGCTCTTCCCACAGTGCTGAGATTGACCCAAAAATATTTTGAAAATGTTAAAAGCCATTTGCCTCCCTTTACCTATCACAATTTGCTAACCAGCATTTTCATGGAAGATTTGAAGGGAATGTTGTAAAGTTATGTGCTTTTAGTCTGTAAAACTCTGGACTCTGTCCAGAAGAACGTTTTTATATGGCCTGGATCCTTTTCAGACAAACAGGATCTGTGCTAGGGTGCAAAATTGTAGACAACTGATGTATTCTTTAAAATAACTACAAGTTGGCTCATTGCCTTTTCTAGGAGTCTGTCAAGACTCCCCCACTGGTGCCTAGGAATATATTTTTGAAACAGGAATTGTGAGTGCCAACAAAGTAACAAGTTTAAAGGTAAGCTTTCTTTCCTGTGGCAGTCTGAGAATTTCTTTGTAATTTACTAGCCTTCTAAAATAGTTTGGGTACTTTATCCTTCTGGATCTACATATCTGTTATCTCAGCAAATAAATATTTTTATGATTTATAAGAGGCAAATGTATCATAAGAGTTTTTTTCTTCTTTAGTGGTAGATCAACTTCCTAAATCTGTGATGTCATAGCCAAATTTGCTAGTTAGAAATTTGTTATTTAATATGTGCAAATTACTTCAATCCAAGGCTCCCCCAGAAATCCTCTGCTGTGTGTAGCGACTCCTGTATATACATCTGGGGAAGAGTCCACTCCAACTCCTTGCAAGGAATATTTGCATTATTGAAATAATTGCATTATTTCCCTGCTTCTTCACATTTTTGTCCTGTATTTTTAGACCCAGTACTTCTGTATCTTCATTATTCTCTGTTGTTTACCTGATGGGATGACCTTTAACTACTTCCACTGCGTATCTGTTCTTCACCATAGATGTGGCAGTAGCATATGAAAGGTTTTATCCATCTCCACTCTTGGATTCAGCTAAGAGATACTTCAAGCAAGGAGAAAAGTACCAGTGCTGGTAGTAGGATAGACAAGAGAGGGCTGGATATGTTCTTTTTATTCTCTCCAAGGTAAACAGGCAGGTCTCTCTCAGTGGGTGAAAAGAGAGAAGATTCACAAGCAAGGGTCTTCTACAGAAGAAGAAAATGATGAGTGACAGCTGCTTTTCCCCTGACCAGTTAGTAAAGGAACATGGTTCCAGATTATCTTTCATCAACATGTCCTTTTAGACCTTAAATGGGAAATTTGGCAGGGCTCTTACAAATATCTGCTTCTCCATGAAGTAGCAGCTGGACTTACTTGCTAGACAGCATATTAGAGATGCTAGCAGAGGCTGAGTGAATGTCCTCCATGTGTTAGTGATGTTGAATACAAATAACTGTCTAGAAAGTGTGTCATATTTAAACTCAAGCCATTTCTTAAATTCCAAACTTGCTTCAAGTGACTTGTGGGAGCACATGCTTTTGTCCTGTGGTTGGCAGGGGAAAGGTTGGAGTCTTTGGTACTGTTAGTTCTACGAGTGTCCTGCCTATTAGTGCAGCGCATGGGCTGTGGCAGTTGCAACGTCACAAAGTGACATCCCAAATGTGCACGTATATGCTTTAAGAAATTTCTCACAGCTAAGGAATGTCTCAGATTAAGCCCTTGTTGAGGTCCTAGTGATGTGTACTATGGCTCTAGAAAGATGCATGAACTCAGGTTGCCTTTAAAAGTTTGGGAATGGTGTAATCACACGGAACATTTGCAGAAGTGGTGAGGTGTTTTGGTCCCTCTAAATTCACAGAAAAACCTACGGTCTACTGCCGAAAAATTAAGAAACATAACAGCCCAGCTGCTTGCCAGTGTTTGTTACGGCTTAGGAGACATTCCTTTTTGTTCTTTTTCTTTGGAATATAACCTGGTCTTTATGAAAGTAATTATACATTTGTACTGGGCCTGGCTAGAATAGATCTGATTTTTCTTTTCATAGCTGCTCTGTGTTTCAGAATTTTGAGTGAAATAGAACTGATAACACTCTCAATACTCTAGCTTTTGCGGTACAGTGTTTGTACACCATCAAGATCTTCTCTGTTTCTCACTCTGACACCCCAGGGAAGGGATTGAGGGTGAGGGTTCACAACCAGGCAGATGACCTGAACCAACCAAGGAGATACCCCATGCCATATGAGGTCATGCCTAGCAATAAAGGGGAAAATAGGGAGGTACAGGGAATTAGCCATCTTTAGCTCAGGACCTGTCTGGGCATCAGTTTACCCATAAGAAGTGCTGGGTGATTGCTTTTGTATTGCTTGTTTTCTCCTGTCTCCCTCTTCCTTTTCTTCCACTTACTCAATTATTTTTTTTTAAATTTGTTTAATCTTTAGTGTTTTCTTGTTTTGGGTTTTTTTCCTTTCTTCTTCCCCCATACCAGTGAGGGTGGTGAGTGTGTGAGTGAGTGACTGTGTGGTGCTTACCTGCCCACTGGTGTTAATCCACAATAGCCATGGTTTGCAGGATTAAGCTACTAATCCCCAGAAGGTTCTCACAGCATCCTTGTCTTGATGCATCCAAATCTTCTGATTTCCACTCCTAAAAAAATAAGTGTGTACAGATGTGAATATGTGGGTTTGTGTGTGCATCAGTGAAACAAGGAAAACAGCTGCTGAAGTAAAGTCCAACCTAACAGTCTTTTAGTATTAGCAATTCTTTTCCATTCATAAGTACTTTGATAACTATCTCCAACAAAGGGCAAAACACTTTTAGAGGCTTATTTTAAAGTGAAAGTGAGACTCTTATATTTATGGAACTAACTTTGGATTCCTTTAAGTCCAAAGCTGCCTCACAAGCAGGCCATCTTCCATACATTTTCATATTTTTCCTTCTCCCCTTTTAATTGTTATCTGTTAGGTTTGGGTTTTTAAGTAGCTAGATTTTGATTATGTCAATTTTATTAACTGACATAATTTTGCTCTGTTAAATTGTACCAGTTTTAATGGATAAAAACTAGATAAGCAGATTCAAGAGGAATATCTTTTCCCAGGTAAGTATCTTTGGTTTTAGCCTTTTTGCAATATAATTGTAAGAAAGACAACAAGGAGTGTCTGAAAGCATGTTCTTTGGAGTTGTAATATTAACCGTCTTTTGAGCGCACTTTCTGAGCACTGTCAAGTCAATGCTCTGTTTTAAAGTCTGAAAACCAAAGCTGACAATTCTTTTCGTTGTTTATAGAGTTGCAGAGGAAAGATATGCTTTGAATTATGTTTGAATGAGATCTTAGAATAAATAAGGGTGTGGCTTGGCTCTCAGTTCCTCTGAGTAGAAAGAGAAGCTGTGCACGCACAATGAAATACAGAATTAGAATCTTTTTCTAATGAGAGAAACAAATGAAATTTCCATGCCTCTTTGGTCTTTTACAAGTTTGGTATAATAATCATAACAGGAAGTACTGTAAGTTTCCATAGGCTGTGAGGACAACTATCAAAAAATAAAATGCAACTGAATCAATATGGAAATCCTTAATAAACTTGACTAATTCGATTGCTAATTTTTTATTAATCTCCTCCCCCAACTGTAGAAAAGAGGGGTTTTATTTAAATATTTAAAAGAAAAACTTAATAAGCAGTAAAAACTATTTTCTGGCTGAAAGTAAAATGAGTATCACTTTATTTTTTTTAAATACTTTTCTTTCCCATTGTGAATTACCCAGCATATTAAGCAAGCACAATGTATTAATGTTTCTTGCAGTGTTTCAGCAGGAAATATGTAGCTTTGGTTGTATAAAATGACAGTGCTCAGGAAGGTAAATGTATTGAATTACCCCATTAATAGAAAGGAGACAGTATTACAGTAGTTTTCCCTCAGGCACTGAGTTTCACAGGTGCTGTAATCATGGTGGGCTACAATGATACTACTGTAAATGCAAAAATAACAATATGCAATTAGACGAATTTTTGTGTGAAATGTGATAAATCAAGGAGTGGAATTTGTCAGACATCAATTCCCTAACAGCAAGAATGTTTATCTAAACCACAAAAACCTCGCAGCTGAAATCACTATTTTCTCATGTTTTCACTCCATTCACAAGAGAAATATTAACAGCACAGTTCTGAGAAAGCAGCTTTTTGGTCTCTTTTTGTATTCATTACAAAGCATTTGTTAGGTAGGCATATTTTTGGCAATATTTGTACCTTCATCTGTGTGCTTTCTCAAAACTGTCATTTTTGTGAGAGAAATGATGCTATATTGATGCCACCTGTCATTTACCTCCCAGTTTGGGAAGGCTAGAGTTGAGAGATAATTAAGGCAGCTATAGCAAAGAATTCTGCACACCCATCGTTCTTAGTGGGAAGTGTTTCTTAAGAGAAGATGCTGGCATTAAATGAGGCATACTAGCTAGGTATCACTGCATTTTCTTTGACAATGCTATAAAATGTGTTGTTAAGAAACATGTAACTGAGAAACTGTAACTCCACAGTGATAAAGATGTCACCTTAACCATGACTTAGTATTGGAAACAGCAATTTTCCTGGTAATCACACTTTCTTCATGAATTTAAATATTGCAGGTCTTCATTTCTTGTTTGCTGAAGAGGGGTGTTTGTTGTCAAATACAGAAGTAAAATCACCAGATGATGCAGGTACAGAGCTGTGTTGTGAATCACCATCCAGCTTCCCTTGAGAAGTGATGTCTGGCCGTAAGGAGGTGCCCTGGAAGCAAAACAGAAGTCCAAGACTGCTTTGCCCATCACACAGTTCTGAGAGACCATTCCTGCACTGCCAGTACAGGCCATGACATGACAGGGGCTAAAATGTACCTGTCCACTTTCTGGGTGCATATGAGGTCAAAGTCTGAACCGTGCAAGCACTGAGCTGTTATCCCAGTTTCCTATGTGCTATTTACTCAGTGGGTTGTCAGCTGAATATGACCGCTGGGGTAACAAGAGAGTCCTTTTGCAGACATGAGGCACACTGATCAGTGAAAGTAATATTTTGTATTTTGCAGCATTAATATTTTTCAGAGATTGCAACATTTTTGTCACAAAGGAGCAAAATATTTCGCCTTTTTTCTTTCTTTGTTTTCTTCCTTTTTAAAACTTGATTCCCACTGAAGGATGAATCATTAAACTGATACGGAAATTCTCCCTACCAAAACACCAGACAGGGCCTCTCCATTTTCTTTTCCTCTTCATGGAACTGTGTGTGATTCAACTACAGAGCATTAATTTTTCTTACCCTCTGAGTGCTCTGCAGATTCAGGGTTGGATTATATAGAATATGTTCAGAGCTTTGGGCTATGTCTCTTGTTCCTTGTGACCCACTCCAGGAGCCTGGGCCATGGAGGATGAGATGCTCTAACTCTGCAGAGGCTGCCTGATGCCAGCAGCGGGGAAGCAGAGTTCAGGTCCCACTAAATACAGTGCTCCTGAGTTATTTACCCCTAGGACTGTGAGGCACAGACCAACGCCATGGTCCATCCTGCAGGTGAGTTCGGGGGAGTGAATCCCCACGGACAAGCAGCTCACTTCCCTGGGGGATAGTCCCAGAGACCTGGTGTAGGAGTGGTTGACCTCAGGCCAAGGTTTACTAGCCTGTATGTTGTTGCTGTTGCCTGAAGGTGGTTGGGTTTACTGGAATGCAATAAAAATGCTTGAACATAAAAGGTAGGTAAAGTAACATGGTTAATATGTGAATTGTTAACCAGAGTCAGACAACAAATGACTGTGGTGGGTGCAGGAGTCTCCTGCCAGCGTCTGCAATAGAAATCAAGTTTCCATTCAATGTGGCTCTGAGTGACAGCCAGGATACAGAAGGAAAACAAACAATAACTATTATCTTCCTTCTGAAGCAGCTCCAAAGTGAATATAAACACTGATTGTTTAGAGACCATCAATTAAGCTAAGAAGTATTTGGAGCAGGTGCAGGAGAGATAATGAATGAAAAGAGAACTTTATAGTCTTGTGTGTTTAAAACAGTTTGGCTTTTTGATGTTGTGTTTACTGCAGAGAGTATTGACTTGATAGCTGAAGCCTGGGATTCCTTTACAAATGGTTTTTAGTTTGATAAACACTGCAAACATCAAGAGGAAAGGTCTAAATGATGGGAACTTTTATGCTGGAGATGTTTTATTTATCACTGCAGTAATATTGTAAGAACGTTTGAACTTACGGATAGAGTTTTATGGTCTTGTTAACCTCTGATTTATTAAGGTAGAGTTATGCAACCTTTCATATTCTGAACTCTCTAATAGTGTCTAGAGGAATTGCTGAGAATAGGGCTTTCTCCTGTTAGTCACTTTGTATGATGTGGTTCCTGGGAACTTGAAAGCCATTTCAGATAAAGGGCAAGAGAAAAGGAAACATTCATTATCTCGACTTTACAGAGGAGAATCTCAGAAATAGAGAAGCAAAGGACAGAGATTTTACAAAAAGGTACAATGTTTCAACCAAAGGAAGATTTAATTGACTTTTCATAAAAGAATTCTGCAGATGAAACAAGAAGCTGAACCCTCATCTCCCAGCAGTAATTGAAGATAAATGTGGATCAATGTAGCTTTTTCATCTCTAATCTTGAAAAAGTCTTTTAAGTCCCTTGCTAAAATAGGTAACAGTATCAATTTTTATCTTTTTGTTTGTTTTTTAACACCTCTTGTCCTTTATTCTTTCAAGATTTAGCTGTAATATTCTGCACTTTCACGCTCTCCACAGTTTGTTCTCTCACTGAGATTTAACGCACTTTACAATAGGTTTCTTGGCTTCTTTACATTCTGGAAAGGCAGCTTTGCTCTTCAGGGCTAAAGGTGGTAGTAGGAAATACTTTGGGTGTTAATCAGAAGCACAGCTCTGGTTTACTGAATCACCTAGGGAAAACCACTTGATCCTTCTGGCCAGCTTAGTTTTATTAAATAAGTAAGCAGGAGCATGTCTTTGCTGACCGCTAGAACCTCCATCCAAGCCAACCATCCCTTGGTAAATATATTACCATGTTAAATCTAACAGAGGTGAAGCAGCCCCATAAGCAGTGAGCTTTGAGCTGCACATGGAGAGTGCCAGAGTTACATGACTGTAGTTGGGGAGTGCTCTGCATGCACAGCAGAGGGCTGGGGCTACATTTGAGGTAGCATAGGGCACTGCGGTGCACAGGAATGCTGAGGCAGGTCTGCCTTCCAGCACCTCTTCCCTGCTCCACACAACTCTGCATGATGGCAAGGCTGTACGAGGGAGAAGTCTGGTGTAAATGTTGTATGGTACATCCTATTCCATACATCTCTTATCATGTGAAAACTGTGTTTGATAAGGCCAGCCAATCTGCCCAGAGTGACTGGCATCCTTGCCTATGAGAGGGTGGAGGTGAGAAAAGGAGGCTGTGTCGGGTTTGTGAGGAAGTTTTGGTGGCGGATGGCTTCTGTGAGAAGCTGCTAGAAGATTCCGCCATGTCCAGCTTCCTCAAAGATGGGCCTGCTGCTGGCTAGGGCTGAGTCCATCAGTGATGGTGGCAGCACCTCTGTGATAACTTATTAAGAAGGGGAAAGCAGTTACAGCACTGAAGCAGTTGCAGCCAGAGAGGAGCGAGAATCTGTGATAGAAACAGACCTGCAGACACCAAGGTCAGTGAAGGAGGGGGAAAAAGTGCTTCAAGTACCAGAACTGAGATTCCCCTGCAGCCTGTGGTGCAGACCATGGTGAGGCAGCTGTGCCCCTGTGGCCCATGGAGATCCCTGGCAGAGCAGAGATCTGTTTGCCGCCTGTGGAGGATCCCACACCAGAACAGGCTGGTGCCCGAAGGAGGCTGTGACCTGTGGGAACCCATATTGGAGCAGTCTGTTCCTGAAGGACTGCACCCTGTGGAAGGGACCCACACTGGAGCAGTTTGTAAGGAACTTCAGCCACGGGGAAGGACCCATGCTGGGAAAGAGTGCAAGGGGTTCTCCCCCTGAGGAGGAAGAAGTGTCAGGAACATTCGATGAACTGATGACAAACCCACTCCCCATCCTCTTGTACTTTAGGAGGGGAGGAGGCAGAGAATTCATGAGTGAAGTTAAGCCAGGGTCAGCCTACAAATGCCAAGAAACTTGAGGTTATTGTGGTTTTTTTCTCTTACCTCCATTGTTAATCTCCCTGGAAAATCCCAAGAAGAAAATGTCTAGTCCTGATTATTAAGAGAGAACTTTCCAACACTGGGAAGGATTAAAAAGAAAAAAAAAAAAATTAACTGGCAATACCAGCAGTGAAGCAAACTTTCCCAGTGGTTTCATCCCATGTCTCAGTGGGGAGAAAAGGCAACCAAGCTAGAATCTCTGAGAGATTCTTGGACAATCTCTGTGCTGACCAAGTGGGAATGATGAAGTGATGATGAGTTTTGGGGTAAACAGGAGCTGAAGCCTCATGGCCTGGTTTAATTACTTAAACATCACCTTATCTGTAGCACAATCAGACATACATGGGAACATACAGTTCTTTACCACAGTTGAACATATGCCTTTATTAATGTGAAAAAGACAGAGATCTATTTCAGTCAAGCATAATATAGTTTGCTATTAAATTCACAGTTACACTGAATGTATTTGTACATTTGGTTTTAGTTTATCTCAAACTGCCTTGCCATTTTTAGGCCTCAAATATTTATAAAATCTATAGAATTTTGTTTTTAGCCAACCAAAAGGTTCTGTGATCCTTATCTATTCTATTTTTGAGAAAATATAATTTTTTTACATGAAAACTTCAAATTCTTTCTGCTAAATCTTAGTTTCTTCATATATGTAAAAGGCAGAGAAAGACAGGAGTGAAACATTTAGGTTTGTACTTTCAGTGTTTTATAAAAAAGAAATGTGAAACCACAAAAGAGCATATTTTTGTATATGTATATATACAAAATGTCTAATTGTGGCGCTTTGAGTTTACTTTTTGACTGTAAATATGAATTTAATTAGCCTTGAATAAAATGTAACATGTAAATATACACTATGACTGCACTCTAAGGTTCTCTTTGAAATAAAGGGCTTCCTTATAATTTGTAGGACTATGTGGCAGCCCAGGTGTGAGTTACAAATTAGTCATATATGATGATATAATTACATATATCTTACCATATGAATTTGCAAAATATTCTGCTAACTACCGTGAGGCTATTATTCACTTTTAAAATGCCAAATTATTTTGCCCTCTGCAATTGTACTTTAAATTTTCAAACACTGAAACAGGGAAATAAAGATTAAAATTGTTCCAAAATTAGTCTCCTGGTATCATTTTAATTATAGGGGTATTTTAAATGAATCTTCCACTTAGAAAAGTTTATTTCTCAACTTTTTGTGAGTCTATCATACAACAGTTCAGCATTCTTTTTATTTGTACAATTAACTTAAATTTGTATGGCCTTCCTAAGATATTTTTCTAAATCTTGAGGATTTTGGAATATAAGTACCATTGTAATTTGTGCAATCTATTAAAAATGCAGGCATTCTTTCTTTCTTTTTTCTTTTTTTTTTAACTTCTTTTCTCTTAATCTTTATTTTTTAACCAGCTGCAGTTAAAAATAACTGTTTAATTGTAACGCCCCCTGCAAATCTCCTCCCAGCTATGAAATGGTTTGGGTTTGAAAAGCCATGTAAAGGCTTTTCACTACCATTTCATCCTCAGAACTTGTATTTATGGAAACAACCACTGTTTTTCTTGATGCAGAGTTACAGTGCATGGTGGAGCTTGCAAGAACCCCGAGCAGGGGAAACCCATGGCAGTGCTGTGTGCTACTGCTGCCTCAGGGGAGGGCTGATTTTTGGGGGCGAGGAGAGCAACACTGAAGCTTAATTATTTTTCCCCTGCCTTTCTGTAGGTGGCTGGCACACGTCCCTTCCATGGCGTGTCACCAGCTTGTGTTGGTGTGCTTTCCTTTGGCACCCAGCTGTAGCACACCCTGAAAGAACGCAGCCTCAGCCACCTGGTTTTGCTGCAATTACCCATATATGCAGCCTGATTATTTAAAAATGCCAAAATTAGAGATTAGGTTTTTTCAGGAATCAGCTATTCGTTGAAAAATTCCTGGTGTGCTTGTGGCTTGACACAGATCCGGTGTGAATTTTTCATTTCTCCGTTTGGATGCTCAGGTTACACGAGGTGGTTCCTCCATTAGATGGCACTGTGTGTTTCGGCAGTGCCTTCAGTCACCCCCCTGTGTTAAATAGAAAGTAATTAACTTTTAGGAGGTGTATTTGTTATAAAAAGCAGTCTCTCCATGTGGACATGAGTTCTCTGTCCTTAGAAGACTTAGGAAAACTTTCTTGCCCTCTCTTGTATTTATTTCTTTTCTTTTTTTTCCTCTTTTTTTTCCCGCCCCTGTTTGGATAGCCGTACTGGAAATGCAGAACAATAGCAAGTACATGGAGGGTGCCAGTGAGATCAAAACTGACACCTTTCCTCCCACTCTGAAATTAAAGGATTTTTACCTTTATATGGATGATTTAATTTGGGTCTCTGTGATTTGATAAACCAAACGTTTTGACAAAATTTTTTCATTATTAATGGCCATGTTACAGAACAGCTCTTTCGTTTCCTTAAATTTGGAAGTACCAGACATCACAGATCTGGTTGTTTCCCTCAAATCCATGAAAGAGGTGTGGATAAAAAACTTATTTCTTAGTGACTGAGAAGGAATCAAGTTACTACATCACTGCAGCCGCTATTTGATCCATTGGTGTTGTTAGAAAATTGAGATTGAGGGAAATTATCTTTATTTAGCTTGGACAGAAATTCATCCCTGAAGAGGCCAGGGCAGATCTCTGCTAATGGGGAAGGTCCTGGACATGATTTTGACCTGGCAAACTGGCACGGCCTTCCTTATTCCAAGGTGTGGTTTGGGCATCAGGATGAGCCAGTGATAATTCCTGCAAGAGATTACGCCTGCAGCCGCCCTGTTTCAGAGGGCATGAGAATTTAACAATGTGAATATGAGATATTCCATGCCTGTTGGCCTCTGTGCTAGAGAACAGTCTCAGGCTCATTTAATTGACTCATATTAATTGTAGGCACTGTGTCCCAACAAAATGCTAAGCAAACAGGAATTTACTCATTCTGGATATTTCAGCCCTATCAAGGCAATGAACAGCAGTAGCGTACTTGGTGAATATTTTACCATACAGGTCTTTGGAAGTACCACTGCTCTTGCCTGCAACTGCAGTGGTGTGTTGTAAGGGACTGCAAAAACAACCTTAATCAAGAAAAAGAACAGTAAATGGGATTGGGGTTCAATATTGTATTTAACTGGGAAGATAATATTACTCTGCAGGCTGGACTGGGGTGAGGGAAACATGGATTGCTACCTGACTGCATTATTGACTCTCAGGGTGACTTTGAGCCAAATACTTCAGTTTTCAGAAGAGAGTAATGAGTTTTCCTGCTAGCTGGACACACTTCACAGGGTCATAATTTTGTCCCTAAAATAGTGGCCCTCTACACCTAAGGCTGTAATTTTCTCAGGTTTGAATCTATAACATGGGAAAGCTAATAAAGGCACTTTCCCCATCCTTTTTTAATCTATTCTAATGTGCTCTAAGCTTTTTGAAAACAAAACTGCTGCTTATTCTGTGTAGAAAGTAATGATCTGAAACATAAATTCCCAATCCCACATTTTGGATGACAGAGTATACTAGTGATCCTTAAAATAATACTCAGGTTATTTATATTAATTATATAATTTATTTTAATGACCTATGCATATGAATCAACATGCAAATAAAAAAAGTCAAAATCTATAAAACAGACTTCCTAGGTGAAGAAAAACATAAATGCATGTTCTAATAATACAGTTTACCCAACAGTAAACTGTTAACAGCTCAGCTTATGTACAGCATTAGAAAGGAATTTAAGCAGATGCGGTAAACTATAGGTTGAATGTAAAAATACAGATTCATTACTGTTTAATTTCAACTGAATTTCCAAAACTTAAGATTCTAAGGTTTTCATTACAAGCAATTTTTCAAGGTGTTATTTAATAGCTTCAGTCTATATGTTAGTAAGATGTACTCAGATATGATTTGAATTTTGTAAAAGTGCTTGAAATGAGAAACTTCTAGCCAGTAAAATGATCTATAAATCAATAGCTGTGGTAACTTTTAGACAACTTGAAGATTACAATTTCTGTTGGGGTTTTTCATTGATAAAAGGGAGTTTTTTATAATTTTAACTAAACTCAAGTGCGGCTGTGCCCTTTTGCTACCTGTTGTGATTGTCAGATGTCACACGTGTGGGAACCCTGTGTGGCACCAAGATTGTAAGAGGTGGATGGGTGGCAGTGAGCTCCTCAACAGCTTGGAAATGCTGGTTAGTTTCAGCACTAAAAGCCTATGTTGGTGAAGCTTTAAATGAACTTGTCTACTTTTTATTTTATGTTAGTCTGATGCTTGTTATATATGCAGGTATTTGAAACCATAATGACTCATTGTATTGGTTTGCTTAGGTGGAATGGTAGGTCAGCCAGAGAATTAGTCTACTCTTCTGAAACTCTTGGTGATAAAATTGTATTTCCTGTTATAGGTCTGGGTGCAATGCCAGTTGGTCTGATTAAACTGATCTTTGCAAATATGCTTTGTCACACTTTAATGTTTGGATGATCTGCCTGCTAGCCAGATTTATTAGGTCTCCTGACAACACAATAAAAACATCCAAAGATTAATACTTACCAAAAAAATTTCCTTTGAATGGATACATGTGTAGCACTGGCATTGTTAACTGAAATTAGGAGTGACACAGTTGTATATTTCTACAGATAAAAAGAAGCATGTTCTAGGTTTTGCAGTCTTATGGTATATAAAGAGAAAATACTGAAAGTTTTACCTCAAGTAATTTAATTTATGCTGTTTATGGCTCAGTCACTTAGGGAAGAGAGATCTTTCTTTAGAAAGCAAAATGTCATGACATCATTATTACCCAAGAATGCAGGGCACACACTGAATTCATGCTCCGTCAGTGCATGTCTTCAGGACTTGTTTTGCTGATAGATTCCCAAGGGGAAGTCCCATGCCCACATCTGATACTTTCTCCAAACACAAATAAGATCAACACAAGTGTCTTTTAAAAGGGTGATTTTTCACCTCCTCTGCCAGCAGGAGAGGACTTTTCCTCTAAGACTGTGGGTCAAAAAAGGACATAACCAGACAGGCAGTCTGAGGAGCTCTAAAATCCTTGTTTTCCATCACACTGGTGTTACTGCTGTTTGGGATCCCTTGCTGGAGTGCCAAGCTCTACTGGAAGTAGCTTGTAGCCTGGATAAGGGACACTGTACTGACTCTGCTTGTGTGAGCCACTAAGATTACCCAGGATTTGCACATGCTCAGTCTGAGTACATTAGAGATGGTACATTACAAATTGCTGTCAGGTAAACACTAATAGAGTGATCTGAAGAAAACAATGAAAGGATATTTAAGAGTGCTCTGTGGGCTTTTTTTTTTTTCTTTTTAGAACATCTCCATATAAGTTCTATTTATTGTAAAACACTCACTGACACGTCTGAAAATATTACTATTTTAAAAGGCTGACTAGACTTAATGTTGGTTTGGACCATCATTTCCTTTTTATTATTGCAAGGATATTTCTCTGCCTTTCTTTGTTAAACTAGCTTAATTGAGAATCCAAATAGCACCCTTGAGACAACCATACGGGCTGATGGCAATTGCATATTAGAGTCAAAATCATCCTGTTATCAAGAATAAATCATGGTCTTTCTCATTCACAGGGTTTCTTTACAGTGTTTCCTCTTGGGGTTTTTTATGACTTTTCTTCTGTAAGAAGACTTGACAACTGATAATGAAAATCATTTATAGTTCAGATCGCCTGGAGAATGAGGGGAAGACAAACCTGACTTCATTTTAGGAATTCAGTGTTTGGGAAACTACCATGATCAAATCCACTCTGCACAAAAGGACAATTTTTAGAAGAAAGGAAAAGGAAATTTTTAAGGACCTTTTATTGATTCAAAGGTGGTGCCCACTCAATACAGCTTTTGTATAAAATACTGGGTCACTTGTGATCAGAAAAAGCACTGAAACATTCATGAAAAGTCAAATATCACTGAGAAGCTGAGACCTCTGTTTCTCAAAGCAGGAGGAACTCATCTTACAGGAATATTCTCTTTCAATGATTTCTCTTATTTAAGAGAAATTGTTGTATTTAAGGGGCAGTGTTGTAGTGTGAGGCAAGAAAATTGCTCTTGGAGATAATTTATTGCTGAAGTGGGAGGTTTTTCCAGCTCAAACTATTCATTACAAGTAGTATTATGAGTCTCATTTCTATTACACCAGACAATACTTAGTGTTGTAAATGAAAATAAAAATGGGCTAACATCAAGACCAGCATGATAAATGAGGAAAATTATTTTTTGTCTTTGTAAGGACTGTGATTAATAGTTATGTATTTTTAGGTCAAATGTTGCCATTCTTTGTGCACTATGAAAGAGGTGAAAGCCACTCAGGAGGACAAAACTGTGGATGGGAGGCCCTTATGGTCGGTGTGTCTCTGTTGTTAGTGTTACCCAACAGCAGTTTTACCTTCTCCAGGTTGTTTCCCAGTGGGATGTGCTCTGTCCCGACCCCACGGAGCTGTGCTCCTGATGGGTCTCTTCCATTTCGGTGCATGAGTGAGTGCCCATGCTGCACACCCACCAGATCACACGTAAAGCAGCTCTGAGATGTGGCAGAGAAGAGGGGAGGCCAAGCAGCGCTCTGTGGAAGGATATTTGCCCTCTGGATGACACCAGATTTGGGGAGCTGGAATCGGTTTCCTTGCACAGGCTTTTGGTTTCTGTGTTCCCTCTTGCTCCTTCATGTGGCTGCTCTCTTCCTCCTCTCTTCTCACTGGATCAGGATGAAACAACAGGATTCTGCTTTATTTCTGCTCCATCTGCCCTCCCACGCCTCCACATTAGATGTGGGACTTCCCATTAGCATCACTTAATCTAGCCCTGCCGTTGTTTTCAAGGCATGGAGGAAAACGTGTCCCTCACCGAGACACTGTTTGCAGAAGAAGTGGGGAGCCTTCTGCGAGACGCCGACTCTTTGGAAGATGTGGCCTCTGACATGACAGTCCTGGAAGCTTTGATTATTTCCGCTTTAATCAGGAGGTTGTCCCAGATGACTTTTGTGCCTAAATCCATCTATGGTATGCAATTCCATAGTGGCGACTGAGAGGGGTAAAAAACCCACAAAAACAATGTGATAAAGATATATGGAAGATACAGACTCAGAAATTGCAGCTGTTAAATATTAGTATGATGAGGCAGGATTATTGTTGCTGCACTTTCCTGGGGAATGAAAACACAGCACTCCTGGGTGAAGCCTGTGCTGGGAAGAATTCTCAGCATGTCACAATACTCCTGAGACATCAATCATCTAGTTATTCTCACAACTTCAGCCACAAAACATTGCTTAATTAAATAACGTAAGCAGACACATGTTGTATCTGTGCACACCATTCGAGGAGCCTTTTCAAAGCAGCTGGCACTTGAAGTGGGAATTTTTTCAGTGTGAATTCTAAACATGAACAGGGAAAAGGTTACATTTTTGAAACATCTGTAATCATTTGTGTGCCATATAAGTTAATTGGCTGTGTATGGATTTTAAGCAGTTCACTCCTCTTCTCTTATGTTCTGACAGTGTATGCTTTGCATTCCTGAAACCTTTACAGTTTTCCTAAAGTTTCTAGAAACAAAACCTGAAATCCAACTAAATTATGTTCAAAATGCAATAACGTAGCTATTATCTGCCTGCTTTTTATTATTTTTTACTACTTCTTTGGTGAAAAGAGAAAAAAAACCATATCAATCGGGGTTAAGACCTAACCGTATGACTTTTAGGTAATATTATAAAAATACGACAGGAAATCAGTGGAAAAACATCTTTTATTTCCCTGCATGGGAAACAAACCTGTTCATAGAAGTATGTAGTCCAGTCAGAGAAGTAGAGCATCTATCCTTACTACAAAATAAAGACTGGCTGTAAGGCTTGAGGTCGATTTATGCAAAAATAAACACCTTGTGTTACTAAATCATGAGTGTGCACAAGAATGGTTTTCCATGCTGGAATTATTTTGCAAATAATTTGCATCAAAATTTCAGAATTTGGTAAATAAGAATGGTATCTGTATAGACAAACACTTGCTCTGTGGGCTTTTTTTTTTTCTTTCTGTTGATTTATGGTTACTAGTGATATTTTTGGTTGGGTTTTTTTTTCTTTCTTTTTTTTTTTTTTTTTTTTTTTGCTTCCAGGAGGTAAAATACTTTCTTATTCCTCACTCCAGTCCCTTTCTCCTTCTGATTTTCTTTTTTGCTCTGCCTATAACCTGATGTTGGCTGCAGTGAAAGATGATGTCTTCAGTTGTGCCACTTGAGTTCTTTTAAATCCTTCTTTTCTGTGGGCAGAAAGATGAATGATTCCCTCTCCTAAAATGTAAATCTCACAGCTTTCCTTGTCTCAAGTATATCTACAGTCATTTTAAATAGAATAATATGTGTCCTACCTTGGTGCAGTGTGCTCTCCCTCCTGAACCTCTTCTTCTTATGTGTTTTAATTGGCAGCAATCTGAAACTAAACAGTCACTTAGGCATAGTGGGAGTATGGGATTGTATGCACATGGGCTTATATGGAAGTCTGGGAACTTCATTGGATTGAACATCAAACTGTAAGACACTGAGAGTAAAAATAACCCTGGCAATTAGGTGCCTCATATGAAGTCAAGAAACAAAGCCTTTCATTGTAGACTTCCCAGTTCCTATCAAAGTAGACTGACAACACTAATAAACTGATTCCTGCTTGGTGTCTCATGTGCAACGTGTAGTTATGAACATTTTGCACCATAGTTCTTGCCTCTGGCATGCTCTTGAGAAGGCTGAGGGTGTTTGGAAATGAAAAGGCAACGAGCTGAGGTGTTTGCTCATCCTCAGCTGGGGCTCAGGCATGGAGCCTGCAAGGGGCTTTGGGGTCTGTGCTGCTGTTCATATGATTAAAATGGCTTTTTTTGTTGTGCAGTTTTTTTCTATTTGTTTTGGGTTTTTTTTGTTTTGCTTGTTTGTTGTGTTTTGTTTTGCCTTTTCTGCTTGTTTGTTGGAAATTTTTTGTTTTGTTTTGTTGGTTTTTTGAGTGTTGAACATAATTAGTTAATTTCACAGGTGTCTAAGGAGATGACAGACTGATTCAATAGCTATTCACTGCATGCGTCTGATTTCATATAGAACACAAATTGATGGAGAGACTAAACGTGGGCCCTACCAAAAGTCAGCTCAAATTCATGCAGTGAAGATCTATTGAATCAGTTTGTCATTCCCTTAGACACTCAGACCTGACACTCAGAATCCAAATGCATTTGTCAAAAAAAAAAAAAAAAATCTATAAGCTCTCTTAAATGTTTTTAGTTATTTTGTTCAGTTTTTCTAGTGAAGTACGTAAGGATGATGACTAACTGAAATACTAATATGCTCTAAGTCCCATCTGCTGGTGAATAACTGAAATGATGAGCAGCTGATCCAGGTCCTCATGCTGTCTGGTAATTGACCAAGAGTATTGTATCTGCCACGAAGTGTTTGTTTTCTCTGTAATGGCTGATGGCTGCTGTCTGGCAAAAGGACAAAATCAACCATCCAAAACGTTTCAAACTATCAGCGAGAATTAGTGTTTAGCCCCTACATGAGCGTAGCAATAAATCTGTTCCATTCCTCTTTGGTCTTTGTGACAGCTAGCGACAGAGACTCAATGTAGTTGTTATGGCTAGTGTGTGTCCCTGCCTTTTCTCCCTGCTATTTGTTCCTTAAAGATAAGTGCTTTCTCTCTGAGATTGGTTAAATGCTGCTGCTTTCAGTATCTTATTGTTTGTCTCTCTCCTGTTAGCACTTAAAACTTTCACACTCAGTTCCACTTACTAGCTTTCCTCAGAGTATATTCTCAGGTAATCCTTGGAATGCCTCACTGAATTACTATTGCTTAGAGATTTAATGTTGAAATTCAAGATTAGGAAACCAAAATGTATGAGTAAGTAGCATCTGAGTTTGTTCTGGACTCTCAAATAAATGGGCATCAGCAAGAGCAGGAAATAATTTCTCAGTTCTCTGTCCTGTCTGCTACTTACCCTCAGATATGGAAGCTCTTAGAACCCTGTGAGAACACAGGGTTCAAAGCATCCACGTTTTCTTGCTAGCTTTTCAGTAGCGGTCATGTTTCTTAGCTTTATTTCACCGTAATGATGAGTCACAAGTGAAACTGTGCCCTGTGGTCTGAGCCGCTGCCCATGTGCTGCTCCCTGGTCCTGCTGGTGTGTGAGGATCATCTGCTGCTGGACATTTGTTGGTCCCACTCGTGCTCTGTGCAGAACCTGCCTGCCCTGGACCAGGAGGGCTCTGCTCTGTGTCTGCAGCTGTAAATTGTGAAGGCCATGGGGAATTCACCCCTTTGGGAAGCATCCCAAGGGCTGTGGAGGAAACGCATGGTGGGGCTTTCAAAAGTCTGTGTGAGCATTGCTTTGGGGCCTCCCAGTGTTTTTCTTTCTGCCAGTGGGATTTACTGGGATTTTATGTCCTCTTTTCTTGGGAGCAAGGAGAATGCTTGTGCTCTAAATGATGTAGTTGCTATTGTTAACTCAAGTAGGATGGATAGAACATGTACTTGTATATTAGCATTTCCTAAAGTATGAACCCCTACCAAATGTATATTTCTGTGAACATTTCTGTGAGCATTTCTATCTTTTCTACTGAAAGCAAAAACTTTTTGAAAATAAAAGGAAAGTACTTATTAAGTACTTTCTAAATTGTAGATTTAATTAATTAATTGTCTACTTTTATAATTAGTCTTTCAAAAATTGTGTGACACTGAGGTGAGTGAGAGAACTTTTCTTTACATTAAACTGGTTACAGAGATAAGATATATTGGTAGAAAACAACTCTTTTGCTTTCAGAGGTCAGAAGTAATTGCATATGGTATGTTGTACCATATATCCTAGGCAAAAGGAAGGGGTAAATGATAACAGATTGAAAAGAACTTTTATTTATTTTCATTTTCAAGCTGTGTAGCAACTGCTGTAAGAATTCCAGGACATAAAGTTCCATTAGTGATACGGTATAAATAACTCTTTTTCATTTGTTACAAAGAGATATATAAATCTATGCAAAGTTAGAAATATGCTTTCATTCTATGGCATAGAATGAAAATATATCTAATCTTTTATTAGGAAGCCCATAGCTCGGTATCATTTTGTGCAGATTCTAGCAGGTTTTTTCAGATGTCTGGATTATTGTTAAAAGTATTCTTTAGTGTCAGATTGTGGAAAATGAAAATTCAAGGCCACAAGTCAAAGACCCTCTTCTATGAAATTGAATTTCCAGAGCCAGAAACCAGGAGCCATTGCTTCACTGGAACAGGTGTTGGCACTCAGATTCCTTGGGAAACTTTCCACATGCAATCCATCACAGAGAGGTCAAAGTGGCTTCAGTTTGTGCAACACTTAGAGGGATTTGCAACCTGCTCAGGAAAAGTTTTAACTTCTTATTTGAAATATAGATCTTTATTACAAAGAATGCCTGTTATGTATGTGATGTGGTTCTGTGCAACAAACTCAGTTCTCAAAAGTGTGTTTTTCTTGGTCTGCACTATCTATACACACCTTTTATTTTATAGTCTCAATCCCTACAATAAGATTAAGAAAATCATGCTACTCTTCTTAACTCAAAAACCTCAGATGAATCCCAAGCCTTATGTCAGGCTTTTACTTCTGTTGGAACAAACACGTAGTTTTCTCAATTTAAATGATTACTGAAATGCAAAATAACAGATGCTTTCTATAGCACATCTCTTTAGCACTGTGAAAAACATTATCAAAAGACAGATAAAATGGGGATAGTTCCCCACCACAGTGCAATATAATTTATAGAACTTATTTGATGCATGCAATGATCTGCCCTTTTCAGAAGTTGTGACTGGTGACAGAAATGGGAACTCAGGTCATTGGGTCTTACTTCAGTACCTGTACTTTACACTGGTCTTATATTTATCTGAGAACACCTATAGTTCTAAATGTATTTATATTTAGTAGTCTTTGAAGAGAGATGAACCTTTTAAAGGAAAATGGAGGTTTTGGAATGACTACAGTGTAGTGAGAACTATGATTATTGCTTTTGCAAAGATAGCTATTGGAGTACTATCATTCATAATGAATTTATTCACAGATAAAAACTGTTCTGCTTAAAATGCACAAACACATACATACACGTGTGTGCTGATTTTGTTGATTATATATAAGTATTTGTAAGTTTAATGTGAAAATCCTGTTGACTTATTAAATCACTTGAAGATTTTATGGATATAAGGCAGATGTGCATTTTTAGCAGCACCTTATCATCATAATGCGTTTTAATATTCTGATTGAATATTCTTGAAAATGAAATGCATGGTTCATTGCCTTTTCATTATGAGTTTAGTGTTTGAGTGGGGAAGATTTCTGCCTTTCTGCACCTTTTTCTGTCTTGATTGTGGACGTTGATCCAAATTATAGGCATAGGTTTTATAGGGTTATTTGTTTCCAGAAGATTTAGTTAACATTTTTGAGTGCACAAAAAAGATACTAGAATTGAACAATTTGAAAATTCTGCTTCTTCTATTTTGAATATTATAAGGAAACTTTGCAATTAAATTGATGCCTTCAGGAATCATAGGGAGGGAAGTAATCTCATCCAATTTGGGTGAATACACAGAGTTTTTCTTTAGTTCACATTTACAACTCCCATTCCTTTTATCAGTAATTAAACACACACATTAAGGGAAGAATGTCACAATGTTTTGTTTATTTGAGAATTTTGGCATGAGAAAAGAGTGCACATTCATGCAAGCTAGATCTGTTACTGACCACAATAGCTGCAAAGGAACAATTACACTTTATTAGTTCAATAATTTTGCTAAGAAGCAAATATTCATTGTAGCTCTGTGGATGAATAACATACAGCAGATTCACAGCATCAGGGGAGCATCAGTATTCCTATTCCAGGAACAAGAACTTCACTGTCTTTCTGGATGCTCTATTCTGGAAAAGGCCACTGGCATGGGATAAAGCAATGCTGGGAAAAGATTCTGTGTAGGCACTGTGCAGGAAACTTCAAAGCTGCCTTTTTAGTGTGATGTTGCAAGATAAAATAGTGGAAGAAGCCTGGTTTAGTTTTTATTCTGTAAGCATCCTGCCTGTTTTTGCTAGAGTTGCATAAATTTAATAAATAAAGGTAAATAACAGAGTGTACTTCTGTGTCCTGGATCTTGGTAACCCTGTGTGTTAACCTAATCCACAATCAGATTTGATAGGTCAAGGGGTAAAGGTTTTCAACTAACATCGAGTAGATTCAGCATAGATATAAGGAAGAAGATTTTTACAATGAGGGTGGTGATGGTGGAACAGGTGGTAGATGCCTCATCGCTGGAGACATTCAAGGTCAGGCTGGATGGGGCTCTGAGCAACCTGATCTAGGTCAAGATGCCCCTCCTCATTCAGGGGTTCTGGACTAGATGGCCCAAACTCTTCTACAGTTATGACAGTACATCTGGAATTAATTTTGTTTAATTACAGACATGTACTACTTTAGTGGTTGGTTTCAGCTAGTCTTGCACTGGCCTTTTATAGCCAGAGGGTAGAAACACTTTTGAAAGGATGCTGAATCTGGTTTCAGGCAGAGTGGTTGGGCAGGAATGGCTTAGTTGAGGATGGCTGGTTTTGCTCACAGCTCCTCAACTGCCTATTCTTCTGCATGTTCAGACAGATTGTAATTTTGAGGAGTAAGAAGAAGAAAGTGAGAAGAGAGAGAGAAGGAATACTTTGCTTAAGGAAAAAGCATATCTGAAAGATTTTAGAGCAAAGGAGCTGCAGAAGCAGCACCACCCACTTTCCATATAATATTCCTGAGACACCTGCAGCATTTAACTGAAACTTTTAAGTTCAATAAGTAGTATAAATGTGGAAAATAAATTTCTAAATGGAATATATTTGTTTTTTACAGTTTATGGGTTTTGTAATCTGAACCTGGTAAATGTTGAAATAGCTTGCCTTTTTCATGCTTCCAGCATTGTGTTGCCTTGTATTCAGGGTGAAGCCCAAAGCTGGGTGTTTCTAAAAATGACTCTGCCAGTTAAAAGCTTGTTGCAGAAAAGGGTGATAGAATATAATCTGAACATCACCTACAACCCCTTTAGTTCTGTAATTATCAGGCTGGTACAGACTCCTTTCTTCTGTATGCTTCAGTGTCATAAAAATTTATATTGCTGATTATAAGATACAGATTAATATCAACAAATTAGTAACAGAGATGTGAATTATGTAATCAAACTCATCATTTAGCAACTTAAAAGCATGTGAAGAAATAATAACAAATTCAAGGGGGTTTAGCCCTCACAACTTTTAGGGGGGATTTTCTTTGCTTGGTTTTGGGTTCGGGTTTTTTTTTTAGGCATTTGTATGCTTCAGCTTACAATGAGGGGCCTCCTCCACTGTTATTATGGTATTTCACCCTCGGTAAATGACAGGCGTTATTGGTACATAGAGACACATTACACATTCTCTCACTGCAAAGCCTTCATTGCATGCCATTAGATAACAGCATGTGTTCAGTAGCTGCGGTCTCTTAGCAACTAACTCTGTCTCTTTCTTTGGAATTCTCCTTTTGTGACCCAGAGTCAGGTCTTTAGACATAAACCTCACCCTGCTTTTCTATTTCCAAGACAGTGAAAACTGGAATGTTATGGGGCGCTTATGTAATATCCAGATAGTGAGAGAATATGTCCTTCTAAATCTATTGCAAGTATTGAAAATAGAGATAAATTTGTATTTAATAATTTAATAATATATATACTATTAAAATTATGCTGGTTTATGGTATTGTTGGTAGTGGCATGCCAACATATTTTAATATGAAATTTATGTTATCTAAAGAAAACACATAATTAAAATCTGCAGATTTGGCAGTATTACATTTATGTTAAAAATATATAACCCTTTTCACTGATGTAGACATTAAAGTATGTACTTTGGGGGATGGTGATCTGTTGGTTTGGGGATTTTTTGCTGTTATATATCTGTATTTGAAACAAGGATGGACAAAGAAGAGCATTCCTTCTAGGAAGGAGATTAGGGGCTATGCTTTCAGAACAGAGGTTTACATGCAGATCTTTTTGTGTATGGTCCCAAAGCTCCCATTTTATGGGGTTGTATTTTTTTTTGTTTGTTTTTTTTTCTTTTGTTTTGAGATGTTACTTGCTTTTTAGTGTTCTGGAAAACCCTTTATTTCCTAAAGAAAACCCTGGGTTCAAGAATGATTTTATTAACCTAAATCTTCTATTAATTCAGTTAAGGAATATAAGAGTTATTCTGGTGAGGTGGTGGGGAATTGCTGTAATGATTATAGTCCTTCTAAACTGCAGATATATTTTTATGTCTGGACAGGTCTGTGGTGAGGAAATATGATTATAACAGAATATGTCAGAATGCACTGAAGAGATTTTTCATAGTAAGCACTTTTTTGGGTTGTGTTTTTTTTTTTAAACCAAAGCATGTATAATGTTTAGAAATCTTTCTGAAGTGACAATTCTGGTCAATTCTTCTATGTTAAGCTGATTAACTGTTTCTGACCTCTCAAAGTATGTCATATATAATCCTAGAAGACCACCAGAGTTGAAACTATTCTGTTAGTTTTGACATTCCCATCAGGCTTTCTGTCTGTTTCACAAGCAATCCTAATTCACTTGTTTTTAGTTAAGTTGACAGGTCATTGTTAACATCATTACTAATAGCAAACTGCTACAAGTTACACATGTTTTGACAAGAGGACTCTTCAAAACATAGTGATACCCATTAATTAGAAGAGAAGGAAAGTGCTTGTTTCTTTTGCTCAAGAGCTGAATATTACCTTAATATTTTGGGATTAGAAGAGGGGAGATAGTATATTTACTTCAGGAAAAAAATTTATATATTTCTGTCTGAAACTGAGTGAGAACCAAGTGGAAACTATCATGATGCATATCACGATACTTGGAAAGTTTCTCTTTCTGGTAGCTGTTTGTCAAGTAGATTTTGAGTGAAATATCATTTCTCTATGAAGGGCTGCTTATACTTCATCTAACTTGATTTGATCAACATTTTTTCATGTGTGTAACCAATTTTATCATCAAATGTGAAATAAGAGATAGTCTGCTGAGCTCCTTCCCTTCCTTAGAGGCAAAAAGTTAAGATACAGATCCTTACCCAGTGAATGCAATGTAATCCAAATGTGAGTCTTCTAGGAGAAGGGTTCAAAGACCATTCCTGAAATGTCTGTTAGGTGACGCATGGTTTAAGGAGTCATGTGAGTGAGTGTTTTTTTGCTGAGAGAGACTGAAATTCATAAACAGTTGTGCTGGTTTTGGCTGAAGTAGAGTTAACATCCCTCACAATGGCTGGTATGGAACTGTGCTCTGGATTTGCACTGAACACAGGGTTGATAATATGGAGATGTTTTTGTTATTGCAGGGCTTACACAGAGCCAAGGCCTTTTCAGCCTTTCCTACTGCCACACTGGAGAGGAAGTTGGGGGTGCATGGGAGACTGGGAGGAGACCCAGCCAGGACAGGTGACCCCAACTGACCAAAGGGATATTCCAGACCATCTGACATCACGCTCAGGATATAAAGTGGGGGGCAGAAGAAAGAAGTGGGAGACATTTGGAGTGATGGTGTTTGTCTTCCCAAGTCACCATTATACATGGTGGGACCCTGCTCTCCTGGAGATGGCTGAGCACCTGCCTGCCTGCCCATGGGAAGCACTGAATGAATTCCTTGTTTTGCTTTGCTTGTGCATGCATTTTTTGCTTTCCCTATTAAACTTTCTCTCAACCCATAGATTTTCTTTTACTCTTCCAATTCTCTCCCTGATCCTGCTGGTGGGGGAGTGAGTGAGCAGTTGAGTGGAGCTTGGCTGCTGGCTGGGGCTTAAACCATGACAACTGTAAAGAAAGATAAGAGGGTGGTATTATGTGTAGTTTGAGTGGGATCAAATTTCAACATGGAAGAGGAAATACAGCACAGAAGTTTTGGAGAGAAGCTTGGATAGAGATTTCTTTCTGCTTTCACTCACCAACCAACAAGGCATCCAAAAGCTAGACTGGTCTGAAGCCGTAAAATTCAATATCTGATCAGTAAAAATGGGCAGATCCCACTCTGATTTTCCCATTTTGGTATAAAATTTACAAATTATACATGAAAAATAATTTGGCTTTAAAACAAGAATGGAGCAAACTTTCAGGAGTAATAAACTCAGTTTGGTACTATACTTGAAACCAGAATCTGTAAGAATCAAAGTGTCTTTCTGAAAGGCACTGAATGAAAGGCACATCCCATAGAATGTTCATCCATCCCTGATTAGACAAAAGCATTTGAAGTAGTTTTGGGTGACTGTGTCCTATTCCTGTCACAGTAATGATCAGGCCCCAGAGCTGTGCTTTAAGGTCTGAGTTGTGCATCTCAGTCGTGGGTAATGTGGGCCAAGGGAACGCACAGCACCTCCCTCTGTGCCTGCATGCCAGCCTTGCTTCCCACTGGGAATCTCTACCTGCATGGGGAGGGGGATTGATGCCTGTAATCTGAAGAGCTACAGACAAAACCAAATGCCACTTTTCTGTTTATCAGAAGTGATTTCCACCAATGCTAAATGATGGCTCCTGAGCCTAATCCACTTTGCCTGTAGGAACTTGATGGAAATGGGGATCCTGACACAAATGTAAAGAAGGAACTGGTGTGGAAAGCACCTGGGATGGGAATTTGAGGTAGTGAGACCTGACATATTTACCTACAGATTGTACTGGCCTTGCCTTGTCTCTGTCCTGAGAAGAGAAAGAGCAAGTATCTGAGGTTGCAACTGTTTTGTTTGAAATGTTTGGTAACAAAATGTTTGTGGAAAATGCTTTCAGAGAGTAGGGAAAAATGGGCAAGCCAATGCATTCTTTGAACTGCAAGAAAATGATCCTAAATCATTCCTGGGTTAGATAATAATCGTGGTTTACTTTGTGTGTTAGGCCATGTCTTTTCCTGACATAAGCTAGAGAGAGCTCTAACTTATTCTATTCTCCTCATCAAGCCTGTTTTTTTTTGTTGTAATGTGATTTTTTTTCTAGTCTCTTGTTTTAATGTCTTCATTTGTCTTATGTCTAATTTTATAATTTTCAGGAAAAGTCATGTTAATGTATACATCTTGAAAATGACACCTACACATACTATAATGTTATACTGTAATATTTGTCTTTTAAAAAGGAAAAAATTACCAAATCAGGGTAATGATAGAGCAACTAAGAAGGAGCACAAACTTGAATGGTAGCCTAGGACTAGAGAGTATTCTGTAGTTTGGCATTTAAAGTAAAGAATGACTCAAAAGTTTCTTTCTTTAGGCAGTAAAGAAAATGCCAGTGCAGCAATTTCTCTAATCACATGGATTGACATTTACTTTGAGATTGAGCCTGCCTGTTAGTTAATTAGCTTGGTGGAGTCACATTGCACTCAGCCCTGCCTCTCGGCAGGCCCCTACTGCAAGATTTACATTTCACAGGGAAGAAACAGTCTTGATAATGAAATGATGCTTTGCAGAGATATGTGCAAAGGAGCACAGCTAGACTATGTAAATATGATTTATCCAAAGCTGTAGCACGTGGGTCCTGTTACTCGGATACTGATCTATAACTCACTGATGGCTCTTGTGATTTCACATATATGTGCTTGGTGATTGGTATTAACTTTTAAGTTCATTTATTTTTATGTATGCCATAAAAGGCTTACATCAAAGTTAATATATATCCCCTTCATTTCCCTGATAGCATTTTGTGATGTTTATCTTCTGTGGCTTTGTTATCAGTCACGGTGACATTTTCAAAGGAGGAAGATTCCTACTGAATGCGTCCCATTTAGCACCAGCTTTAAATTAAATATGCTTAGGAACTGAAATATAATATGCAGTACCTTCTTGCTCCATTAGAGTGACAGTGTTCTTTCAGCTGGGAGAACTTCCTATTTTTTCTCATTATCTGAAAAAAAGCAGGAGGACGTCAAGAGGAATTTTGCAGGAAGTTTTATTGGTACCACTGCCATAGCTGAAGTTTCTGAGCAGGCTGTAAAATACCAGGGAGCCATAGCCTTTGTTGGGATTTGTTCCTAACTTGTTTGACCCATGTTGTGTTCCTTTGGCTTCTCCTGTTACCCATGAAAATGAGGGCTCAGGGCTTTGTGCTTGCCAAAGCCAGGGCAAGGTCTGGGCCTTCCACTGTTTTTCTATGCTCTCATTCTTAAGATGAGCAGAAGATGTTTTCAGCCTGATTCCCTCTTTATAGCATTGTGTGCCTGTGTGTTCTTTGCCATTTTACCTTTGGTATCTTCTAAACCTCATGGCTTCCTTCAACCAGGCAGCCCTCAAAGGGGACACATTTCTATGGAATTTGGACCGGGAATGCCCTGGGCAGAAGAGTGGGACCCATGCTGCTGTGAACTGCTGCCTGTTCTGCCTGTGACCTCCCCGCAGGCTCTCCATGGGGATCCCTACCCTGCCTGGGGCAGCAGCAGCAGGGACACACAGTGAGGCAGGGGTAATGTGTGCCTCCCTGAGTAGAAGGGCCAGAATGAAATCCCTGACAAAACACAATGCTCTTCCAAGAAAGCCCTGCTTGCTCTTAACCTGGAAATTAATATATTAATACAAATAATGTCTCTGTTCCATTAAAGTAGTCTGAAGGGGGAAATAAGAGAATCAAAACCCTTGTTTCTAAGCTCATCACTTTGGAGAATTTCCTGAAAGTGATTAAATTGCTACATTCAAACAGAGAGGGAAAAAATGCTGACAGCATGCTGCTTTCATTCTGCTTTGGCAAGTAAGAAGATTTGAGTGACCAAAGTCCCCACTGCATTTTAGGAATGTAAGATAGGGTCGGGAATTGTAGAAAACAGAAGTAGCCATTGTTACTTGTTGACCTAGGATCCTGTTCTGCTGATTATTGAACAAGCGGGCAGGCACTGACAAGTCATTGAAAGGAGAAATTTGCAGATGGTTTGAGAGCTGTGGCCAGAGTTAGAGAAAGCAGAAAGCTAATTAGGCTTGTAAATGTGTAAAAACACCCTCCAAAACAAAAAACCCTACATTTAATTACACCTATATGTGTATTTGGAGTTGAAAAACGATCATCTGCATGGAGTAATTTTATATAAAATGGTTCATAAACATCACAGTCTTTGGTTTCTACTTTGTTTAAAAAGTATGATAATGGATTTCAGCTTCTTCCACACATCAAATATGTAAAAATCTTCAGGTTTTATTATTCATCTCCCATAGGAAAAAATTTATTTGAGAGTGAAAATTGTGAGCTAGGATCATGTAACAAGACTATAGAGATGTATTTAAAAAATTACTCAGACCAGCTTCAGATCTCATAAATTTGACTTCACAAAGAGTATCAGGAAGCATAGGCATAGGTTTGGGATTATCTGTGTTTTTCTTAGGGGGGCAGAGGCCCCAGGCATCCTCAGGACATCTAAGTAATTACAGACTGGTTCTCTGGGGAATCCCTGTTTGTGTATTTTCAAAAGTACTTCTGAGTAGAAAAATTAAGTGCTTTTCATTTTTCTTTGAACCCAAAACATCCTTGAGTTTGAAATTCTTTCCTTTGAGAAAAAAACTACTTACTTGGTAAGTACTTCAGTGCTTGGCTCCTCATCTGAAAATGCCCATAGAGCTAAACTGCAATGATGTTTTAGTGGACTAAAAGGCTGGACTCACAAGGGAAGGCTTATGATACTGTAAATTCCACTTAAATCTCAAAGAAAACTGCTTATACTGCATATTGACTGCAGGTTAACAGAAATTCAATCTGCTTTCCCTTCTATCTCCTTTAAATCTGAGTATTGAGCAGCTTTTGCTGTTCAGCCCTTTGCTTTCTGGGAGATTGTGAAGAACTGCTGGACTTCTCACTACATTTTTCACATACTTTTATGGAGGTTCAGCTACACTTATGCATAACTATTCATAGGTTTTCTTATTCTTCCCATGTTGCTTTCCTTCAGAGCAAAGTAACTGATAAATTAGACCTAAAGGTCTATCCTTGTCCAATGGTAAAGGTCTGTAACCTTTATTTTTAAAATAATGCAGTGTTCAACCAGACTGATTTATGTTTGCTACTTCTGATGCTCTCATTTTTCCCACACTGCTAAAGGGCTGGTATTTCACAGCTGGTGCCAGTGACAGTAATGGCACCACCTCTCTTTCCTTCAGTACATTTGTCTGATGTTTCTCCTTATTTCAGTTTCTGGTTGTACTTCTTGATACCAGCTTATATAGCCCACAGTATTAGTTTCCAACTAATAAGTATACATTAATATGCAAAAGTTAATGGCATTATAAAATTATTCCTGATTGATTAATATTGATAATTTCACATCATTCCAGTGGATGCTTGAGATTATTACAAGAGAATGTGTTGCTGACAGTATAGTTCTATATTTTTATTTTCTGCATATGTGTTTATCTTGAGGCTTTGCTTTTTTAATACACAAAAAAGCATGTATATAAAAGAATACTATGGAATAGTAGCTGCAAGGTATCAGCTGGATGAATCCTCAGGTGCTTTTGTTGCTGTATCTCCACTGAAATTATTTCCCACTCCCTCTTGTATTTACTCACGGTGTAGGCTGTGACTCTGGACTAAAGCAAGTTGCCTAACGCCGCACTGACAGTCTGGTAGAGGGAGGAACTGATCCCACACACATACCTTTACTACTGAACCAAGATTTCTCTGGTTTCTGACTACATTTTATTGTGTATGTGCTTTTGAAATAGTGCAGTGTTATGAATAAGCTCAAATAAGAAAATATTAAGCACGATTAATTGACCTTGGCACAACTGACAGAAAGGCATTAGTGTGCATATCACAGGCTCCTTCCAGTTGCCACTGAAGTTTCTGTTAAGATTTCCCATAACTTCTTTTTGACCTGGAGCAGGCTTCAGGAGTGGCAGTGTATCCCATCCAGTTGGGAGAGCATTCCATCTTAACTGAAGATAGATGTACAGTCTTTAAACAGTGGAAGGAGAAGAAAAGGCAAAATAAATTCAAGAGAAAATTATTTGACAAAATGTCCACTGGTATTCAGTTTACAGTGAAGAAACAAAACTATTGGCTCAGGAAATTGGTAAATAACATTTAAAGCCTCAGGAAAGAAACAAATGTTTTAAAAATCATTCCATTTTATGTCTATATTTTCTGCAGAGAAAAATAAAAAAATATTAAATAAAATGTCAAGGATCTTCCAGAAGAAAGAATTCAGCTGAGCATGAGTGCCTGAAATTTGAGATGTTTTTAACATCTGTGACAGTTTGTTTTGTGCTTTGAAATAGAAAACAATACTAAACAAGAAACATTCAGTTGACACAGGTCCCTCAAGTCACTAAAATTTCAGCTAAGATCATTGCAATCCAGACATCAAAAATTGACAGATATGATGTTTTGCAGCCCTGTCTGGTTTTGCCCACGTCTTGGTCTTATTTTCAATTCCATGAAAGTGAATGATAAAACTCTTGTTCCTGTCACTGGGAGACATCTGTGCCCTGCTATAAAGTTCACATCCAAAATTCTGCCAAGAATCTACAGACAATGCTTTCTGTTAGGAAAGAATTCAGGGTAAAATTGAACAGACTAATCTTTCTTTGCATCTGCATTATGAAGCACCAAAAATGTCCATCCAAATGATTTGTAGCACTGGCTGAAAACCGTGATGCTTCTGTTTGGCACAGTTGGTACACTGAAAAGTTGTGTTGCATTGACCTATGATTACAGCTGGGAGAGCATCTGGCACCTCAAACTGTGATAAATGTTTGTATTATTTTTTGTAAGATGGTAAACATCGTATAAAAAGAAAATTCATTTAGGCAGTCACACTAACTTTTGCATGGCTATAGTGACCGGCTGGTGAAATATAAGATGATATTGCATGACCAGGCAAGCCCTTTCTATGCATTATTAGCTTTAAGCTGCTCAGCCCTGCATGCTTTCTGTGGATCTTCAAGAACTGAAGTCCAGCATTGCAGTCAACCTTAACGATCTCAGAAATGTTGCTAACATGAAATTGCTGCCATTCTTTATGTATGCTTTGTTGTGAATATTTTCTGCAACTATTCTTAAAAGCCATTTATTTACTGCCAGTGTAAAGAAAACATTTCTGGAGAATGATCTAGGGAGTACAGAGGAAAAGCTGCTCTCTAAACTGTGTTTAAACTTTTGAAATTGTGAGCATTAAGTGGCCATAGATCTTTTACTAGCTCAGGGAGCTGCAGTCGGTTTCATTCTGAAAAGGAAGTATTCAGGCTGAAAAGGTTTTCAGAAGTACAGGCATCCAAAATATTGCCTGAACAATAGCCAAGACCAAAGTTCTCAGTCACAATAATACAAAAATATAATTTGAATTCACAAGTGTTATTTATAATAATCAGAAGAAATCAGCAGAAATGGTTATTGAATATATTTGGGAAGTGCATACAGTCACAGAGATATGTTGTTTTTTCTCAGTATTTTTGAACAAAAAAATAAAATTTGAGAAGTACTTTGTTCAGTGCAAGCAATCACATGGCTTCCACTTTTCAGATACAGCAAGCACAAACAGTACAATGTGCGTAAATCAAGAACATTTGTGTCAGACAAATATCCCCTTCACTTGGTTTAAAGTGAAATGATGATGTGATGGCCAACTCAGCTTCTTCATGTTTTAGTAACCTTGGTGCTTTGAAGCATGGGAAACATAAGCTTCAAGCAACATGGTACTCCAAGGGTTGCTTATGGCTGTTTCGGTGGCATGTATCTTTAATTTGTAGTTATTCAAGATATTTACAGGAATAAAATATCTTCCTTTCTTTTTTTCTAGCCCTTTCCTAGAGAATTCTATGGGATTGTTATCATTCTTACTTTAATCATTTCAGGGTGGTACACAATGTGAATAAGAACAGTTCATGTGACAGAAGACCACACTGGAAATTCTGGCATTACAGTAATGTTTTTTCCTTCTCATTAAGTGCAGTGTTATATCTTCAGATACTTAGGCATTTTTTTTGAGGAAAATTGATCAGTTTTCCCTAGTTTTTACTTTTAATTATTTTGTCTTGGGCAAAGGAATCTTGCCCAGCTGGCATCTCTTTAACCAACAACAAAAGACGTTTATTCTACTTACTTTTCAAAGTCTAATAAACTATAATATCACAGACCTTTCCTATTCTCTTCAGAGAGGTGGTGTTTGCTTGTATCTGTGTGCTGGCCTTGCCATGAATCTGAACAGCTTATGGAAATATAGGCCTGGAGATCAGGGATTAGTTGTGCATATTTCATTTTAGTACAGGCAAGACTGACATATTCACTGCCATTGTTTGATTTCTAAAAGGAAGAACATTTCTTAATTTTACTGAAACCCAAGATCATAAATTGTGTTGAATACATTCCTCTGCAGATTTTTCATCTGAAGTGGTTTCAAAAGCAGCTTTGGCTCTTGAATAAGATACAGTACTTACCCCTGTAATCCTAAACTTACTGTCCTGACAGCTGGGGATCTGGAGAGGAGCAGCATTCTCTTTATTTGTGTTTCTGTCTTTGGCAACTTTTACTGTTTCATGGTGGAAATACTGAATTGAATATATCTTCCTAATGACCCTCCCAGCTCAGTCGAAAAAAAAAAAAAAGAAAAAAAAAGAAAAAGAGAGAAAAAAAGTTCCGTAGATTAAAGGAAGAGATGATTTATCATAACTGCAGATTATTCCATTAGAATTTTAACAAAATTTAGTTTTTAAAGGCTCAAGAAATGAAAGTTAATAACTTCGAGCACTGCTTTGAAAATTAGAAAGATTTCTAAGATTAAGTGAATAAGAGGCCATCTAGAAGATGAGTAAAAGCTTTAAAAGATCTATTTTCACACAGGGGGTTTGACATCACATTTCACACTAAACATTTTGTACTTTGTCCACAAGATACAGGTTCATAGAAATGTGCTAACCCATGTAACAATTGAAATTTTAAAACAAATTTCATTTGTAAACAGCTGTTAGTCGGCATCTAGGACATTTTCAAAGAGAAGTGTTTTCTGTGGTAAATGCCTACTGCTGTAACTATATCATGCTAAAAAGGAATTAGTTTGGCAAATTAATTTGGAAAAAAAACAAGGATGAAACAGGATTCCTGGTTAAAATTGGAGAGCAGCCTTTCCCACAGCAGCTAGTCTTAAACTTGGGTTGTGGCAAATAGTCTGGAATCATCACTATGCCTGATTTGCTGCACAGATGTGTAAAATCAGATTATATCCTTAGTGTAAGTCATCAGTCCTTGGAAAAATCATCCTTAGTGAGGATGAGAAGGGAACTATTTTACTTACAATTTCAAGTACCTATTGCTATTGCTCTCTTTTTTCCACGTGTGTGTCTGCATATTTACAGACCCCCGTGTCTGTGGTTTTGGGGTACCTGCTGGATGTGCAGAGGCTTCTGGCACAAAGCCAGCACGTTCAGAGGCTGTGAGTTAGACAACAGCAACACAAAAAGCCATGACTGCCAGGGAACTAAATGCTCTAACCAAGTATCCACAGTGGTATTTGGAATACCCAAGAATTTGGATTAACACAGCCGGTTTTGTTTTGGTTGGTCTTTTTTCCATTGCCATCCTTTTATTTCCCTTTTATTTTTTCCAATTTATTTCTGCATTTCCGGCTTTGGAAAGGCGTTTTTGAGAGAGGTAAGGAATCTGGGAGTTCTGGGAATAAAAGTCAGATTTCCTGGCTACAAGTCATGTGCCTGGGCCACAAACTTTTCCTTCTCAGAAAATCCAATTTTGTACTATGTTGTATCCTTGATTATTTCTCCTCTCCTCATATTTTGGGTTGCTTTGCAAGATGTCATAGGATATTTCAGAATAATGCCACAGATGAAAAATCTCTGTGAAGAAATAATATTTTAAATTTCTTCACTTGTTTGTGTGTGTTTGTTTGTTAACTTAGCAATGACTAAAGTCATATTTCATCACTGTTAGTTTGAGATGTGTCTGATATGTCCTGAGAAGGGCAGGGCAGCTGGTGAAGGGTCTACAGAGTGACTCATGGGAGGAATGGCTGAGGAAGCTGGGGTTGTTCAGCCTGGAGAAATGGAGGCTCAGGGAAGCCCTGATCACTCTGTACAGCCACCTGAAAAGTTATAGATAGGAGAGGATTGGCCTCTTCTCCCAGGAAACCAGCGACAGGACGAGAGGACACAATCTCAGGCTGCGCCAGAGGAGGTTCAGATTGGACATCAGGAGGAGTTTCTTCACTGAAGAGTTGTTAAGTATTGGAGTGAGCTGCCCAGGGAGGTGGTGGAGTCACCTAGAGGTGTTCAGGAAATGACTGGATGTGGCACTGTGTGTCGTGGTGTAGTTGACGAGGTGGTGATTGGTCAAAGGTTGGACTCGATCTTGGAGGTCTTTTCCAGCATGTTGGTGCTGTTGAAATTACTCTGCGTTTTTCTCTTCCTTTTTATTTTTTTTTAAATTACAAATATTCCTAATAGTCAGATTACTAGTTCATTCTTTTCTGAGGCTTTAAACTTAAAAGAGTCAGTTCATAGGATTATAGGACAGTTCAGGTTGGAAGTCTAGAAGCCAATCTAGACTAACCCCTTGCTTAGCAATAAGCTACCAACTTACATGAAAAAGGAGTTCCCTAAGTTCTCTTCTTTTAATTTTAAATTACATATTTTTGTTGGAACCTGACTGATGATGTAAAACATATTATTTAAGTAAGCTTACAAAACCCCGTCAGCTAACACAACTTTTCCCATGTCTATAAAATTTCAATTTATGTGTGTGTGACTTAGCAAAGCTGACAATTGGAAAGATTTGTAATATGTTTATTTTTTAAGTTTCATCCACTTCTTGATCTTTCATCTTATAATACACCATCAATGAAAAAAATAATAAAACATCACTTTGAAAATATTGTTCTATTATACGATGATGTGAAAACACTTATTCTAACCATTAAATCAATAATGTGGTGGGATGGATATACATTATACTAAAAGCAATGGATTTTAGAAGACTTGAGGACTGGAGGGTAGGAATGCATTTATTTTGAGTCTGAATCTGCATATCTTTCTCTAGAAGATGTGTTTTCTTTTACATGGAGTGATTTTTCCACCAAATGGCGCTGTGAGTGAGAAGTGTTAGGCAATGCTCCTCCTAAAAGTAGCTTTACTGTAGAAACACGTATTGGTATTTTTAGAAAGGTATGACAGTGACTTTGGTTTCAAGTACCAGCATCTCAGTAAGATACTTGCTGTGTCTTGTATCTGAATATTTATCTCTAAAGACAGCAAAGCACAGGTCATTACATATTTATGTTAATTACAGTGTGATTAATTAATTCATCAGTTGCTTGTGTGATGTGCCATGTTCCCTGATAATCTCAGAACTCTGCTAGTGTTAGATTCCTGTCCTGGAGTCTGCAAGGACTCTCTTTACTGGTTCTTAAAGTACCTGGTGCATCCACAATCACATTTGGTGGATCTACTGAGTGCAGCGACTGAATCCAGCTGCTTGCATTCTGTGTGCTGTTATCATTTGCCAGCCACTCACCATGAAAGCTGAGCAGGAAACAATTTGCTCATTCCATTAAAATCTTCAGAGATTAAAAAAAAAAAAAAAAGAGGAAAAAGGATGAATATTTTCCAGCTGTTCCCTAGAAGGGGTAAAAAACCCCCAAGATTCACCCCCAAAATAGTTTGTCCTTATGACAGTCATTTCAGATGCGGAAATCTAGATTCCAAACTGCAATCTAGATATAATCATGAAATGTTTGTCTTTTTGAATAAATCTTTTGAAACAATAATTTCCTGATGAAGAGCATTGAATATCCCGAATTCCTGATTATTGCTATGTACCAGAGCCACCATTTGCACATAGATGATCTCTCCTAGTTGCAAAGGGTAATTTTTTTTCCACTTGGTCAACAGCCAATGCTTTGGGAAAAGCAGACATTGCACACTAATATCCCTCTCACCACCACAGATCATCCATGCTTCATATAGCATCATTTGATATATCTGCTGAGAGTATGAATTGGACTTCCTGCCTCTTTTTTCTTTGTAGTCACTGTCAGTGACACAAATCTAATAGGAATAGTAGGTATATGTCTGTTCACAGAAGGCTTTTTTGTAAAGGGGAAGATGTAATCCCATATCTCTCTCATTATATTACTCACCTAAATGTCAGTTTTGGCTCTAACTTTAGTGCTTGATTTTATTAATCGTAATATTATACTGCAAGATGTGCTACTATTTGTATATTATATTGTACTTGAAAAGCACATTTTTCTAGACACTGTACAAGCATAGTAGATGACCCTTTCACAGCCTAAAACTGAGGATCTAAGTATTTACAGTCTTGCTTTATTTAACCCAAATTCATACTGCAGCATATAACTTAAAAAGGTCTACCCATTGGAAATTCTGACCTAACACATATTCCATGTCCATGGAGGTGTTGGCTCTTAAGGGATAGTGGGAAAGGAGAAGAAAGGGAAAGAGTAGGCTATTCTTTTTTCTTTTTCACTGAAGTTGTGTATGGATTTGCTGTGATCGGGTTATTATGATTAGTGAGAGATGCCTCTGCCCAAATTAAGACAGAAAGGAGATCCTGTGCTGAGGTCATTAGTATGGACTTTATTTAACAGTAAACATGAGGTAGACAGATAGAAAAATAGGAAAAAGAGAGAGTGGGGAGAGAAGGAGAGTGTCAGAGAGACAGATTATAGTATAAATATAGTCACCACCCCTGTGGATCCAGCAGCATCCCGTTGGTCCTCTTCTTCTGGTCTTTTTGGTCATAGGGCTCCTCCAGAACACAGAGTCCAGTGGGTTAATATGTGTGCAGGTATATATGGGAACACCCAAGCACCACCCCTGCAGGGGCCAGGGAAGATTTATACTGTCTTTTACAACACTGAATCTGGTTGAACATTTGTGGATCACATGCTCTTCTTTGGTGGAAGGCCTCAGAAATGAGTCTGGGGGCACCTCGAGGGTCTTTGATGGTTTATGACCCATTCTGAGACATGGCAGTTGTCTCTCACATGAATGTGCCATGTGAATGTGACCTTCCTGGGGTGGGGGTGTTTTACAACTTGGCCAGTTTGTGTCATGGAAGAAAACTGGCATGATAAAAAGCACCATCACATCTCCTCAGGGTCTGCTTATTTAGCCCAACTTGTAGCCTCTGGTGGTGGGTGTTCAATTCCTCTGTCTTTTGTGGACCACAGGTTTCACCAGCACTCACCCAAAAACTCCTCCTCCCCCCTTGATTGGCAGGGAAAGAGGGTGTAAGCCTGGCCTCATCAAATGAGTCTGTGGGCTATGGCATCCCCCAGCCTTGTTTACTTCTCCTTAGACCTCAGATAATTGGACAACAGTACAACCTTTATCTTATCTCAAGGTCCCCTCAGGTGGCCTAACTCAAAGTCCAAATTCCAGAAATCCAGGAGGCATATTTGGAGTGGGTGGTGAGCTTTGGTGGTTGCAGCTTTTTTATAGTTTGCCATAGTGGGCAAATCCTTCAGTGATCTTAACAGTGTTTGAGACAATTAGGATTTTTAAGTCTCTTGCAGGATTGAAGGGTAAGAAGGCCTAGATCTAAGTGTCATATGAATGAGAAACAGCACTGTACTTGTACACCAGGTAACTATGGACCCTGCAGATTTTCACAGTGCAGATCATCAACTGATTGAACACTAAAACTGCTTCATCTCCCTCTCTAATGCTGCTTCAGGATGTCTGTGTGTGCAGGAGCTGCTTTGGTGAATGCAGTGTGTGCCTGCTTTGGCACAGAATATGCTGCTGTCCCCACTGAATGCAACAATAAGGCTTCCAGCAGCTTTTCCCATAGATGAGGTTTAATCTGCTGGCTCTCAGGGATGTGCTTAGGGTGTCTGTTCACGTCTAAATTTTTCTTTGTAGAACTGCAAGTGGTGTGTGAGGTTTGTCAAGAAGCTGCCAGTACTGGGCCATTGGATGTGGAGAAACTGTACTGGCACATCTGGCTCTGGGGCATCCAGCATACTGCAAAAAACGGGACAATACTGGGTTACTCTATCAGTGCAGCTCCTGGGTGTTCAACACATGACCTTTCTCTCTGAAGACAGTGTGATTTGTTGAATATGGTTTCAGTACATTATTAATTGTAAGTGGATCGTTTAGAAATGGAATTCTGTGTAGGCAGAGTGACTGGATACTGCATACTGTGCTAGATACTATATCCTATAAATCTCTCTTCTAATTTATGGTTATTTCTATTCATTCTGTGAAAAGGTCAGCAATGAAAAGAAAACAGCAATGAACAGCTTTTTTGATACTTCTGTGACTACTGGTGTATAAACAATTTCCGAAGGATACCATTAACTTCCCTGGTGGGAAAATAAAAATGCTAAATTATTCTAAAGAGTGTAAACAGTCCTACCCACCAATTTATTTCTTAAGGTACCAATAATAGAGCTGGTAGCTTCATGATTACTTTCTTCAAATACTTCAAATAGAACAACAACTAAAAATCAAGGAATATATATAAGGTATAGACTTTGTAGGGTAATCTTATATATATCTTTTATTTATAGACTCAAAAGCTTTTTATGATACTCCTCCACAGCATAGCTGGGTATCTTATAAAGTTTAATGGCTTTCTCTTAACAAAGCTTATCTTTTGAGGGAACAAAATTTCCACTATAAGAACAGGTAAGGAAAGAGCAGTGAGATCAGGATTACACAAGGTCATGGTGGAAGAACACAATAGTAGTAGAGGTGAAGTGAAGACTTCAAAATTCTGTATTATTACCTAGTCTCTCTCTCCACAATATCTTTTCTACCACCACACACTGCTTTTATTTATAAGGAGCATCACATACCGCGTGATTTAGTTTTCTGTTAAAGGCAAGGCACCCACAATTGTGTCTCTTTTTCCAATGCTCTTTGAAAATGAGTTCATCAGTACCCCAAGTGTCTCTGGTGAACCATTCTTGTTGTCACAGTTGCTATTCAAATTATAGAAACATACAGAGAAAAAGATCTGCCTGTGTGAATGGATCCCCACGAAGGAAGGTGACCTCCGTCTGTCAGACGCGCTGGGCTGGTTCACTGCGTGATCCAGCATAAGCAGAGCTGACTTCCAGCCCTGAGCACAATGTGTGGTGTGTGGGGTCACCCTCCAGCTCCCCTGCCCTCCACTCCCAGGCCACGGGGCTGACCTCGTCCATCAGAGAGCGCGACCCCTGCCAGCCCAGCTGAAATGGGCTCAGCAGAATCCCAGCCCAAGTGCAGGGCTCAGAGCACGGCTTTCAGCAGCAAAAACAGTAATAGGAGAAAACATTTGTCTTTGGAGGCACCGCGACTGCCAAAGAGTATATTCACTCCCATTCTTATTTAAATAAGGTGCATATTCAAGGCTTCACTTGTTCTAAAACCTCTGTGAAATGTCGAGGAGAGAAAAATAGAAGAATGCTGTCAAGCTTCCCTGGCAATTAAAAAAAAAATAAAGGGATGTTTTTGTACAGTGATTTCTAGTGTAATTTTTTTGATCTATATGCACATATATCTGTATGCATATGTACATATATACGTGTAGCAAGTCCATGTGTGTGCAGGAGAATAAAATGACACGTTGCTGTAATTCATCATCATCAGGAAAAACCAGGGATGTCTGGATTATTTAATAAAGGTTATCCATGGAATTGGGAAATTTCATGTGTGATCAATCTAGATTCCCTCAAGTAGCCTTGTTGAATTCAGTGGACTATTTGTATGAATGAGAGATGCCACGTCTTGTCTGACTTTAGTTCCACCAAGTGTGTGGGTTGAAATGACCCACAACTGAAAAGCAACACATTTTGCATATTTTATACAAAAGTTGCTTCAAGTGCTTTCAATATAATTTCCATTACTTCATCATGTGGAAAACAAATCAAATAGCTGCATCAAAGAAAAATCAGACATTTCCAGGATACAATACTTACAGTGTTGTTACTTCTTACTGTTTCAGTGTCCATGTTACTTAACAGCTCAAACTGAATTTCACTCAGAGGAGATTTACAGTCTGAGGATTAGATTCGTTTGTCCTCCACATCCTTGAATAAAAGAAGGTGGGGAAGACAGACAGAAAGACTGTCTTGAAATCTGGTACATTCCAGATCTGTCCAGCAGATTACTTCTTGGAGTTACTGTGATTTAGGACATCTCTGTGTAGTTTTTCCCATATCTTCTTCCATTTCACATGCAGAGACCTGAGAGAATATCTTTGTTCATCAAGATGAAAAAGAGACGTAGCATCGTAGAAGAGAGGTAGGGAAATGGTAAAGGAGATGAGGAAGAGTGAATATTTTCAACACAGAGACTAGTGCAATTAGATACATTTATGTATTTCTTGAAATCATCACATACCATCCTTCTGGGCTCAGGGGGAGCTGGAACAGACTCTCAAAGCCCTCCGAAAATCTAATGATTGTTGGTGTGTCAAAACTCAAATATGAAGTTTTATCACAGAATTGATTATTTATTTGAAAATTAAAGTAGTCCTTTTAGTTTTTCATAAAAGCTGTAATGGTTAAAACTCTACAAAAAGCTGATATGGGGACAAATGGGATTTCTTACCACAGGATCAGGGTTGATTTTATATGCCCCCCTTTCATTAATCTACGGTGCCTCAGAGAACTGTGTATATGTCAGACTGCATTTTATTGTAGAGTTTAATTGCGGTAAAGGATGATCTATCTGCTAGAATTTTTGTTCACATTAATAAACTCTCTTGGTAGTTATATAAACATTTACTGTAGCCCATTAATGAAAAGTGTGCTAGTGCAGGTGCTGAGTATACCACAATAAAATTTTAACAGTCAAGAGGTTGTTTATTATCCTTGGTCACATATTCTTTTGCACTCAGATATTGAGACTGAAATGAAACAAATGAACAAATGAAAAAACAAGATTCGAGCCTCTTAAAATGGGAAATAAATTAAAGGAAAACATTTTTAGCCACTGTGTTTTTTGGGTTTTTTAGATGTAAAACAATGCATTATTAATTTAGAGGAATTAATATTATTTCTCCAAGCAGAATATCCGTGATTTTTATTTTTCTTTTATGTAAAAACTACGTTGTTTTTAGTGCCATAAAAACAATGGAAACCAAGAATTCTTGACAACTTATTTTAGGTCTGGTAGGCTTGAATGTAAGCTGAGCTTCCCAGAGAGAGCTGGTGAAAGAGTTTACTTGCTGTAATTGTAATAAAGGAAATTTAAAAATCACAGTCTGATTCAAGTAAAAAATGAATAACTGAATATTGTCTTAAACCACTTTTCCCCCTCTTCTGGGCATGCTTATGTTCTTTAAACAAGTGACATTATTGGACTCAGGATACAGATGCTATTTCTTTTAGATAAGTAAAACTGTGTTTCTGAACCATTCAGTCCAGTAATTCACATTTTGAAGTTTCAGAATCTTTGCTTTCCAGTGTGAGAAAATAAAATTTAAAAGCTAAGAACAGATGATATGTAGGGATCCATTCATATACACAATTTGTTTCTAGTGTTATGCTTCATTTGGTAAACTTTACATGCCTAATGGATTTGATACAATGTTAAACATGTTGGTTATTTTGTGCAATGTATCTTCATTATTATTCTCTGTCTCATATTTATTCCAGAAAGGTGGCCATTCTCTGACTGCCGTGCTATTTTAGCTATTAAAATATTACTAAAGCATAACAAAATGTGTTTTTAAAATAATTTTTGTAGGGAGGTGTGAGGTGTTTAGCTAGAAAATGAAGATTAATGCCATATTCTTCTTCTTCCTATTATTATTATTATTATTATTATTATTATTATTATTATGTTGCATCAATAAAATTTTTTTTGCGTCTGCAAAATATGGATTTCTGGATTTCAGTTTCCATGCGTCTCGCATATGTAATGGCCAGGTTTTTTATAGTTTTCTTTCTTTTTCGACTTTTGTCTGAAGCATCTGTGCTCACAGTTTTACTCTGTTTAGCCATGAGAGGGAGCCTCTCCTCTTCCAAAGTTATCGCGGGGAGCTGCAAGCGTGGGCTTTGGCAGGTATGTTCCTGACGATTTGCATTTGGAAGTGTAAACGCTTCTTTTCCTACGAGGCTGATCCGCTGCAGTTTCACAGGCAGGTTCATTTACGTGGGAGTCAAGCCTGCTAGTTCCACAAAAAGCTATGCAGAAACTATCAAGCCTGCTCCAAATATGTTTTAAGAGTGCGAGATCATACCTGCGCATAAGAGGGATTTAGTCTTTTTTTTAAAAATAGATGGGTCATATACGTGTCTGCCAGCATCACTGCATCATCCAGCTGGTGCAGGAAAGAATGCTGTTTACCTGGTGCTGCAGAGGTTGTACCCTGGCCTTTTCCACAACATCTTTCTCTTCATTACAGACAATAAATATTGGACAGTCAGTATTTTGGTTGTTGTCCGTTAATTCAAGTTAGGTTTTTTGACCTTAGCACAAAGTTTATGCAGTTCATAAGAAAACTTGTGCTTTAGTGGAGTTCCTTTAGGTGGAAGGAAACTCATGTCTGAGTATATTAAAATTTCTGACTACTTTGATTATGTTGAATTGACCAGTAAGCTGCTATAACAGAAAGAGAAATTAATCAGACAAATTAAAAAACACAAATTAAATGCAGAAGGGAAATATATAATTAGAGAAGAAAAACGGAATTATTAGAGAAGCCTGAGCAAAAGAATAACATAAAATGTTATAAGAGTTTAAAATCCAAATTAAATTAAATTTTAGGCAATTTAACTATATAAATCTGTATAAGTGAGATGTAAAGGATGGTATCCTTAAAGTTTGTATGTGGTCAAGGAGCTACAGGCTCCTTTTTGTGATGACCAGAGGTTTCCCTTATGTTTGCCCATCAGGTATGTCATCCTCTTCCTCATCATGTAGGTCTGAGCTGGCACTGAGAGGGGTAGCCTCTGAAAGAGGGATGGTAATTGCTGCTGAGGTGTCGTAGAAACATAGCACTTGCAGTATCTGGAATGAGAGCTCACAGTGGACTCAAACAGGATAGTGGGTTCTCTGGGTTCTCCAGCCCTGCAAAGCTACCATTTCAAGTTTCTCCTCTTGTTGTCTCAGTTCTAGGCCATATTATTGTTTATTATCCTCTGACACTTAATATATACTCTGAAATCTGTCCTGGTTAATAACAGGTTTATCTCACATTATTTTGCAGAAACAGAAAAAAAACAACAAAAAACAATCCACATTTTCTTCTCTCACAGCAAGAGCTGTGCATGGTATTAACTCAGGCATTTCTCACACCTAATATTCTACTCCTTTTCTTGCATACATTATTGGATAATGTCCAGATAAAGTCATATGTTATTTTTTCTTCTCATATGAATATGATGATAATTCCTGGGAGGAATCTTTAATGAGGGAGTAAATCTGCAGCAGTGCTTATATTCCAGCTCAATACTAAAATTCTTGTTGGTATAAGTGGATTTCTTGTATGGAGTCTGATTAACTGTAAGGCATTGATGATGTTTGTGTTTGCAGCAGTTTGCAGGGCAGTTTCCCATAAGCTATTTATACCATATGTCAGTACCCCACTTTATTCCTTACTTCTCCTCCTCCCCCGTCCCAAATATACCCTAGTTAACTCCATTAATTTCTCTTTGTTTTGGAAAAAATGGGCAAAAATGCCACTATGTAAATCATTGTGTATGTGTTTTCACTGTAGTAATATTCAAAAGTTGGAATTCCAGCTGTGCTGCAAACCTCTGAACTGCAGGGAAAATACATGTGTCTCCTCCAAAAGACTTAACAGTCTGAGACTCCAAGCCTAAGAATTTTTCAGCAGATGTTTGTCTTCAAATACTAAAGGGGTTACAAAAGTCTTGATGGTTGGGCTTTAAAGGCCATCCAGTCTTCTCAATGCCTGCGTCTGTGTGCCTGCTTGTAACAGTCTGTCTGTAGCACAGTTGTGATGACAACATCTGATCTTTAAAAGATATCAGGGAAAGTTGACAGTATGGATGGTCTCCTAACCCCAGGCTGCCCACTCATCCCTAGGATGGTTCAGGAGGCTGCAGAAAGGGGCTGGATTATAGGAGTATTTCCTGGCTGCACGAGAGGTGTACCGCACTGTCCAAAATGATAATGTTGGCTTATCTTTGGCCAGCATGCCATGTATGCCAAAGCCTCTGAAAAGGCACTCAGAATGTGTTTTCTTGCCCAATTTACAGAGAACAACATCTTTTTTTGCTCCTTGTATCTTACTGCTGGAGGAGGAATGAAGATTTAGTGTTGTGAAAGCCACATGCTGTTCTTTTCCTTTGCTGTTTTAATTTTGCTCTTCTGTCCAGCTTTAGGAAGAATGACATTTGCTGAAGTTCACAGGCTGATGCACCAGTGTTGGCTGATGTGCTTTGAAGTTCCAAGCTAGACATCCTCAGTTTCACACATACACTCCTAATGTAAACCCAGCTGCACTGCTGAATCCTTGCTTTCATCCAGCTCTGAGACAAAAGCAAAGAGAGTGGGTTTAGACTGAACCCATGGAGATCAAACCCCAGGGAAATGCTGTTAGATAACCCTTGACAAAGTGAAGCATTGACTTCAGTAACATTCTTGCTCAAGTGACTCTAATCACCTGAGTTTTTAATTTCTCTCCCTTTTACCCAACCATGTTTTTTTACTGTGTTCTCCTCTCATTTGCTAGTGCTTCCTTCTTTCTTGCCAGGTCATTCCTCTTCCAGTTTGCAGAGTTGCCACCTCCCTGCTTTCTCAGAAGAAAAATCTGGTCAAGTAGATAAAGAATATCCTGGAAATTCAACATACATATGTTATAGACTAGCTGAGCATAGATCATTAAACAACCTTACCATGGAATACTAAACTTTTAAAATTAATTGTGTTAAGGGAGCCCATTAAAAAGTGTACTTGCTAGAGCATCTACTGACTATGGAACTCAGGTTTCTCAATCAAATGTTTAAAAGTCAGATGATGTAACCTTAAAATGTACATTTCTTTCTGTTTATAAAGATATGCCATCTCCAGATGATCTAGATGATCTTTAAGGTCCCTTCCAACCCAAGTCTTTCTGTGATGCCATTTTCTACACTGCCTTTAAGAATTACTGGGAGTTTAAGGTAAAAAAAATAAATAAATCAAAGAACTGCAGTGGATTGCACTAATCAGCCACACCGGTGAGTCTCAAAGAGCTTACTAATCTGTAGTGTTGCTGGAATCTTTTCCAGTGCAATGGCCTGCACCACTCTGCTTGTAGAAAAGATTCTTTGAACTGCTCTTATGATTGCTATTAAACATGTACGGCTGTTATCCAAATGAAAGCCTTAAATGAGAGCCTTATGCTTTTTGTTAATCCAAGAAACATGGAAAGCAGTAAATGTTGTGCAAATAAAGGTGCTTTGGACAGATTATACAGATAAGAGGACATAGTTGTGAGCAAGCAGACAAAAAATTATGGAGCAGTGTGCAAACCTGCTGATATTTCCTAAAGCTCAAACTTCCTTCAGATATTTATCACAAATCTGAAAGTTACCTTCTGCTACAAGAATGAGAAAAATTAGCTGTTCCAAATTTTTAGTGCCTGTTGCTTTTGTCCTATTGTGCATTTTTTGTTCCTCTCTGCAAACTTCCAAGTACAAAGATGTCTACACTTTTCATGCTTCATTCTTCCTTTTGATCAGTAGAGCTCATCTCATTTGTGCGTATTATAGTTAACCACCTGCTGGATGGCACAAACTTTTTATTTAGAGGTTATTTATTTATATCAAGTGGTCTGTGAAGAGTGGTCTGTTATTTTTCCTAGAACATTTAAGATTCTTTCTTCTTTACAGGGGGAGTACTCTCAGATTGTTAGAGAGAAACAAAGAGGCAATGGTGGCAGTTTAGAAGCTCTAATTGGGATATAAACGGTTCACAAGTACATCACTTGAAACTTCTTTTTAAAGGGTGAAATTCATACCACAATACTTTCACCATGCTAGGATCCCCCCTAAGTCCTGGAATGGGGTCACCTAAACTGAGGGTATAATTCTAAGGTGGTTCTTAGGAAAAAAAAATAAATTGGAATTGAACTGATGAAACAAGATATTCCTCTTTATAAGTCTGTCAGATTTTGCTTTTCTGGATATCAATCAGTCTCTGTCTTCTGTTTGATTATCTTTCATATTCCTTGAGCCAGGCTGTTTGGCGCCAGTATTCACCTGTAAAATCAGAGATTTGACACCCCCCTGTATTCATGATGAACCCATCTGCTTAGATGAACAAACAGAAACAACTACCAAATTATATTAGCAACCTGTGCTCATCTCTAAGGAAATCAGAAGCTAACTACAGGCATTACGGTGTCTGTTAATGAGCTCAAGTCTGTGGAGGTGGAGCCTTCCATTTCAGAATTCATTCACCATCTTCCTTTTTCCACCTTTTTCATGGAAAGACAATTTCTTCACGAAGAGTTCTGTGAAATCTGGCAGGATTTTTATACTCTATGTGTTATTTTTTTAAAAAGATTTCTAAATTCATTTTAGCAGAGAACCTGCATTCAAATACTAAATTTGCACACACCAATTTTAATATATAAGAATCCTCTGATATTTGATGATGTCTTTTAGGTAATAAATAAATGACATCCCATTGCAGTTGTTTGCCTCAGATTACTGCAGTGAGACCTTTGTCCGGTAAGGAATTGTTCGAGATTCATGGTTCAATAATTGAATTAACACAGTTAAGAGATAATTCACAAAAGTCCCACTCCAAGTCTTCTTTTGTTATAAATGAAACAAACCAAATTCTTTCTTTCCTTCCTTTTTTCCTTTGTTCTCTGATGATGTTGCCATTTCCTTAAGCTAAAATATGTCTGGAATAAACACTTTGGATTAATTCCTCTTCCTGAAGCCTTTTCCTTATGCCCTTAGACCCCATCCCAAAGAAAAGTGGAATGGGATTCCCCCAAATTCACATTTTTGAGGTAGGAAAACGTGTTCCAGGCATTTATTGCCTACATTTGGTTCATTTTCACAGTTAAAATGGCTCTGTGTGGTGGAAGATTCTCCCTTGCTCCTGTCTCCTCTTTCAGTGAAGCAATAATGGGGAGACAGGGCTGTGAAGTCGCAACCCACATTGTGAAAAGAGATCGCATCCATCAAACTGTCACCTTGGTTTTCTGTCCAGGGTCACAGAGGAACAAAGTCAGCTTGTGTCAGGTTGAAATAGCATTGGTAAGTGTTAGTGTGTGTGAAGCTGGTGGTTTGAAGTCTATTTATTTTGTTTGAAAGGCTCAAACAGCATGCTGCCAAACAGAGGAACAAGCAGGAGGAAGTCTCCTTATAAATTATTACTGGAAGGCTCACAGCCAACATTTAAGATGTGAAATTATGCCATCTGCTTTTCTAGGTCTTTGATTTACTTTGTGGCAGCTGCCTGTTTCTGAGTTTTTTGCATCTTGTGGAGAAGTAAAACTTGTGTTAAAAACTCGTAAGACAACAGAATTTCTTTAACAAAGATTTAATGCTTTCTTGAAAAGCAGAGGATATGCAGGGGATCTTATCTCAATATCTATTATATCAAGATATATATAGACAAATTATATTAAAAAATGTTGTCTCTGCATAAACTGGAAATGAAGATATAAACCTTTTCTCACTGCAAAAATTCAATTGCTTGCCCTGATTTTAGCTATCAAAAGCATTTCAGGGAGGCAGCACTGGTTTTTTAATATAGTGACTCATAATGTTATTGATTTTATGTCTGTTGGGGTTTATTTTCTTATACTTTTTGTTATTGATTTTCTGGGAGAACATCTTTGTTGTTGTTTTGCTGTTTGAAATATTTAAGGTTTTACTTACATGTTGTTTGTTAAAAAGAAAAAAATCTTAGGCCCAACAAGGGCTTTAGGAAGTCACATGGCTAATTTAAGAAGAAGAAATAAAATAGCCTAACTACTCCAGTGCGGGCCAACTGAGATGCATGCGGGGGACTCTTGCAAGCACCCAGCGGTGTGCTCCTTTCGGAAATGAGCGGCTGAGAGGGTGCTGGATGGAGATGTGCACTTTTCCTGCCTTGTCCTGCTGTGCTGTGCACGGGGTGCGCTGTCCCAGAGCTCGGCGCGGATCCCTCCCCGAGGATGCCGTGCGGCGGCGGGGCTGGGGCTGAGTGGCAGCAGCATCTCTCTCTCCCCCCACCCCCCGCAGCATCGCTCCTGCTGAAGTCATTTGGTTCTCGCTGCTTTTCCTGGGCGAGGATTAGGGAGTGGGAGAATGGCTTTGTGAGGAAGCTCGGAGAGTGGGAGCTGAAGAGAGGCTGAACAGAGGGGCCGAAAGACTTTAGCCTTTCATAGTTCTTTCAGTCAATTCATTCTGGGAGACCAATTGCATGAGATACGGCAGCTGGGGGTTTTGTTTTCCTTTCAGCTGTGTACTGTAGGAGAAGCTGGTAAGGTTATTTTTTTTTTCCTTGTTCTACCGTTCCGTGATGCTATTGTAATTGCTTTATCGAAGGCACTGTTTGGTGAGGAAGGGAAGTTGGTTAATGATGCTTAGAGTCCCTGCATTGTCTCTGCTTTGTGCAGCTGCAGTTTGGGGAGAGGCACTGTTTACAGTACAGGGGCTGGTTTCCGCTGAACAACTTTGCTGTTATTTTTCCAAAGTTGTTTCAGCTTTTCTTTCAGCAAAGCTACAAAAATAAGCAAATAAACAGACTTGGCTGTTTAGAAATGAATAAATTTATAGAGGCTGCAATTTGTTGAAAAATCTGTTCTGTCTAAATCTTAGTTTCAGATATTCTTGCTTTGATGTTATCAGATTTGTTACTTTGCTGAGTCAACTCCAAAACTGGGTTTTATGTGAGAACCTTCCTTCACAAATCTTTTCATGTTTTCAGCAGGGCCAAGATAGGTCACTTAAACTGATAGCCAAAGAAAACAAAACAAAAATGTATCTGTAGAAGGTGAAAATATTTGAGGAAAAGGAAAATCCTAGGGGAATTCAGGAGTTAAAAAGTAAATGAAGAAACATTAATTTTTTGGCAGTAATTTTTAGCAGAATGCTTCTATCAGTGTAATGGGAAGCATGTGGTTAGGAAGAGAATATAAATGCTCTTTCAGAAGATTCAAGATATACAGGTGCATATCCTGTCTAAGCGCACCCTTCCAAAGGAAAAGTTATCATATTTATCCTCTTTATGGGAGAAAAAAAAAAAAAAGGAATGTTAAACCAGAAGATCTTGGCTATCCTGTTCTTTTTGTTATTTCTAGAATAGTGACTTGTGTTGGTCAGAATCTTTTATTTCCTTTCATATTCTCGTGGGAAAATTTAGCTTGAATTGGTTGGACATACGTGAGCGCAGCTTGGGGTACACCATGCCTATTCCACAGGCAAGCTCTGAAAATCCTGCCTGTGACTCAGACGAATTGTAAAGACCATAATTACCAACAAAAGTTTCTTTTGTGGCCATTCAAAAATCACAAACAAGGTAAGAGGGAATGATTGACAACAGTTACACTACTGATTAGCAGAGAACCAAAAACTTGGTCTGTGACTTACTATGTTAGTTTTTCAAGAAGCGTTGACCTTTTTCACTATTATTCTGTTCTTTCTGATGGACTATTCCCAGCTCCTCTATTGAGGCTAGAATGTCTATCTAAAATGTGTCTTTGTAATTACTGCCTATAGTCTGTATGTCTCTTTACAATGATATGCTTATTTGTTGATGCCGAAACAAAATTGAGAGATGCATTGCAATCAGACCTCCATGAAAGAATATGTATCTTTTATATGCTTCACATGCTTAGCTATTGATTTCAGCTACAGATTTCACTCCCATGAAGTAATGAAGTGCCACATCCAAATCCTGCAGATTTATACTCACAGTACTAGCTGTTAATAATGGAAGGCCCAAGGATATCAATGTGGTTACTCATGTGAGTGAAGATTTGGAGACTCATTTCCCATTCATGAATGAAATGGTTTGGGAAATGCACAGTTACTATGGTTCTCTTTTGGCTTAAAAACAAAAATCTCCATAAAAACAACCACTAATGAGATCTGTTAAAGGGGCCCAAGGATAGAAAAATTCAGTGATTTAATACAGGAATGTGGAATTAATATAAGAATGTGACAGCAGTGTTTTAAGAATTACAATAAAAATGTTCCCTCTCTTCAGCTTAGTAACAGCTTTAGAAGGAAGGAAAACTTAATTCATCTCTTTGTGTTGCACCACTAGATATGACCATGACTCTTGAAATACCACCACAACTATGAGATACTCCTCACCTTAAAAATAAAAGTTAATTTAAGGTGGCCTTTATCATGTACTTGCCCCTACTCTTAGTGATAAGTGTCAGTCCTAGCAAATGACAATAAACTGATATTTCTGGTTAGGCTTCTCCTGCTTGTCTGTAGGCAAAGGTAACATTATCTCCAGGGTGCAATGTTTATTTCACCTCCTTGACTTCACTGCACGCATAAAAGAAGCAGGATGTGTTCTCTGGTTATTGATACCAGTTAAGGCTCCTCAGTTCTCTAATAGAGAAATTACTTTGGTTCAGTGTTTCTAAACTCTTCAACAGCACCCTTTAGTTTACAGAGATAAAAGAGATGTATTTGCTGCTACTTCATTCCTAGTTTTCATGAATTCTATATCTCAAAATTGTATTTTGGAGGAAAAATAGGCATCTTACTTAACAGAACCAAAAAAGCAAAGAAACATATACTTTTATATGGCCATTATTGTTGGAAAAAGAGCCTTGATCACCACCAACATCACATTTATGCATAAAGAAGTAAATCTTTGCTATAAATTTCTTTTATTAAGTTAAAGCAGAACACAATTCCAAAGGTGGAGGAAAACACATATAATCAAACATAACATTCATTTACTTATAAAATTAGAGCAATCTGAACACATTCCAGCAGTCATTAGCTATCAGCTGTTTGTCACAACTGAAAGGTTTAGGCAGATCAAAATAGTAATGCTGTTTCTCAAAACATGTAAACAATCCTATAAAAGAAATTGTAAAGGTGGAGCTGCCATACTGGTGCAGTGCTGAAGTTTGGTGATTTTTTTGCTAGTTTTTTCACATTTCTTGGTCCGAATGTCAAACACCATGCAGAGCAATAGAAAAACCAAGAAAACCCAACAAGAATAAAAGGTGTGTTTTCTATACTATATAAATATATACATATGCATGTATAAACATTAATGACAATTTATTAAAATGCACTTGGCACACTGCAGATTTTTTTCCAGCTGGTTTTGTTAGTATTATTTCATTTGTACTCTTGCTTGCATCACTGTAAATTCTGTTGTTCCAACAGACCTGAAAAGACTCATGCTAACATCAAACATTTTCTATGTTAACGAAACACTTTCTACATTTGTTATTTCACAGAGGATTCAAAAAGCTTACACTTAGAGCTCAAGGCTGCCCATCTTCCTAGGAATTACTACCTGAAGTGAATGTCACTGCAAGTCAGGCTAAGCATACCCTAAGAAAAGTCTACTTGTCTTATTCTTAAAAGGAGGAAAACACACCTGGGCTGTCACGGGAAGGTGCCATGTTGCAGAAAGTAAGCAGCAGGAAGTCCAGTCTGGTGGGAAAAGATAGGAATTAACAAGCACAGCTCCCGCTTGACTGCCTGACAAAACAAGAGATTTTGGATGCTGCTTCAAAATCATCATTTATCATTTTTTAAAAATTGCTGTGAAAGTAGTTAGATACCAGTTTGGTATTTTTTTACTCATGAAGTAATAGAATATAGAACAGGCTGAGTATTTTTGTCACATACATTTAAATGATACCTATAGTTTCTAGATATGTCTTTGTAACTTTCAAAACTTTGTTTTGGAAATCTACATGATTGCTGGTGCATCTTTCTGTTATGCACATCCTACAGCACTTAGAATCAAAGTGTGTTCCATAGCTTGGGATTTTCTTGATTTTAAATCCATTGTAAACAGGCAGAAATTGAACTGCTGAGTAGGAGATCATCTGCAGGATGGTGCGAATGCAGGATCTGTGGGAGGTTGTAACAATATATGGCTAAGGTTTGAAGAGTTCACAAACATCCCACTCTCTTACTGGGGTGCGCTTCAATAATGTATGTCCATATCCCTTCATCTTTGAAAAGTTATAAAGTTTACAAGCATGTTCTATCTCCTTGTTGGATGTAAGTAATCTTCGTCTTTGAAATCTCGGTTTTTTCTAGAAAACTAGTATTCACTTTCCATTATAAACTTCCAGGTTTTAAAAGATTGACTTTTGGTCCATTAAAAGTTAGAATTCAGCCCACATGGTGTGGCAGACTGGGCAGGATGCTGTCTCTCACAGCTGATGCAGAGTGGAATTATAGAGATGTGTGGTCTTACCCAATTAAAACTGACTGAAATGTTAATGGTCTTTTGGCTGACACTTCAGGAAAGACCACCAGTGATTTCCTAAAGGGAAAGAACTTTTAGCTTCCAACAATACTTGAGTCTGTCCAAGCCCAGTACATTATTAGCTGACATCTGTGGAGATTTATAAGAACTTTTGAAGTTTTCTGGATTGCATACAGACAGAATAGAGAAATGGATTGTTTTTACTTCCATGAATAAGAGTATCATAGTTCAGTGCTAAATAAAGGAAGCTAAGGGTCAACCTGTCAGTCAAAACTCATCTGCATTATAAAAATGAAGGAGTTTTTTTCCTGTGTTGGTCCTTCTTACACAGTGCAAACCAGTGTAGAACTGGTGTAAACTGAGACTTCAGGACTTCAAGGGCTTTCAGAGCATTCTCAGGAGGCAAATGAAGGAACAATGAATTTTGACTGCCTCGGCACCTCTCCCAAATACTAGACTTTGTGCTGGTGCTACTCCATTTTATAAGACTACTTCTGCACTCCGCACCTTTGGCTCTCTAAGTCAATAAATTACCTAGAAAGTGTTTTGAAATGTCAGTAGATGTTGAGGGAATGATAAGAGTGGAGGCCGGGAACATGTGCAATGCTACCTGGGTGGTGCTCAGTTCCAGGTTCAGATTCTAAAATTCGGGCATTTGTGTGTAAAGGTCTACACGTGATTCAGCTCAAATGACACTTGAAGTACAATTCTGTTGCCCACGTGCAGGTGTCTAAAGCCATTAGAGATGCAATAAGGGACCTCAGACGTCCACATAGGACTTAGAGGTGACACAAAACACATTGCCTTTCTGGAGAAGTAGCTCTGCCAGGGCCTCTGGAATGAGGCCCCTATGTATAGACCCCTCAACAGGAAGGCCATGTCAGCAGCTCTTCTCATTCCGCTGCTCATGTGGAGTGAGAAGATCTGGATCGTCACTGGATCATCACTGGCTGCAGCAGCAACTTTCACAGTTAGCCTGTCTACAGGCAGCTACCCACAATTTGAATAACAATTGATTTTTTTACATATTTATATATATTATGTCACTACTGTTGAGGCAGAAGAGTTATTTATGGACTAACAGTAAAGTGTTCCTGTTCATTATGGTAATAGGAGGAAAAAGGAAAGCAGGAAGGAAGCAGGAAATTGTCCTATCTTCTGAAGGCACCTACTTTGAATGCTTAAATTAGGACGCTTGTTGGCTTTGTAAACAATTGAGGCCTACACAGACCTTACCTCAATTACTTAAATTCTGTGTAAATCCCTAGCCAAGGGAAGACAGTCTCCTTGGACTGAGTCATGTGGTCTTGGTAAGATGCTGAGCTGGTAACATCTAGGAGTAGCTGATAGAAAACATCAGGCATGCTCATTATAGCTCTGGTCATCTGAATATTACCCTTTCCTAAGGTTATTCTAAGTTCTGGTAATGTGCTCAGACTAAAGGGGATTGAACCAACAGTTCTTTTCAAGATATCTACCATTATATTCTAGTAATCTAATTTGGCATAACTTCTATCTTAAATGCTTCAACTGACTTCTAGATGTACCTATCTCTCTCCGTCAACTCTACAGGACCATCACCTCTGAGCAATTAATCTGAGGAAAGAAATGCTTTCCTTTTGTTAGGTATCACTCACATAAAATCCTTTTGCTGACATATCTTTAAACCTTCACATTGTTTATGCATATCTGTTGTGCTTGTCTAATGTATCCATGTGTATTTTGAAACAATATACATTTGCACTCTACCTCACAATTCCTTTGTTGTCAGAAAATGATTTCCCCAACTCAAAAACATAATTTATAAGCCCAGTTATTGTCTGTCTTGGGGGCCATAGATAGAGTTCAGATGGTAGGGCAATTGTGGAAAGGTTTACCAATTTACATGTTAATGAAACATAGTTTGATGGACCTTGATTAACACAGGCTCAGCCAACATCTTAATTAGCCAGAAGCACAACATGAGGCATTGCTGCCTGTCTTCCAACCCCTGAGATTTTTTGCCAAGCAAATGCAGGTTCATCAATGGCTGTTTTCCATAGCATTGTTAAAGCTGAGACCTTAATAATTACTCTAATGAGGGAAGTTAGTTAAAAAGTGTTTGGCCACATGTAGAACACCTGATGTAGCAAAGCATCTCGATTAGAGGGTAGATCCCAGCCAATTTGTAACCTGGATCAGGTACGATATTAAATAACACATTTGTGCCAAAATCACATTGAGCACAGAATATGTTTTTTTAAGAACTGTGGATGTTTTTATCTGATTGATTAGTTCCACATGTATACAGCCCCAGGAATTTCTCCACAGGAGTCCACATGGAATTGGGATAAGCACAATTTAAGTATGCCTTTGTAGTTGAGTAACCTGCTGGGCAGGACTTCATCTCTGCTAACAATGTCTCTCCTGATATTTTGTTTAAAGGCTTGCTAGTCTGCAGCTGATTTATTTTACAAGTAAAAATTAACTTTCTCCATACAGATATGTTTTAAAATTCCTTGAATACTATCCAATATTGTTTTCAAAAGCTAGCCTGTCTGACTCCCAGTGGGACTAGGAAATGTTTAGAATTTTTCTGCATTTGATGCCTTGCTGTACTTCTTTCACTGCTGCAAAATATACACAATAATACGTAGATGGAAATGTTAGGTGCATATTTATTTTTATTTTTAGAAGGAAAAATTTGTTATGAAATGTTTGATTTTAGTGGGAAGAAGTTCTTTTATTGATGAAACCGCAAAACTATCTCCCTTGTTATATGTTCCCACTATCACAAGTATGCAGAATAAAAGTGCAAGTAACATGTACACTGTGTAATTTCTGTCCTTGCTTTCTTGATAGCTGGTATAAGAGCTGCTGGTGGTGACAGGGAGAAAAACATCTGTTGTGTTGTGTGGAATTGGCATCTGAGCAAAACAGGGAGCAATTTATGACCTTCTATTTTCTACTGTCTTCAGGCACAACATTGTGATTTTCTGCTTGGTTTCTGAGAAGAAGAGATAAGAACTGTCTTTGAAACCAGTACCAGTCACTGAATGAGTGTCAGATTCTATCCTGGCCTTCCACCCGCAGGGACTGTTACCACAGCCTCCCATAGTGTCTTCCCTCACTGCAGAAATGTAGAAAAGTTTCCCTGAGATCAAAACCACTTACAAATTACAGATACCTCTTGCCCAAATGGAGAAAATTTATTAGTGGAAAAGACCCAGGAAGCTTCCTTGGTCTATTTGCTTGCCAATGTCTTGTTATTTCTTATATCCTCTCAAAGACTGCTTTATGTGCAATCCACTCCTGTAGGTTTTAGTGACAGTCTGGACTCTTATTTAGAGGTTTATTTTCTTGGTATTAAATGTTCACTTAACTTCATGCTCATGTTTGTAGAACAAATCATCCTGCTCCCTTCAACTCAGGTCACTAAACAAAAGAAGTACTCTGTACATAATTATAAAAATATTTTTATTGCATTTCTAAATATACTGTAAGTTTCAGATGAATGGCAAGAATTTCTGTGGAGTCCTTTTGTGAAAAGAAAAGATATAAGGCTATTGAAGCCCTAATGTTTACCATCATAAAATAAAAATTTCATGCCCTGAAATATGGAGTGATAGAAATTGCCTTGACATAGAGTACTTGAAATATCTCAGGCTAAAAAAGAGCAATTTTAATCTTCATGGAGCCAGGCACTTAAAAAATTCAGCAGCTATCTGCAGTTGCCATGTTGCATTAATGTGGATGCTACCAACATTTCTTGACCTAAGTACAACGAAATGCATGTTACAATTCTTTTTAAGCCTAAACACATATTGATAAAGCTCCCACTGAGGTTTCTGCAGTCTTTGGATGTCACGTGGTAACTGAAAATGGCTGTTTGGATGAGTAACATGACTAAAGCTAGAAATACTCATTTTTAATGGCTAAAAAATACAAGAGAAAGCATCTTATGAGACCTTTAAGCACAGATTCTTGAGATGATTTTTGTATCTGGAATTTGGATATTTTCTTAGCTATGGACAATGGCACTGGAAACTATTCCCTCTAATCCAGAAGGAAACTTTTCTAACAGATGGTTCTAACTTCAGCCTTACCTCCTCTTGAACATCAGCTGAGGAAACTGTGCTTGGTCTCTGTTTCATCTTTTGTTAGATTTTTATTACTAATATGTTTTATATTATTCCTTGTTATTTTTCCTTCTGATACCCATCCCAGATAACTAATTAGAAATGGGGATTTATCTTTGCTAACCTCCATGAATCAAAATGACAGACTGTTTCATTGTTAGTTCTAAATGATAAGTTTTGTCCTACGTGCCTTCTGGAGGTTTGTGTCTTTCTGCATTATAGCAGAAGCTCACGTACTTAGATTTAACCCCTAATTTCAATGTTTAAAATGTAGCTAGATAAATCTCTCTTTTAATTACTTAAATTTGGTGCCATTATAATGTTAAAGTGCAGAAATATCTTGACATTTAAAGAACATAAAATACTATCCCTACAGACACAGATGGCAAAAGTTTTTGAAGAGGAGACACATCTGAAATATTTCATCATTCTTTCAAATTAACAGTTGACAGTAAAAAGAGATTATTAATGTGTAACCTGTTTTTGTCTGGAAAGTTGTAGCACCTACTCTCAACAGTCTTAGAAAATTATTTTCTAAGGGTTTTTTGAGTTCTTAGATTAAATACCAAATTCAAGTGAATGCAATCAAGAAGCAACAGAAAATATTAAAATGTGGTGAAGAGGTGTGGGCAGCATTTTCTTAAGATACTAAGTTTGCAAGTCTTAGAGTGAACAACTGTTTTCTGCAGTAGTATGGTTTTCCATTTAAGTGCCTACAATGTATTTCAAAGAGCAAAAGAGATAAAAATATTATGTCTCATACACAGAATTCATCATGTTGATATATCTCCATAATCAATCATCTTTCTGCGAGTATTCAAGTAGTTGCACTATAATTAACTTGAATTTGCACAGTGTTTTTCTGCATAAGCAAATCTGTACAAAGTGCTCCCGTTTACAGAAAGGAAAAAAGACAGAGGTTCAGTGTTTTGATCTGATTCTGGAATTTCTGAGCCAAGAAGGTGCCCTAGTGTTCATGATCAGAGGTCAGGACTTCTTTCACATATGATCCTCTCTTTCCCATGAGAAGAGGTTTTCCCAGAATCAGTCCCAGGGAGATGTATTGGAGGAGCAGGTAGGGACTTATTAACAAGAAGACATGGTTGTTTGAGTATAGTGATAGTCATTAAAAAAGGAGCCTTTGAGCTGAATACACACAGAAAGTAAATATTTATGTGACTGGCGATCTAGCTGGAAAAAATGGAAAATGGGAAAAATAAGTTTATTTTGTTTGATGTCTGACTCTTTCTGTTATACCATTTCTGTGTTGTTATAGAGCTGTAGGTTTGGAAATGCTAGGTCAAATTGAAAAAGTTAAAAATAAAAAAAAAAACCCACCTGAGGAACAAAACAAAAAACCAATGACAAAACAATAACAAAACAAGCAAACAACAAAAAACAAACAAAAACCAAACAACAGCAAAAACCCCCAAAACAACAAACAACAACAAAAATAACCCAAACAAACAAAAACCATAAAAAACCCCAACCCAACAAACAAAATGCTGGGAAAAAGCAGGCCAAAAAACCCCAGCTGGCTGTAGCTGATACTGTTCAGTGTGAAAAATGTGGTGTTAATTCTCTCTTTTTTTTTTTTTTTTTTAGGAGATCACTAGAGGGCTTTATGGTCTTTCCAGACCAGTACAAAAGACATTAGATATTTTGATGTGTCTCTATGAATTTGAAAGATATGACATCCATAGGGGATACTACTGTTGGTTTTACATCATTAATGTTTTCCTTCATTTATTGCTGCAGAATACCTCCACCATCTTTTAAAGCGGGAATTGCCTGGGGTGACAAATTGAATCTTGAATCTTTGCACCTGATGCCACAAGAGCCTATAAATTAGTCATGGGCTAGGAAGATACAATCATAAATGTTTCTATTTCTCATAGAAAAACAACCCTTGGGGTCACTAACAAAGAATGAGAAACCTGGACTTGTTAACAAGAAACCAATTAATTATTTACACACATGTGAGTATTTGCCATTAGCATCTTTAGAATAAGGAATCCTTGTTCTACTAGATTTACTTCTGTTCTTGAGAATGTAGCTGTTAGGAAACGGCATTTGTCGGCCCTTTTTAATACTGTGAAAAGCAAACAACAGAAAATATTATTCTAAACCTGGGCTATATGTGTCCATTGCTTTTGTTCTTTCAGAGGAAACGAAGATTAAGCTATCTTATTGCAAAGCTACAATAGTGTGGAATCACGAGCAGTGACTGTACTATCACCCATATGGTGGTTTATTATTCTAGCACATTCATGGCCAGGGTGAAGCAAATAAATTATTGAGTGCTGTGGGTGATTTCATTTATGTATGTATGTATGTATGTCATTGTTAGAGCAAACAGTAGAGAAAAACCTTGCATCCTAATATGACTCCCGTGGGGAATCTTAATGCCATTCAGCCAGGTGGAGCTTCTATGTGGGTTTTTTTTTCCATTCACTGCCATCCACCTATCCATCATAATGCCCTGAGCGCTTTGAATCCAGGAAAACTCCTTACTATAGCAATATATAAGCTTTGTAAATAAAGTTTGTCACCCCTGAGGGGAACGATATAGACTGAGGAATTCTCATATATTTAATCTGTTTTAAGGCCTGAAAAGTATATTTCTGTAATAAAATGTTTTAAGATCTTTTTGTCCAGGGAAATTTTTTTTTCCATGGCAGGTGACCCACAGGACTGCTGCGGATATGAACATTTAGGGGTTTCAAATGGATGCCACATGATGCAGGCATTTTTTTAAGATTACTCCAGGGTGAAAGGAACCCACCCCCATCCTCCTCATCCCCAGTATCTGAGCAGTTTGAAAGCATAAAGGTCCCTGTTATCCCTGCAAATATAGGCAGAAAGCTCCCAATGGCTGCAGCCAAAGCTGCATGTGTGCATCCAAGTCCAATGTTTTGGTTTTGAAAGTTAACTAGGATATGATACAATAGAATTGTGTTTTGTATAGCGCCTTTCATAGTTGTTACGGCTCAAAGCACCTTACAAGGAAATAAATGAGATGCTGCTAGCACAGGGAGCACGGAGGAAGGCTGAGAAGATATTAGGTGCTTAGCAGGAGACCGCACACTTTTCAAAAAGCAGAGCTTAATTTACTAAAAAAAGCAATAGTGGCCAGAAAGACTGATGCTATTTTTTTTCTGCTTCTTCTTCCTCCCTGTCTCTTAGATCCATAAAATACGAGAACAAAATTTTGATTTTTTCTTTTTAACCCACTACACTATCTTAAAACTATTGACATCTTTTCCCTTAGGCCTCATCTTCTGAGCATTCAGCAAGACCTGGGTGTTAGTTCTGAAAAACAAAATACCTTCCCAGCTTTAGCCTTACAGTGTGTAACCCTTTAGTCTAGTTGTGTTGACATCACACACAGAGCTATGTAGTAGGATATGTGCAGCCATTTGGAGAGAAAACTCTCCTCAGCAGCTGAGCAAGGTGGGCAGTTTTCTAGTACCTTCTTTAGGGCAGCCTGTGCTGCCTGAGCAGAAACATCTGGGTTGGCTCTGTCTCTGTGCACTCAGGACTCAGGGGTGTGTGCATCACCTGAGCTCACAAATCCTCCAGTGAGCTTGAATTCAGAGCCGATATTGTCACATTTAGCTTGAGCATAGCACTGTCTTGTGGTACTTCCAAGATATTGGACTCCTTCTATGTAGCTTCTTGCCTGGGTAAAGCTTCACTGTGCTGCCAATTCGAGTCCCCAGTAACTTGACCAGCAAGGTGTGTGCATCAAGCGCCACAGAGCAAGGAAAACCTGCCACAAGGACCCAATCCCAAGGGAAATGCTGAGCGAGAGGATTCCTCTGTAAAGCTCTTGGTGAGATTTGGGGTAACTGAAAGGATGCAAAGGGTTGATAAGCCTCTTGAGATCAAATAAAGTTTCTAAGGCAGAAGGGTCAGTCTTTGCCTGGAGACAACGTATTTAGCCTGAAATTTCTGACTCTACCTATGGAACAATTTTTAGAATTTGTGGGTTCTTATTATCTGTTTTTGATGCAACATGATAGTCACATGTGCCTGTAATTTCCCCTCTAAATCACTTTGTGAGTAAGCTTTCTTGCAGTGACTGCATAGTTCTCATTGTTTACTAGTGTCTTTTCTTATTACTGACAGCAAGGTTGGATTTATCTGATCATATTTGCTTAATTGCTTAATTTGTTAAAACATTCAATGAAATGCTTCTGGAACTATATACTCAATATTTTCACTATAAAAATAAGCAGCAACATGTGTATCTGTCTGCTACTGCATTTGAAGTGGCAGGATTTAATTTGGGGCAGTGCCAAGAAATTGCTACTTTTGTAGTCTGGGTGTAAGAGTATGGATACAATCAAGGATTTTCTTGCTGTTTATTCTCTGCCTTACAGTATACGGGATTATGGGAGGTATTCTGAAGTAATTATAATAATAGTAAGATTACATACCTACAAGCATCCATACAGACATGCACGTACTACATTTACAATTCTTATATCTGATTTTTAACAGCTCTACTTTAATTGCTTAGTTGAACTGCTTGCTTTCTTCCTGTATTTATTCTTATACATATCTGTATATCTCTGTATCAACAGTGCTGCCACAGGACCCAGGGTTTTTAACTGTGTAGTGGCTGCGGCCCATTTTGCCTCATTAACTCACCCAAGACTCCCGGTTAGTCTGTAATTTTGCACTTTGGTGTTGCAGTGGGAGCTGAAATAAAAATAAAATGAAGAGGTATGATAAGAAGCCCAGAGGTTTCTAAACTATAATGATTTAGCTTGAGTTAAGGGAACAATTGCCTTACTTTTCAGATCATGCCAACAGTCACAGGCAAAAGCCATCTTATAAAGGACAAAGTGGAGTGGGATTGGGGTGCTGCTCCAAGGGGAAGCATTAGGAGAAAAAGAAAAGCTGGAATGGAGGTCAAGACAAGACCTCGGGGAAAAGGGACTTCTTGTCTGCTCCAGCTGTAGAGTGAAGTGGCATGAAGGGCTGAGGTGTGGGAGCCAGCTGGGAAGGAGAAGATTTTCCTGGATGTAGCTGCCCTTCTCTGCTCCTGTGGGGCACCCACTGGCACCCACCACCTCCTGTCAAACCAGGCAGCAAGGCCAAAGTTACTCTCCTGCCCCCACCATCTGGCTGCTTCCCTTATGTGCCTAGAGCTGGCTGTCATTGTTCATGTGCTCTGTGTAATACTGGCGTAGAAAAAGAAAAATGTAACCCCCAGAACTGTATAAACATGTACAGTTATGCAGGAGTGTTTGTCAGTGATGGGCCATGGGGCAAGTCAGCAGGACAGGTAGTGAGTGTCTTAAAATGCTGGTAACATTGACTGTACAATTAACTGCTTTTTCCAAAAGGCAATGTATGCATGATCAGTGTGGTCAGTGTCTTTTTGATATCTGCCCTTCCAAACAGCGAACAGATGTGGGAAATGGGATAGTCTGTGGGTTGTCTTCAGAAATAAGAATTTCTGTGGTCCCTTCCACTTAGAGATTGCAAAGCCTGAGCTAAAGCTGATGAATGCCATGGAGTCAGCAGGCTGTTTAAAGCAACAGGTATTTAACCTGAAAGTTAGCATGCTTTGCACTGCCTCCTCTGCGTCTGCTCTGCAGAGAAAGGGAGCTTGCAGCAGCCCTTCTGGCTATCACAGGACACATTTTCCCTTACTGAAGCTCTCTGCCTAGGCTGGCATGAGCACAAAACGAGGTCTTTTCTTACCTGTAGAGGAGAGCTAGCTTTCAAAAAGCATTAACCTCCTGCCAGACTGCACCTCTTTCACAATCATAATATTTTAGCTTAAAAATCATAACATGTTAACAGCAATTCTGCATTCCTTTTTTCTAGCCTCTGGCTTTCAAATTGTAGGGGTTATATTCAGGTCAGACTGTCAGCTCTCTCTCTGCAACAGTCTAAAGGCTAAATCCCTTTTTAAAAAGAAAATAAATCTTCAGTTCTCACATAATGACTTGGTATCTGGAGCTGAGGCTTCACAGAAAAGATCAAATAGCCTAAGCCGTGTGACAGAACTGTAAGAAATGGCAACGCCTCATTATCCCATAGAGTAACATCTCAGTTAAAGTGATCTTTGAATGTTCTCTGAGACAGATGACCAAGAATATATATAGTCCCAGTGACAGGGGACAGCACTGCTCCTGTGCTTTGTGTGTTGGGGATTGTCGTTTGTGCTCCAGATTCCTATATTGTTATAGCTGCTCACTCTAGCATTGCATGGCGTTAATTCGATGGTTGTGGCATGTAAAATGGTAACAAGATGTGAGATACTGTGCAAAAGTTAATGACTCATGGGCACAGATGAGGCCGAAATTGGTTATGAATGGCTGCTTGACATTAAACTCCTAGAAAATTGGAGGAGAAACAGAGGTGGAGGAACAATACAGTGAACAGCTTGTTCTTCCTTGGTGATCTTCCTTGAAAAGAGAGGAGGAGGACCCTTTTCCCATTTGGGCCCAGCCATGAGCTCGTCTCAGCCTGCACACTTTTCTCCAACAGCTGCAGCTGTGTTGGAGCAACCTCTGTGCCTGTGCTAATGGGATAAAAGCATTTCCATGTGCTCTTTTCATTCACAAAGCACATGCCCCTCCCTATGGCCTCCAGTGTATCCTCGTTCCCTTGAAATGGGTTCAAATATTAAAGCCTGCTATGTTTAATTATTGCTAAGTCTGGGAGGAAATAAAACATTATGGCCATTTTAATGTGTTTCACGACAGGCAGGTGTAAATCACAAATGTGCAATGAGTTAGGGGAAATTCAGAAGCCATCAGAAAGCAGCAATATACTCCAAAGACACGGATCATAAAATTTGCATGATCTTCTCCACCATGTGTGTGGGGTTCTGCAGTTCCTGGCCTGATGAGGAAGGTTCCTCAGCAAGTATCTCTCACAGTCAGGACCTGTGTAGGATGAAGTCACCTCAAGGTGTGACAGGGTAACACTCTGGAGGTGCCACCTGCGTCTCCAGGCTTTCATAAACCAGTCCATGAACAGGTAGATTGCTGCTGGGAGACTTTTGTCCTGAAAATTGTTAAATCCCCACAATTTCAAATTAAGTCAAGTGGAAGAACTTGGCTTCAGCCCTTTTACCTACCATATGCAAAACTTTTTTTTTTTTTTTTTTTGCTTGTGCATGTGCTAGAATGAAGCACATGTGGACAAGTTTTCCCCATTATATATACACCTGCTGTCCCTCTGTTTTGCCTCTCCCACAAATTTCTGATTTTGGAGAAATACTGCATTATCCATGGACCAGTGGACCATGTGGACATCTATTCTTTAATTCAAATGGAGCTTTGTGGGTATATATATATATGTATCTACACATTTTTACAAAGGTTTGTCTACTCTTCCCCTGTCCCCCTCCTTTTACCAGCACAAAAGCTACTGCTTTCTTTAAGTAATGTAGCAAAACAGCAACAAAACAAGAAGAAAACCATTTGGGCTACATTGAGGGACAGTGCAAAGAAAACAGTACTGAAATGTAGCTGTTCTTGTGGGGGCAGACTGAAGAAAGAAGTGTATTTCCTTGAAATTGAAGTTCACAGAAATCCTTGGTTTCCAATTTAGCATCATTCTCTCTTCTCCCATTAGAATATCCATGATGAAATCTGGCAGCCACAGCAGCAGCAGGCAAGCTCCACTCTCTTGGGTTTTTGGGTTTTTTTAAAGTATTTATATATTTGTTGAGAAGCAAACAATCAAATAGAAACCATAGCTTACTTTCAGTTTTGCAGTTGTACTCAATGTTTGCTAACATTGTCTTTTTTTAGTAATGAATAATTTTAATTTTCTTTTGATGAAAAATCATATTACTCTTTCTTCTTGTATAAAATTTTCCTGTGAAAGTTTAAAAGCTCTTGTTTCTGCTATAAAGGCCTCCTCTCTTTCTGTTTCTAAAGACTTCTTTTATTAAAGTCTTTATACTACCCAGGAAAAAATTGTAAGAGACTGGAGAGATGCTATAAAGTATTTCTTGAAAGGGGACTTTAGAAAGCACATATTATGTCTTGTGGTGGATGATACACCTAGTAATGTGGTTAGGAGAGCTTAATCACTATTTTTTCACATGGAGATGAAACTGTTTGCTAATGTCTGTTGACAATATGTGTTGATGATTCTAGGCTTTTAGGCTGAGCTCTAGCAAATGATGATAAATTCCCGACTCTAATCAAACATCTTTCAGAAACATTAACGTTTGCTAAATAAACATATTTTTCTCTTCTCTATTGCATGAAATGCATGTTTTTAACATTGTTTGCCAGTCTTTTTATAAAGCATAACAGATGGCCACTGCTTCTAATAAAATAATATTACTTAACCCTTTCCTTGGGAAAGAAAAGGCTTGGGCTTGATTTTTCACTGTCTTATCTTTAGATTTCTATGAAGTGTCTTCCAACTGTCATTTGTATTTTCTATAAATGACCCTGATGACAAAGACAATAAAGTTTTTGGTTGAAAAATCTATTGCCAGTTTTAAATGAAAGAATGGCTACTTCTCTCAGGTTTGATTTTCACATTGGTCACCCTCCCCCTGTCCATAAAATGTGACAGGGAAAGTTTAATCCAAAAGTGTGTGAGGAAGTACAGAGCTGTTAAGAGCCAACTCTCAGACTGATGTGGTAAGTCTATGCTGCTCTCAGAGACAGATTTTGGGAGTGCTTAGGAACACTCTCTTCTTGATCTACCTGATAATGCAATTGCTTGAAGAATTTCATGTCAATACCCTCTGTGTCAAAACCCTATTTGTGTGTTCTTAGTGACATACTAAGGCAGCTGGCTGAGTTTTATTGAGGTATCAAACTGGCAGATACACTTATGTATACAAGGAGCCATATGTGGGGTAAAGTGGTGTCTAAAATAGGTTAAATTCAGGCTGCCAGGTCCAGTGTTGTGAACTGCTGGCTGGCAAGGTTAATATGCTCTCTGAAGTCAGTATTTTTCCTGCTGAGATCTTGAACACTTTCAAAACAGGCCCTGGGAGTGTTCAGGAGCATCCTGGCAAGATGGAGTTTTTCTGCAGCATGCTGCTGTGTGTGCATGTGAATGGCAGAGTGAGAACAGACCCCTCAGATTCAGAATACATTTGATTCCTAAACATTTCAAGAAAGTATTTGGCCTTTGACATTGATGACATACCAGAGATTGCTAATAATAGCATGCCTGAACTTTTAGGAAAATAAGCACATCCCTCAGAAATTCCCACACTCCTAGGTTAAATCACCACAATATCATATTAATGCCAGGGCTGATGGGATACAGAGAAACAATAAAACCTCAGCTAAATAAAGTTAGTTCTCCTTTGAGAGGTCTTTTTCATGAGACTGAAAAGAAGAAAATTATGATATCAGCTGATCATTTATCAGCACCAGTGCTCTTGGACACAGATAGAGGTGACAGGATGCTAAGTTCTGCTGAATTATTGTGGCAAATACAGTTTCATTCACTGCCCCTAAAATAAAGGAAGTGTGAGTAAGGGGAAAAATTAACTGGTTAAGACAGAGGAATTCTTAAAAGGAAATACTATCAATGGATGAACTTGGAGAGGCAGTTTCAACCGCATTGCTTTTGTTTGGTTTGGGTTTTTTTGTTTTGTTTTTTGTTTGGGGTTTTTTTGGGTTTTTTTTGGTTTTTTTTTTTTTGTTTTTTGTGGGATTTTTGGGTTGGTTGGTTGGTTGCTAGGGCTCTTTGTTTGTTTGGTTTGGTTTGGTTTTTCTTTGGTTTTGGTTTTTTGTAAGATCAATAAATCTATCTTTAAGAGGAGGTCAAACTTGGATATATATTTTGCATGTTTTCTGAGCACAGCGGTAAGGACTCAGCCTGTTCACACTCACAAATTATATGAAACTGATCATTCACAAAGGTGGAAATAGGGGGATGTATGCCAAAATTTCATAATATTTACTATTTCTATATCTAGGAAGAAATGAGCAACACAAATCTGTGAGTGCAGATAGGGATAAAAACTCATTTCGTTATAAAGAGACCTGGTTTTAGCATGGATCTTGGAGGATGTAATAATTAACAGAATAATATTGTTTCCACAGAGTCATTATCTATGATAGCTGCCCTGCTATTGGACACATTTCTCACCTGTCTGGACATGACATTCAAAACTTGGTTGTTTGTCTGATACAAAAATTCAATGTTTGTGTTTGCTGCGTGCCTCTTTTGAAAGGGAAAAAAAAAGTACATGTTAAATCAGGAAAGACAGAATGAATATGAAAATGGGCAAGATGGATTGATACCCATATATTTCAAGTGAATAGTTTGAATTATCCCAAGGTTTACTTGCCAGTGTTTTTATCCCCCTTATGCTGACTGTCAAGATATTCTGTTGCTAAAGGCTAGTGTGGAACACACTCTGCATTAATGGTCAGAGTTCAGCAAATTAATTTTATTTTCACAAGCAGAAAGCTGGTCCTTAAAAACTCTTGTGTCCCAAGGGGGTGGGCATATGCTGGGAAGAAAATGTATCACAAATTTCAAGTATGCAAACTTGTGGCCTTTAAAGACTGTAAATACAGAGGAATTACAACACAGAGACTTCACAGTGATAGCAGTGCTGGGGCATGGAGTGTAACATAGCAGCTCCTGGAATGTAGCAATGGTGTGCTTCCTTCACAGCCATTAAAACCAGGTGAAAAGTACCAAACACTGAAACCAGTGACACAATCATTATGATAAATGATCTCTGTCTTGGTAAAGAGAGGGTCAGCTGCAGGTTTGGGAACAGATTGCCTTGAAATTGCTAAGCCTTCTGGCAGATGGCTTCACCATCGCCTTCAAACTTCCCAGGGTTGGTTTGTGCTGAGGACCAAGGAGGCAACAAAAGCCTTTCTTGCACTTCAGAAAGGAGCCCAAATACAGAGTGAGTATGCATGGGTTTATTTTGTAGGTAACAAAAGTGGTGATGGTAGAACAAGCATGACAATTTTACCTCTGCTAACTACAGTATAAAAACGCCTCTTGCTGAATGCTTATTATTGTATTTGCAGATTGACTTCATATGTACCACATGTGCTTATTGTTGTTTCTTTGTGATTTCATGCTTTTATGAAGTGATAAGCCACATATTAATAGTTTTAACAGAAGGTTCTCTAGTTGTTAACATGATAACACCTTGCGAGAACAACATGTTATGTCCATTTTCATTCTAGAAATATGCAACATTCTGCACTTCAGAATACATAAGGAAAGTGCCTATTTAGTATTTAGATCTGCTCAATATATTATCTTCCATGAATTCTTACCCTGTTGCTCAGTCCTGCTATAAAATTTGCTGCCTCAGACTGCAAAATATTAATTCATTTCCCAGGAATCTCTTTGGGTACAATCTATGAAAGCAGACCTGGAAGTTGCAAGCACATTTGCTCTTGCTGAATCTGACTCCAAAAAGAATTGATTACTAACACGATTATAGTAACAGGTGTTCAAATATATCCAACTAAGTTATTAGCCAAGCTTGAAGGATTATTTTTGTTTTCCCTGACCACAGTCAGGTTATCAGTTGCATGTGGACGTAATCCTAGTCATATTTACCTCAGTAAAAAATGGGCTATTTTAAAAAAAATGAGTTTCATAATAGCAGGGTTCCATCCTAGGACTGTATCAGATGTCAATGGAAATTTTCAAAATAAGGTGCCAGGTACATAATGATCACAGTGACCCAAAGAATGTCAAAACAGTGGTGTTCTGATGACAATAAAAATTAGGAAACCTTGTATTTACTTACATTCTATACATCTTAATGAACCAAGTAAAATCAAAATAAGTTAGTGTGTTAAAACTTCCCTTTAATTGCATCATGAAGAGTACAAGTATAAAAATTTGAGATTTGATGCCTTTACAGTAACTCATTCAACCTGCCCTTCTAAGTAGGCAATGCATGAAAGCATTTGCCCATGAGTAATATCTTAGTAAACAGTAATGATCTGATGTGACACATTTCCCCCCAATTTGCATACCTGATAATAGACTTCCTAAATATCACCTTCAGATTCATTGGCAAAAAAGTAAACCATCTGAAAGAAACACTGGATGAAATGTTGGTGATGGGACAATCTCGAGTCTGTGTTTGAATGTGAGACAAAGGCTTCAGACCATTAAAAGCTATATGGTCTATTGCCATGCTAATGTTTAGGTCTTTGTTTAGTGCAGACTTTTAAATGCATTTCCATGACTCATTAAATCCTCTGTAATAAAAGTTCTCACAATTCTAGTACAGTGGAGCAGTTATTTTTGGACTTAATTATAAACAGGCTAGATAATGAGCTACCTAACTTGTCCTCTTTTGTGAAGAAAGAGAATGGTTAGTGACCTCTCTTTTCTCTAAACAGTATCAAAATCCACTTTATTTGATAGATAAAGAAGTGGAAAGTCTGTGAAAAAAATGGAAGGGGTGCATAAGCAAATGCCTTTTGGGCAACAAATATTTTAAATAACAAGTAAGAATATGTATTTTGTGAACCTATTTAGTATTCATCTTAAGGGAATATAGTAACCATAGCAACCCCTTATCACCTGTTTGAGATGCTGCAACATCTCCATAAAATGGGCACCTAATGCCCTGCTAATATTTGATGATGATGATGATGATATTAGCTCCTGGAGAGGGCCACACTGAAAGATAAATGCATAAAAATGCTCAAGATTCAAGATCACCTGTCTACTGTCTAGTTTTATATATTAGTTTGATTTATCAAGAGCAAAGGATTAATGGGTTCAAGAAGTCACTGGAGGGAGCAGGGTGGTGGGCACACATCACTGCTCCCCTACAGCATGCCTGTAATAACCACCCTCAACTAAGTGTGCTGAAGGCTTTAGTGGTTTGTGGCGGCCAAACAGAGCCTACGTAAAGGGAAAAGTTTCCCAAAAGTGTTGAACATAAGAACTCGCAGGAAGACACCTGAAATAAGGCAAGTACAGATCCACTCTTTGCAGGAGTTATCAATCTAAGAAGACTGTGAATTGTGCCATTTACTTTATTTGCAGACTTTCAAATCACATAAAGCTATAACAATAAGGTCCTTTCTGACTGTATTGACAGCTTCCCTTGTTTTAGACTTTGCATTATAGATGCTCACCCTTCTTTATCAGCTTCAAAGCTGAAAATGGTCAGAGCTTTACACTTCTAAAGTCTAATATGAAGATAAGGAAGGTGAATTTTTCTGGGAAGTTATTCCTGTGCCCCACAGCCTTTAGGGTTAAGGATGCTGGGATGGTCTGGAGAGCTCCCCTGCTGAAGTGTCATCACCTTTTCCCAAAGGACTCTGTGCTTTGTCCTTTTTTGTTGTGGACTACATTTTCCCACTCAATTAAATACTTAGAGAAGCAGGTAGTTATCCGAAGATCCCAGTGAAATCTGAGTTCCTATGATAAAAGAAATATGGAAACTGTGTTTAAATCACAGGAGTCTTTAATTTTTGAGTACTTAGTATGATTCTTTTTCCTCTCTCACTTCAGGGTGAACTGCAGTACACTGTGTATATGCACTTCTACTCTGAATAGACATGTAGAAGGTGGAAAGCAAAATTGGTTCTTGCCAAGTGATTTGGTAATTGAGCAACACGGCTGTGCAACTCAGCCTAATTCCTGTGTGTGTGCTGAGAGGTTCTCCTGTCTCATTTTGCTCTGCAGCACCGTATAGTACCAAGTTATTAGTTGTTAATTTCAGGTGGTAGATGGGAAACCGACAGCACCAAAAGCTTGGATTGCTGAAGCTGACAGGATATTCAGGACATCACTCCGCATTCCCATTGACATAAAGGACCTTTCTCATGCCCAAGAGATGTGGAAAAGCCTTTATGAAATGGGTGTTAGGACCTTCGCGTATCATCGCAGTTTCATAGTGAATTACAACAAAATTACAGCTAAGGAAGATGTCTGAACAAGAGGGGGAGAGAGTATGAGCATATGTGACAGTGTGGCCCTAGGGATCAAAATCTGCATGAAATAGTTTAGAAGACATGCATTAACCTTCATCATTGGGCTGACGTGCAGTAGCAAATACTTCTGGGCTTTTTTTCCCCGCTGCTGCTGTAAAATAATGATGTTGGAGAATGTGTTGCAGACAGGGGTTAGAATGGTTGATTCTCCCTGTAAATAAACATGTACTCATGAAATAAGACACTCTGGACCATATCTGCCAATTTCAGCATTGAAGCAGTAAATACAGACTAATCATAACCTGTAAGTGATGCAAAAATTAACGCCTAGTAGTGAGCATTTTATTTCTGTACTGGGCTTCGCTTTCCACATGTCTTACCTGAATCAGATTTTCTGGGTTGCTTCAGATTTTTTGAGTATCTTCATGAAAATGTTTATTGCCAGCTAGAAAGCATAGTTTTCATGGACCAGTCTGCGTTTTTTACTTTGGTTTTTTTTCTAAGGGCATCTTATGAGATGAGAATCAAAGGTTTGGATTGTAAACGTGGTTTGCCTGGAAGCTGGAGAAGTACATTTTCTTTGCAGTCATTGTCTTTTATTACCAGTGCTGTTTAACAAAAAGGGAGGACTGAATAGGTGACACATCTGGAAATGTGAGCTAAAGAAAGTAAAAATTCTTTTGGAGACTGGTAAACCTACACTATATATTCCTGTAATTAAAAGGAATGAGGTACAGTGACTCATAAAAGTGCCATCTGAAAATGGTTTAAAAGTTAAAAAAGGGCTACTTGACACAGATAGAAGCGTGAGACCCAACCAGACCAGTCCTCCCAGGGCAGTCCCAGTGAGCCTATTTATAAACCCACCACTTCAAAACCCTCCTTAGCTGGTGTCAAGCAATGCTCCTGGTGAGAAAAAAACATTAATGTGATAAGCAAAGACTTTCTGAAACTGTCTTCTGTTTAACTTCTGTGACTAATGCTTCATGATATCTGCCCACGTCCTTGAATTACTTCATTTAAAATCCTCTCATAAGAAGGTTCTTTTGACTTTCTTCTAAATTCTTTGCCTGCTTTTCTCATTTGAAATTAGAGGAATGTGATGACTTTGGTGTTAACCTTCCCACATAAATATATTACAAACTCAGTACCAAGGGCTTCTCTGAAGCAATGGGAAGGTACAGTAATTTGATATTTTGTAGGTAATCTGACCTTGATGGTAACCCTGTTGAACTCCAGAAGCTTGTGAGTCGAATCATGAGTCACATATGTTAGCAAATTCTCAGTCATATAAAGTGGTTTTCCTGGCCAGAGTCTAAGGATTTGGGGTTTGGGTTAAGGTTTTTGTTGTCATTCCCCAGCCCACCCCCTACAACCTCATCTCACCACCAACACTGCAATCCACTCGTATCCTGAGTATGGAAATATTTTGTTCAGCTGTAGGAAAGAGCCCCTTAAGACTCAGTTCTTTTTCACTGAGAAAGTCCAAGGATATACCTTAAATTTTTCTTGAACAATTTGAACATATTTCTCTACACATTCATGGGTCTACATGCACAGACACACACACTTTTCTAGAAAAAACTTCTGTAGTCTGTTTGCTGTGTTGTCTGATTAATACTGACTATTGCATTCTAAATGCTTCCATTTAGCCCAGAAACTTGTAGTTGCATCTGCAAAGATTAGTCTTTCTATGTCTTTCATTCCTGTTTATGGAAGAGCCTGTGCTGCCCTGATTACAGTAATGTTCAAAGATGTTTTAACTTTTATAGATTTATTCTCTCCCTTATTATCCTCAGCAGTATAAAGGCAGCTTGAATACACAGCCTGAGAATTCCAGTGGATGAGATGAAACACCTTACCCCCTGGGTACAAGCAATTTTCAAGCTGCAGTTCATATTTCCAGGGTTTAAGATACGATTCTGAGTCACATCACAGGTTTTCCATGTGACCCTGTAGCTTCCTAGCTGACAGGTAACCTTTGTACCTCCTGTCCCAAGAGGGTGCCTGTTTCACAGAAGCCTTTTTTCCATGGGGCAGCAGGCTGGCATGGGTAGCCAGGACACTGAAAAGAAGTGATAAGTGAGAATTGCCTACAACAATATTCTCAGGAATTTCAACTGCAAAAAGTAATCTTCTCATTAAATTTGGTTTCATGAGATGGAGCAGACTGTTGGTAAATGTTTATGACTAGAAAAAATGAAATAACAATATTTTAGTCTGACTTGAACTTTTAGACAACTTTGGCTCCATTGATCTGAGCTTAAATACCTGATTTAAAGTCAGTGAAATATTGGTTGGTTGTCCCTCCAGTGGAATTTGGCTTCATGGGATTTCTAAAGAGATACCTGAGCTACTTTTTTTACCTCTCTATGACCAAAAGTGTGCAGTGTTATTCGAGGGAAATATAGCAGAACATTGAAATATAAAATATTTTCTGAAAATAAGAAATACGGGGAATTAAAAATTATGCAGAAATATTCCAGTTTTTCATGTTAAAGCCTTTTTCCAGCTGAGGGTTTGAAAAGATGTTAAAACACCAGTACTTCTGTTTCGGAAAGTTTTGCACCTGAGTCAATCTCTCTATAATTCTTCCTGGACATGGCATAGTCTCAGCAGTGCTTCGAGTTTCTCGCTTCTGGCACACTCGTGGGTGGCACATGGTATATCTAACCTGTTGTTTGCAGTGCAGGTTGAAGAAAAACTATTTTAGAGCAGAGTGCCTTAATTGCAAGTGTAACTTTTTTTTTTTTTTTTTGCTAAACCTGTGGTTTAGGGGCTTTTGCTTCGAAAGGAAGGATTTGCATGGTTTGATGATCTCAGCTAACATGGTGATAATGGGGATTTGAGTAGGTGTCTGCTTGCTTCAAGTGACAATTTATCAGTTTAGGCTTTAACTTCTTTTAGTGAAATTGTGGCCAGATGACTCTTCCTCAAATCTGTGTGATCATATGTTTAGATATAACTCCTGGAATAGGAGAACAGTATTGATTTTGACAGATATTGTTTGATGTTTGACTGACAAAGGCATGTATGATATAACTTCTGCTATCTGGCTGAATCTTTATTTGCTTATCTTGAGTCACTGCATGACTGACTTTTGCAACTGGTCACTAAATAAGCAGTTGGTACAAAATGCAATGGACTAAAGTTACTCTCTTTTTTTCTATGCTAATAGAGGTTACAGATACATAAGGCAATTCTTGTTTTCTTACGTTATCATTCTTTTTTTCATGGAGGCTTCTTTGGACTGGAATATTTTTAAAAAAAAAAGTAGTAATTTAACTGTTATCTACTACTTCTAAGAGTAATGAAGGATAATTATCACTGAAGTATCACCTAATTGTAAACCCATAGGAAATCAAATGGAGAAACAGTGGTAAACTAATTATTATTTCCATTTAATTCAGCATTTATATATACTAGAGAACAGATGTTTTAGAAACTTGGAACCCTTATAGCATCTTTCTTTGTTAGTCTTTATAGCTTACTATACCTCCATATAATTTTGGAATAGACTATCAGAGTGTTCTGATCCCTAATTTATTACATATGACTGTGCACCAGCTTGTTCAGCCTAGCAGATCAAGTATCTGCCTCACAGCAGATGTAGTAAAATGAAATCCAGCAGATATTATTCTTTTGATTAAAAAGCCTTAATCAAAAAGTCTAGTTAGTGTAGTCCTTAAGGCAAGTGCAGATGGATTTTTTTTAACCACCGTCTGTTTGAGCTGAGGATTACTTAGGTTGCATAAGTGATGGAGAAAGAAGCTGTCCTGAAGATATCTTCCTTTCTCTCTTGCCTGCAGCTGGTGTGGTCCCAAGAGAGATCAGGGCAATTTGGGTGATTCTGTAAAGGGTGAATGGTCTTCTAAGGGTTGCTCCACCAAGAGGACTGAAGGATGCCCTGATCTTTCTCACCGTTGGCTGTTTGACTGTTACCCTGCCAAAAGGCTGAGTCATCTTTCTGGAAAGGCAATGAATTCCCCAATGATTCTCCTCAAGGACATCTTTGTGCACTGTGGTTTCAGGGTGTATGCATAAATATAAGGATGTCTGGCATTGCTGGTCTTAGTTTTAAACTTCTGTTAGAAAATGTGTGTGCATTTAGATGCCATGACTCAGACACTCTGCCAGGGTAGTCATTTTATCCTCATTGCATCCACTGCGGCAATGTTGATAAAAACAGTTAAGTACTGGCTCTGTACAGTCTTACATTCACAAATCTTAACTATATATTTTGAAACCATGGCATGATAACTTTCACATCCTGAGAACAGTTTTTCATATTTGGGGCATTTCAGAATTTTTTTCCTTTTTTTAATACTGTTTTCTCATAAATTTGTCTTCACCTTATAACCTCATATTTTGTGCCAGTTCTTCTGGAGGTTATTTTTACATTCCAGTGTTGCCTTAAGTATTCTAGTGTTATATGGGGTTATTAAGTAGTATTTTGCATTCTGGACATCCTGCTCTTCCTGCAGGTGCCAATTTAAAACTACCAAGGGAGGGACTATAAAAAAAAATTAGAAATTAATTTCAATGCCAATAGTTCTTTTGTGAATATTACTTTTTTCTCTCAAAGTGCAGCAGCGTAGCTGCTTGTCTTATTTTGAAAAGCATGTCTTTATCAGTTATCTATGTTGCAAATTAAAGGCAGTCTATTTGTGATTGACTTCATACCTGAAGGTGCTGATTTTCAAACAAAGGTTGTTTCTTTCTAACCTATGTGCTGGGTCATATTTTTCCCTTCTGCAACTCTTTCACTCCTACCATATAATCAGATCCTGGGGTCTGGTCTGTCTCTGCTTGGCACAGCTCTGTGAAGAGGCAGTGGTTCTTCTGTCTTTAGCGCATATTAAATTCTGTGGGCCCAGGAGGATTTCCACGGCAGCTGGAATACAACTAATGAGAGAAAGTCCTTTCTCCACTTCCTGTTCTGTGCTCCCCCTGCAGCTGATGCAGACTTACCTTGGTCTGGAAGATGTAAACTATATTACACCCAAAAAATTCAGCAACTGAGTAATTCCACATTAGGCTGTTTTGCATTTTGTCCACCAGTTTAAAATAATTTCTGTGATTGGTAATTTATTAGAAACTGTGAAAGTAATTAAGGAAGGTTTAGTTAAGAAATCAAAATGACCAAACGTTTCAGATTCTGAAACAATGCTAAATTTTTGGTATCAAAATTTTTGGTTGTCCTTGCCTTGTCACAACTTAAAACATTCAAAATTGCCTACTGCATTGATGAGCACAGAAGTAAGCCTCCTTCCACTAAATTTAGAGGAACATTTCCAGAAATAGTTGATGTGCTGACAAAGAGCACCCAACACCTAATATACATTGTCTATGCAAAAAATTTATGATACTTTTACATAATGTACAATTTGTAACTTAACTGGTAGTACACGGTGGTGGGGTTTTCTGCATGTTAATAGGTATTCTCAAAGTTTTTTTGCTACATAAACTGGCTCATGACACATTCTAATATTACATTTTTGTTTTAAGTAGCAATAGGAGGCAGGATTTTTAGTTAGAACGCAACACTCTGAGTTCTCACAAGTGCCCGCTGACTACTTTTGCCAAGTCAAGAGCAGGACAGCACAAAGCACGCTGAAGTTCTTTCTGATCAATGCTGCCAATAATGGAAGCCCAACTAAATTTATCCTGCCTTGATTTGCTTTAGTGAATGGGGTAACATAATGCTTGAGACATGAGGCTAGATGGAGGGCTTGTGTGTCTGCCCTTTGTGCCTGGGAGGTGCTTGGTGTGTGATAGGGACTGTGGCAGGCATCCACAACGAGCAGCAAGGTCAGAGCTACTTTGGCATTTCTGTGTCTGCTGGTCACTCATAACTCTAAGGGCAGGATAAACTGAGGTTTGAGGGATGTGTGACCATTTCTACTGATAACCAGTGTTCACATAACATAAAACTGCCAACAGTTTGGTGCACTTGTGGCCATTTGTCTTTTAACTTAATTAATTCAGTAAGAATCCTTGACAACTGTTGTGGTCCCAGCCATGACTTTGGCCTGGCTTATACAGGTCTTTGCGCCCAGAGATGTCTGAACTTACACCTGGCACCACCTCCTCTGCCTGCCCTTACCTCCACTGGTTCCACTGGACAGACTGTAAAAGTTTCCTGCTTCAGGGACAGAATCTTCTTTCACTTCCCCAAAGACCATATGACGTTTTCATGCACACACATACACTTGGGTTATAGATGGGAAGCCGGATTTTCAGAGGAAGGTGTAAAACCCAGCACCTGTGTTTTCTCACATCGCAGATGGCAATTCCTCTTCCTCACATCTAACTGTACCACTGCATCTTTGGATGCTGACTACCTTCAAAACCACTTCAGATAGAAACCCTCTCTTTTCTTCTTGTGCCAGTTGGGATACTCTAGGAGCTGAAGTGCAGGACCTAGTTTTCTGAGTCCACTGCATGTGATAGTACTGCTGCACCCACTGCAGCTGGTGCAGATTTATCTTGATCTGTACTACATAAACTGTATTACACCAAAAAAACTCCAGCAACTGAGTGTGGGTTGATCACAAAGTACATTCCTCAAAGGTGGAAAGTGAATGGCATAAATAGAATAGGGTCTGATTGTGACACTGGATTTAAAACAAAGAATAGCCCACACCTCACCCTGAACATAGGTCATCGATTTTAATGGTTTCATTTTTTTGCTAATATTAGAAATCAGTTTTCATCCTATATAAACAACTCATTTTTTGATTCTACATTCTGCTGGATTTTCAGTAAAATGCAGTACCCATCCAATCCTGTAAGTTGTGCATGTTGTATGTGAAAAGGGGTCTGCACAAAATTTGCACAATGGTTTTTATCTTTATAATGTTTGAGTTCTTACAGAATCTTTTGCTGTGCTACCATGTGAAACTCTGAAACTGTCTTAAGAATGCCCATCTTAAAACCCTGAAATCAAATACAAAATTTTGGTGTGAATCCTTTATAATCCTTACTAATTTTTTAAGTTTTGAACCTTTTGCTACATCCCCTTCACCAGGGTAGTTTACCCCTAAATATTCTAGTTACTTTGAAGAAGTATTTTTATGTTTCCTTTGAATGCATCCTGGAGAGGATTCTCCCGGATTTAAAGGAGTAAAAGATCTTCACATATCACATACTCATTTCAAGTGACACATGTCCCCTGAGCTATGCTATGGGAACAGAGGACAAGCATTCCTGTTAATTGCTCTTAATGCACCTCACTCTCTGCATTGCAGCTGCTTCAAGCTGTTGTCTAAGTGGGCAGGACTAGACCATCACTGGGGCATCACTCACTTGTCTCCACATTGGCTAGAGAGAGTGGTTGGTCTCACCCTTTTGCAATGTATTGTGTTGAATCCTGGAGATGGTTGGTGTTGTACATTAAAGCATACAACTGGATCCTTCCACCTGAGGACATGAGCAAGGCAGGAGCAAAGTTGGACCCAGATAAAGTTCAGTAGTGGTTTAAATCAAGTTTTCCCTCCATCCATGCCTTGCTTCCGATCTGGACAGTACCAATATTATGCAAACTCCTTTCTTTGTTGAACACGTGAGAAAAATGATTATTGTCTTTAAATGGGAAAACAAATAAATACATATTTCAGATCTTTTCTTTCTTTCCCTGTGACATACCCAGGTCTGGAGCTTATCATAAGTTAAAAGGAAATATATTTTTGGAAGCCTTTAATTAAAATCCTGGAAACGTATAATTGTAACTTTTTTTTCTGTAGCTCAATTCAATAAGATTACTTGTACTGATAAGGGTTTTTCTGGATAGTGACTGTTTTTTTCGTTGGTAGATAAAGCCCTTGCAGAAGCAAATTCATTATATCGGGAATTTACTTCAGGCGTCAGATTTGCCTGATTGCCCCCTAAGATCAAAAGACAGCTTTCCATTAAGAGCAGAACAGAGCAACTAACAGGCTTCGGAACTGATACTAAGTTAGAGCCCTTCTCCACTTTGGAGAAGATTGGTTGGTATCAATTTGCAGGCTGGCACTTCTCTGCTTTTTTCTTTTTTTTTTCTTTTTTTTAACTGAAGAAATTTGGAGCTAGATGATCTTCAAGGTCTCTTCCAACCCAAACAATTCTATAATTCTATGAAATGTGTAACTCAAACAGCAGTGACCTTCAGATCTGAGATTTTTGATTTTGCCTTTTCTTTGTTTATTTTAATGGAAGCCACCGAGGGGCAGCAGATAGCAGCTGATCTCATTAAAAAATAAAACAAAACAAAACACTTTTTTTTTTCTTTGAAGTTGCATTTGGGGTCCAGTGTTATCTTGTATGAGGAACAGAGCTTCAGGAATGAGGAAACCACTCTCCCTAAAGAAGGGAAAGCAGACAATGAACTGAGGCTAGGGATGATTAAACATTTACCACTGAAACAAATAAAGCTTTGCAACCACATATTTCCATAGCCTATATGCAACACATTTCTGTTCCTTCTAGTAGAGAGGCACTTGCCCTTAATGTAAATGGTAGACTGTATTTTACTTCCTGCTCATGTCATGATGTAATTTTCCTTTTAATCTGACATGAGGAAATCGGTGCTTCTGGAGACAGGATATTGCCACTTTACCGGGTGGCTGTCGAGCTTTCCTGCATCACTCTGATGTTGCAGAAATTTCAGCTGGGCATTTACATATCCTCGCTGAAGTCCTGGGAGTCTGTTAAGCTTCGAGCAGACCCAGAGCAGTTACATGAGAATGGGAATAATCTCTTACACCGCAAATTGACTTCCCTCTTTGTAGCCCTAGACACTGTTTCCAGCTGCTTTCAGTCTTTTAAATCCTTGAAAGCTTTCCTTAATCCTCGTGTAGGCAGCAGCCTTTATGTGCTCTGCCTCCCTCCCCTTCCTCCTGATTGGCGAGGCTATTCCATGGCCCGGCTCAGCCAACTACTCCATCCCGGGGCCGCGGTTTGAAATCAGAGCCAGGCGGACAGTTGTGCCTCCCCGCTGCCGACTTTTCATAGGCTGGGGAAAGAAGGTTGGGAAACTTGACATTGTCTTAGGACTCTCCCCGGCAAAGAATAAAAAGGGGTTGGAAATAATAGACAGGGAAGAGGAGGGAGGGAAACTTGCTTACGGTGGGAAACTTGATGGATTTCTGCCCTGCCGACNCACCCCCCTTCCCGATTCTCCCGGTAGGCAGGGATGCCTTGCAAGTCATGGTACGTTTTGGATTTGTAGGGAGCATGGAAGCGGTTTGCGAGCTATGTAAATCAATTCCAGTTTGCCATGGTTTGAGTGCATTGTGTAGGCTGTCTCGCAGCCCTGTTTGTGACATGCGAAAGGAAAGAACTTGCTGTGTTATAAGCCTAAATATGCCAATAATTCAGCCCAGGGATAATTTATTAAACAGCTCTGCATGAGTTCCTTGCCTGCCAGTGCTTTAATCTTCTGATTGTTTTAAAATGTGGTAGTTTCAAGCTGTCTTGCAGCTTCACAAAAGTACTTTAAGATAGGTTTTCTAGGGATTTTTTTTCTAAGATTNCCTGATTGCCCCCTAAGATCAAAAGACAGCTTTCCATTAAGAGCAGAACAGAGCAACTAACAGGCTTCGGAACTGATACTAAGTTAGAGCCCTTCTCCACTTTGGAGAAGATTGGTTGGTATCAATTTGCAGGCTGGCACTTCTCTGCTTTTTTCTTTTTTTTTTCTTTTTTTTAACTGAAGAAATTTGGAGCTAGATGATCTTCAAGGTCTCTTCCAACCCAAACAATTCTATAATTCTATGAAAGGTGTAACTCAAACAGCAGTGGCCTTCAGATCTGAGATTTTTGATTTTGCCTTTTCTTTGTTTATTTTAATGGAAGCCACCGAGGGGCAGCAGATAGCAGCTGATCTCATTAAAAAATAAAACAAAACAAAACACTTTTTTTTTTCTTTGAAGTTGCATTTGGGGTCCAGTGTTATCTTGTATGAGGAACAGAGCTTCAGGAATGAGGAAACCACTCTCCCTAAAGAAGGGAAAGCAGACAATGAACTGAGGCTAGGGATGATTAAACATTTACCACTGAAACAAATAAAGCTTTGCAACCACATATTTCCATAGCCTATATGCAACACATTTCTGTTCCTTCTAGTAGAGAGGCACTTGCCCTTAATGTAAATGGTAGACTGTATTTTACTTCCTGCTCATGTCATGATGTAATTTTCCTTTTAATCTGACATGAGGAAATCGGTGCTTCTGGAGACAGGATATTGCCACTTTACCGGGTGGCTGTCGAGCTTTCCTGCATCACTCTGATGTTGCAGAAATTTCAGCTGGGCATTTACATATCCTCGCTGAAGTCCTGGGAGTCTGTTAAGCTTCGAGCAGACCCAGAGCAGTTACATGAGAATGGGAATAATCTCTTACACCGCAAATTGACTTCCCTCTTTGTAGCCCTAGACACTGTTTCCAGCTGCTTTCAGTCTTTTAAATCCTTGAAAGCTTTCCTTAATCCTCGTGTAGGCAGCAGCCTTTATGTGCTCTGCCTCCCTCCCCTTCCTCCTGATTGGCGAGGCTATTCCATGGCCCGGCTCAGCCAACTACTCCATCCCGGGGCCGCGGTTTGAAATCAGAGCCAGGCGGACAGTTGTGCCTCCCCGCTGCCGACTTTTCATAGGCTGGGGAAAGAAGGTTGGGAAACTTGACATTGTCTTAGGACTCTCCCCGGCAAAGAATAAAAAGGGGTTGGAAATAATAGACAGGGAAGAGGAGGGAGGGAAACTTGCTTACGGTGGGAAACTTGATGGATTTCTGCCCTGCCGACAGCAGCGCGGTGTGAGCAGCCCCTGGCCGGCTGGATGGATGATGGGAATCTCACCATGAGGCAGGTAAGGAGCCACTGCCCTCCGGCTCCGGGTACTCCCAGTCCCAACCCCTGCGGATCTCGACCGCTTTATTTTTTCTTTTTTCCCTCCTCTTATTTTTGTTTCTTATAATTGTAAGTTTTGAGGCTGGATTTCTCCCCCCCCCCTNAATTTATTAAACAGCTCTGCATGAGTTCCTTGCCTGCCAGTGCTTTAATCTTCTGATTGTTTTAAAATGTGGTAGTTTCAAGCTGTCTTGCAGCTTCACAAAAGTACTTTAAGATGGGTTTTCTAGGGATTTTTTTTCTAAGATTATTCAAATGAGATTTTTTTTTAAGACTTCTATTCACCTGAGGAGACAAAAAGAGCTTTTATTCTCATTCTCACAGTTATACAGCACAGTGACAAAATGTTTTTGATTCTTGTTGTTCGTAGTTTTACAGCAACGATGTACACTTAGAAGAGCCTTGTGGAGCAAGAAAAATGGGCTTTATCTTGAGACTGAATCAAAGATCTGTCCCAGTGTAAAAAGCCTTGCCAGTCCACTTCCAAAACTTGCTCATAATATGTTGTTTGCTGGATAAGCAATGGGTAAATGTGAGGAAATGAGAAGTTTTCTAGGTTTTCTGTGTGGGTGTTATTCATTCAGTTCTCAGGGGGACTTTTACAGTACACGTCCAGGAAATGCATGTGTGAGGATTTTGCACCTGTAGTGCAAATGGAACATTTGTATTATGCTTACTTTCTGAAACGATGGTGGGAAATCTCAGCTTCCTCACCAGTTTTCTCTAAGTTACAGGAAGCGAGGAAGGGTGAAGAAAGAGAACATAGGTGGGAAGATGGGAACAGGAAAGGTATTTCTTGGTCCCACTAGCAAAATCACCACATTTTATAACTCTTTAAAGAGAGGGGAATTCTTGTCCTTGCAAAGCACAATGAAGGGCATTTTATATACTCAGGTTGGTCAGCTGGATGCACGTAGTGATCACAAATCATTATCACCACAAGAGGGTACTTTGGCACAGGGGGTTACTAACAAGGACTGCAGAAGAAGCAGAAATGTTACAGGATGGCAATAATAAAGTGAAAAACGCTCTGTGAAACGTGCACTTTACTCTCCTGAAATATTTCTAGCTAAAGAATAGGGTAATGAAGATTCATAGGTGGTGGGTTAAAAGAGCAAGGCAACCAAACCTAATAGAGAATAGGGGGGCGGAGGAGAAGGGGGAAATGCTAAGGCACATACGTACCATCCCTTCTTCTCCAAAAGAGGAGGAGGGATGGGGGAGACATTCCATCCTAAGCGAGGTGCAGGCTCAGGCGGGCTCATTCTTGCCGGGCCCGTCCCGTCCCGTCCGGTCCCGCAGGAGCGCAGCGAGGGGGCCGCGCTCCGAGGGGCCCCGCGGTGGGGCGGGGAGCGCCCGCCCGAGCCGCGCTCGGGTTTGTTTGAACACCTGCCTCGGACTGCGGCTCCTCTCTGTCCTGCCAAGGGAGCTGTTTGGGGCTCCTTCTCCGGGTTCGGTTGGTTTGCTGCGGACAAATATTTTCAGTTTGGCAGCGAAAGCCTGTGGGCAAGGCTAGGGCCCGAGGGACAAAATCCAGGGAGATGGAGGTCAAGGTGGTGCTGAGCTACCGTGAGCATCAGCCCCTGCTCTTCCAACCCGTGGTTTAGTGGGAGCTGAAGGTTGTGATGGGCTATGAACTAACCGGGTCAAACGTTTAGGAAATCCATTACAGTGGACACTTAGAAGCAGGCAAGTCATGTGCAGCTGGAGCCCTCAGTCCTGCTTCTAGTTGTAAATTGTTAGGGGTAAGAGGAATATGCAGAGGGTGACTTTTCCATGGCCTTCTTATTCAGAGCAACAGATAGCTCTTTTTTACATACTCCTCCACTTTACAGTCTTCTCTCTCTACATGTCCTACTGTTTTTCTGCCCTTCCCTGGTGCTCCCTTCCGCATCCTTACACCATCTGGGAGGGAATGGGTTAACTCCTTCCTCTCCTCAGGCTCTGGGAGTGAGTGCTCCCACTTGTGAGGCTCTTAGTGGGAGCTACAGCTCCATTTGGTGTTGCAGAGTTAACCATCAAGTACACAGGCACATGGCAATGTACGGCAGGTGTTGGAATGAAACCATGCACTATGCTGATGACTGATGTGACCCAAGGGCAACCCACAGCTACTGAACAATAGCACACAGAAAGACAAATGCACTAATTTCCCCAATGGAAGTGGAGGAATTACTGTAGAAATGTAATATGCCGCCTGTTGGTAGGATTCAACGTGCCTTACTGCTGTGCCAGTCCAATAGTTTCTAGCAGGTCATGGGTTGGCGTAAATATTGCTGTGAGATTTGTAAATGAGACAGGATAAAGAAGCAGTAATTTTTAGCTTGTCATTGAAGATCTCAGCAAGAGGTGTCTTCTTGCTGTCTCATAGAATATTGTCACCAAATAAGGTCCAGCAACCAAAATAGGAACATTTCTATCCTATCTAGGAAACTATGGTGATCACCATGTACCTGTAAAAGTTTAAGCATCCACTGGAAAGATACCCATTCATGTCTGCTGTAAGACTAGTGTTGGAAGCAGAATGCAATTTTTAAAGGTCTCTAACATCATTGCAATAAATAAAAAAAGAACTAATAGACAAGAAAGAAAATCCTTTGCAAATAATACCTTTTTGTTTTTTTTTTTTTTTTTTGCTTTGCAGAGTACTGAGCTCAGTTTATTATTTATAAAGTAAGGAAGTTTGCAAATGATAGAAACTCCTATGGGGATGCTCAGCCTTCATGAGCTAGAGTGGATTTTTTTTGTGGCTGGACACAGTTACGTGGCTGGATTCCCTGAGTTTGCTGCAGAACTGGAGAGGGCACTGTGGGCTCTGTTTTGTTTCCTAAGCCTACTTCACAGAAAATCAAATCTTTGATGAATTTAATACTTCATTTTCACCCTCTTTCAACCACAACGTATCCCTAAAGTGCAGCTCGAAGGAGTGTCATTGACAAAAAATGCAGCTCCTTATTTTGGCCTCTTCCTATTGAAGTACCATTGACTTTGATCGAGGAAGTCTTGAGTCTTGAGCCCTTTGTCACATAAAGAGGTTTAACAAAACAACTGTTTAACTGACAGGCCACCTGAAAATGAAAAACTGTGTTTCTAAGACACATAAAACCATTACAATTACTTATCATGTCTGCAGTCATATGGCTTTTAGTGTGCATATAATTCACCAAGTGAATAAAGACTGTATACAATTTCAGTGCAAAACATATGCAAAATTCAAATTCACCCCCTTTCAGCTGTTTAAGTCCTTAGCATGTGTTTCTTATTTCCTATTTTCTTTTGAATACTTTTTAAAATTCTTAATGCGTTCCTCTGTGGAAAAACTATATTCTTATCCTGGAGTCCTGTAATCCTTTGCCTGGCACTAGGAAATTATCCTTTAAAGTTCATCCTGGGATGTTTTGTTGTTTGTTGGGCCTGTAAGGGAAGAAAGTGCATCTTGAAGAAGGCTGTTTTGTTTTTGTTTTTTTTTCATGTGTACCATGCAGAATAAAGAAAACAAGTGTACAGAGTCCGCAGGCTGGGAGTGTATCAGTTAATTAGTGGCTGGACATTGCTCGGTAGGAAGCCTGGTGAGGATTTTTTGTGCATGTGTGTATGTGTGTTGTCTGCTCCCTTTGATCACTTGTGTGGTAAATAGACATGCAGGGTAGCTATAGCAACATGTGCTGTAGGTTGGTGGGAACAGAGGGGATGGGATCCCCTGACAAAGGGTAGTTTGTTAGAGTGGTTGGTTCTGATTAGAAAAAGGTGGCACCGATCAAGGCATTTAAAAACATCAGTTTTGCAAAATGCAAAAGGATGTTATCAGTTTCAAAGTAATGCTTGTTTCTGTAGCTCTGCAAGAGTAGATCATGTGGAAGATTGGTGAGGAAGGGGGAGGGATAATAAAAAGCGGAAGGATAACCCATTTACACTTTTGAATGTAAAAATATTCATTATGGATGTGCTTTTTCTCATTTTGCCACACTCTCTATACAGTTTGCAAAAAAAGAGTTTGTAAGAGCCAAATTGCTGCAGATGATGCTACAAGTAGTTGTATTTTTACAATATGGCTTCAGGAGGTAATGATGATAATGTGATGTTAAGTAGTGCATCTGATCCCTTACCTTCCTCTGATTTCTAAGACATCCGTGTGCAATTTGCAATCCTAAAATCCTGTTCCTATTTCAGCAGCCTACCTGTAGAGGTCAGACTTGAAGCTCTTAAAATCTTCCCATGATAGAATTTCAACCTAAAGCTATAAAAATACATATCCATAGCCACTTTCGTCATTAACTTTATGTGGAATACTTTTAAAATAATGTTGGTTTGTCAGTGTCAGGTTATTAAGTAATACCACATTCTGCATTGACGGAAGCCTGAAATACATTGAAATTCAGCTTTGTTTCACTTCTTGAACAGAGCCCAACCTAATACTTTATTAGTGCCTAAATTATTTAGATGTGTATCTCCATCTCTCTGATCCCCACTAGGCCTCCTACCTTTGATGAGATCTGTCTCCAGCTCCCTCCCTCCAGCCTGCCCAGCCCTTTGCTGTGCTGGCTGCTGGCTTCCCACTGCTGCCTGGTCTCAAGGCTTCCCCACTGGCAAGGGACAGGGAAGCAGGCAGTGCCACAGAGGGTTTCAACAGCTTCTGAGCATTGCAAAAAGTTGTCAGACCTCAGAGTCCCTCCACAGAGTAGCACGAGAGGTAAGGGGTCTGCCGTAGCCTGGGGTCAAGGCAAATGAAATGTTGGGAACAAGGACCTCGCGGTAGTAAATGCTCAGGGAATAAACTGAAGTTCAAAAAATGCTTCAGTGTTTTGGAGAAACGGTTTGTTTTGTCTGTGGGTGAAGACTGAGCTGAGAGAAAGGAGCAGACCACTGTTCATGTACAGCCGTGTTAATTGCCTTTTGGATGTGCGCTGGAGTTTGTTTGAACTGAATTTCAGACTTCTTAGGGTACTTCATTCTTTAGCTTGTTTTTGGTTCAAAGTCTTTAATTACAATCGTGCTGCTTAGAGCTTGTAATGCTTTAGCGAGCTGTAAGGAATTACTGTATATCCCTGAGATCCCTGGCTTGCAGTGCAGAATCCAGCCTGTCTGAAAGCTGGGAAAAGCGCTAAAGGGTAGGAAGCTGATTTTGATCTCTTTTCTAAACAGTAAAAATAGTTCTTAATTCTTTAAAATTCTTTCCTATTTGCTGTCATGTCATGGCTGTTTATCATTAGTATTTATATCTTCCCAGGGGGATATGGGAGGAGAAGAAAATCTGGCAAAGTGGCAATATTTTTTTGGTCCAAAAGTTTTATCAACTTTGTCAATTGCATAAGTGTTGAGATAACTGGATGCAAGAACAATTTTAAGAGAGTAAAACAAGTGAAAGAAAGTCCAGGCTTTCATTCCTGTCTTAGTAGGACAGTAAATGAGGTGATCTGTGGGGCTGTTAGGATTTTTTTATTGTAGTGTGATAGTCTTTAAGGAAAATATTTAGGTAGGAATATTTCATGGCTCCAGAAAGGAGCTAGTGACACTCTATGGCACTTGCTCCACATTTTGGGACAGGGAGGCTGACATATTTCACATGCCTTTGGTAGCAACAACATCTTCCCATCACTCTTCACCCAGGCTGCCTTGTGCTGCCCGTGCACCTGTGGGGCTCCAGCCTCCCTCTGGCACCCGGCGTCCGAGCAGGTGCCCGTGACTAATGGCATTAACTTGTCTCTTTGGGTCTGCAGGTATTTAATTACTGAACAGCTGCAGCAGCAGCTCAGAGAGATCCCCCCTCCCCACACACACACACCAGAGTGGGAGAGCACACTCATTTATAATCCTGGAAAGATGATGCACTTTGTAGACTCAGGTGAAGTGAGAGCTTGCTTAGATGAGACCACCAGCCACCATCTCTGAGATGTCCTTTTTTTTTTTTTTTTAAAGCTTTATTTGAGGCACTAGCTGCAACTGATGTTTTCTTCCAAAAAATACTGAGAAATCAGTATTTCATGGCAAAATTTTTCTCAAAATAATTTGATTCTTTTTTTCAGTAGTTATCCCATATGTATACATTATCCTTTTTTTTTTTTTGTTATTTTGTTTTGGTTTGCAGTTTTGAGGTTTTGTTTGGGGTGGGGAGTTTTTTGTTTCATTTTTTTCTTTTTAATTTTGCTTGTTTTGTGTATTAGTTTGGGGATTTTTCTGCCTGAAAATTAGAGACATTTAAAAAAAACCAAAAAGAAAACAGAAACATTACACATTTTCATACATCTACATGTATGTTTAGAATTGGACTTGCCAAATCCAACCACTCCATCATAAGAACAGCCAGCATCTGAGTTTCAAGGAACTCTTCATCACCAAGCAAGTTTCAAAAGTGTTGGAGGCATTTTGGTTTTATCATTGGATTGTACTGGGCTTTCTCTCCCTAAGAATATGCCCTTATTGCAATATCTATGTATTTTACAGCAAGATGTAGACTCTGTTGACAACTTCTCCTATGTGGACCAGCCACCAAGGTCTGCCTCTGCCTCCTGGTTGCATTTTTCCTCTTTTGCAACCAACTCCAGCTCCGTGGGTAATGAGGCCTGAAGCTCTCAGCCTGGTTTCTGGTTCTACCTCACATCTGTAGGCAGGGACAAGAGATCTCTCTCTTGCTACTTGTGCTTCTGTTCTTGTTGGAGTCGCAAGAGGCTGTAGGCAGAAGCCTATGCAACTCTATTAATAATCTCACTGAAAAATATGTGTGTTGTAAATCTGATGTGCAGAGGAACAACAAGTAGGGGAAGGGAAGGCTGCCCTGAGCAAGGAAAAGGACTGTTCCCTTCAGGGCAGTGCATGTGGATAAAGCTCTTGGGCAGGGACACATCATTGACAAGCACAGACCGGGTTTGTCCATGCAACACTCAAGAGATTGTATCTTCCTGGGCTACGCCTTGTGTCAAATGCCACCGATACTAGCATGCATTTTCTCCCTGAGAGATCTCATGCACCTTGGTATTGTCCAGCTCATGGAGTTAGGTTTTGACTATACAGGTCAAAATTTACCCTATCCCACCAGCACCTATTGAAACAGGTAAAGGGTTAATGACTTAATTTCTAACTGGAAAACCTCAGAATTATTATTTAGACAGAGATATCAAACTGGGATTTAAGCAGTTCAAAAGTGCACTGTATTGTTTTGGTCTAATTAACACAACATGGTGATAAGACATTAAAGCAGAATGACAACACTATACATTGATAACGGGGGACATTAATGCCTGGAGACACAGTCTACATTGTAAAAATCTGAAAAAAAAAGGGCTTATTATGTTAGATAGGTCAATGTGATTTGACCTAGTTTTGCTTTGCTGCTTGGAAATTATGTCAGTATTTGTTATGTCATCTCCTTGGATGAGCAATTTAACATCCTTTTTGCATTGCAGTGTTGTCCTAATATTTTATCTATTTGCTTGCTCTCTAAAAGGATCCTTCAGGCTAATTCTAGAGATCTGGGGAAAACTGATACAAAACAAAAACCTCCTGAAACCAGCTTCCCTTTTATATATGTCCCCTGTGTAATAAAAAGGAGTAAATTTAGTCACAACAAAATTATAGCTACAAATTCTGAAAAGTATCTTGTCCCTTTTGTATTTAGCACTCAATAAATTTCATTAATACAAAATGACTGTGCTAATTCATATAGCCGTGTACACCTTTCCCATAGAGGTTTTTAAATGCCAAAACCCAGCATATTTAAGTTTACCTACATGGTTATGTAAAATAGAGTGGCTTAAAGGAGCCATGCCATATACTTTCCTGAAAGGTAACATCTCATTCAAAGTCATCAGTATTTCTCTTGGAAAAACGGACGCTTTTTTTAGTCTTCGACAAAATCACAAGCTCTTCCCTTCATATTTATGTTTACACTGGGTTTTTTCCTCTTTACCATCTGGACTTTTAAGGCAAGACTTTGCATTTGCCAGGGCTCAAATAGTGGTACATCAGGGAACAACCAGGGGATTAAATGTTACTGTTCTTTGCTCTACTGGAAAAATTTTGCTGTTACAGTATTTCAGTAAACATTAGCAAAGGAAAGCTCTGTCTCTTCCTTAGCTTTACCTATCTTCTCACAGCTATGCCCCTTATTGTGTTTAACAAATGTAGGGTATTGCAAGGTTGCATCTTTTCCTTCTTAACATTTCTTGATCCAAAATGGGCAGCTCTGAAGCCTGATTTTGCTTCTGCTGAAGTCAGTGTTGGTGGGGGTGTCAGGTGGATCCCTCCTTTAAAATACTTTGTTATTGTAGTTATTCAAATACATCTGTGAGCAAACTTGCATGCTTGTGACGAATGCTGAACAGATCAGGTGATAGTGTGAGAGCAAAACCTACCTTTCTTTCCCAGTTTTTTTACTATTTTTAATCCCTATTTTCTTGAATAATAGGAAATTTGTTCTTGAGTTTTATCTTGAGTTTTTTATGAGCTTGTTCCTTGCAGTGTCAAAATATTTTAATGAGCTAAGTAAGAGCTATACATGTTCCTCACCATTTCTGCACAAATACATCTAATCTTCAAAAGGTCCTGCTTACTCAGAATTTTCAGCTCGAGTAAAATTTAAAATTGTAATAGCTATCTGAAGTCTTTGAGCATACTTCGGATGCAAATGCTCTTACATCCCTTGTTAACCAGCTTAATTGGAACAAAAGCCCGATATGAATGAGCGTTCAGAGGTGCCTCTTCTGTGCTATAACATTTGCTCTTGATCCCTAATTAAGTCTTGTTACTGAAGGTTAAAAAAATCCTCCCACAATATAACTCTTCTTGAATGTCTTTACTGCAAAAGAAACTGTCAGGGGAGAATCACTATTGCTTCCCATATTCCTTCTCCTTTTAAACAGAACTAAAGTGTAACTGCTTATGAAGATTAGCAACAACCGGAAATAAATATCACATATCCCCAGAGCAGTAAAAGCCTCATGCACGAGGAAGATGATGACTGTGGGCTCAGAGCACAGTTCACACAGCTAGAAAGACTGTGCATGGATCACTGAAAGTTCTCACTGTGCTCTGGAGATTACCTGGTCCAGCCTTCTCTTCAGCACAGGTTGGTACAGCAACTTCCTCAAACAGTATTGAGCATTTTCAGCACATGGGAGTCCAATGCTTTCCTGGGCAGCCTCTTCCAATCTTCAGTTGCTCTCATGGGAAAGATTTTTTTATTTTTTTTCTTCAATCTAGACAGAATTTCTCTTGCAGAACCTCATGCCCCACTCCCTCTTGTTAGCAGGCATCCTTGTCAAGAGACTAACTCCATCTTTTTCTCTATAACTAATTTTTTAGATATTCCAGGAGTGTGATTTAGATCCCCTTTGAACCTTCTGTTCTCCAGCCTGAGCAAACCTGTTTCCTTCCATCTTTATTCCTATGTCAAATACTCCATGGCCCTAGTAATCCCAGTAGTCTCTGCTGGACCCTTCACAACTTCTCCAGCTGAGGAGCCACAAGAGGTCACAGTATGCCAGATGTGACCTTGTAAGTGCCAAGGAGACTGAAATAGCTGATTTCTTGGGTTACTGAGTGTACTTGTACTGGTGCAGCCCAGGAGGCTGCTGGCCACCCTCCCTGTCGGGACACACCACTGGCTCCCACTCAGCTCACTGCCTGCCACTGCCCCCAGGTCCCTTTCAGCAGCGCTGCTCTTCCAGCCCATCCGTCCCCAGCTTGTGCTGCTGCTTGGGATTACTTCTTTCCAAGTGCAGAACATTACATTTATCTTTGTTAAAGCTCCCATTGTGGCTTAGTTGATAAAGTTACTTTACAGCCTCCAAGAGGGACTTCCTGTCCAAGAAAACAAAACAAATACAAGCCCCCAAATTTTTCCTCTTTAACTTTATCTTATTGCATGATTGTTCACAAAGGGCTTTAGTAATTTCTCAAGCATCATCTGTCTTTCTGGACCAGAAATCCTGGGGTATTAGATCATGGATTTTGTCTAATTTGTCTGCTTCCATGATGTGTTTTATTGTGTGTTTCTATGAATTTATACCTCTAAATATTGTAGAAGAGTTAGCTTTAGGAAGACAGATTGTGTAGTTTTGGTCTTGAAAATCTGGAAACTGTTACTGGAGAAAACAGGTTTATGGAGAAATGCATTTTATTTCCCCGTTTGTCTTGATCTGATGATGTAGGTATGCACCAGAAGAGACTAATAACTAATGGTGCTGATTTTTTGCCTAACGTTCCCTTGAGTTTTCAGACTAATTCCAGTACATTTTCTTAGTCCAATGATTTTTTTTCTTAGCTCTTTGTGTCAAGCCTTGCAGGCCCCCACCCTGAACAACACCATACCTCTCAGAACTGTAAGGTGAACACAGGGGAAAGAGAAGGGAAATGCTGTCTCAATCCCTCTCCTTTTTCAAATGTGCATTTAATCTCGGGGGGTTAACTCCTGGCCCTGTCAGTGTGAAGCTGGAAGTTTGATAATGACAAAGAAAAATCTGATTTGTCCCCTCTCTTCCTGTCCTTCTAGCATTGAACTGGAATTGCAAATTTTTTTTTAAAAACCTTAAAATAGAAAAACTGTTTTAGCCTTTCTGAACATCTTTTGGCAGATCTTTGTGCCATTGGTTGGTGCTATGCCAAGGGAGGACTAAGTGTGTTTGCTTTTTTACGATACTTGAGGTAAAGGAAGGGGAAGAGAGAGGAAAGAAAGGGGAAGGTCTGGATGTTTGTGTTATTCCTACATAACAACAGGGGAAGCAGCTCTATTTTTCTTAAGAGCAGTACATTTTAAAATACCAGGGTGCATTCCTGAGACTTGAGTAGGTTACACAGAAAATAAAGTACAGAAGAGAGGGACAGAGAGAGGCCCAGAGGGAAAATAGCTATGTGGGAGAGGAGACCAGGAGGAGGCTGCAGAGAAGGAAAAGATTAACCGACTCTCTTCTTCAAATTGCATTAGGAAAGCAGAGGAAGCAGTCTTTATCCAGAAATTGAGAATGAACCTTGTTTGAAAATCTTGAGGATGAAAATAGGATTTTTCAGTGGTACAAAGTCAGAACTTGCCTTGGAAAGCACAAATGAAAGAGAGAGGAATAGTTCAGGAACTTCAAGAACTTGGAGACAAAGAGGAAGAAGGCAGAAGACAGAAAGGTAAGGAGGATAAAGAAGACCTCTGAAGGCTGAAAGGGTATTAAATACTTAAAACCTCCACTGAAACTGTCTAGCCTTTCTCTTCTTGAAAGAACCATTCCCAATGGTACTTGTTCTTTATATCTGCATTACAGTGTAAAGGTGTAATGGGATGATCAATGGAGTTTTGCTTTATAGATCCTCTGGAAAACTGTCTTCCTAGCAAGTTTTTCTTCACAGTGTCTTTTTTTAATTCATAAGAGTATTCTGGGGTGTTGGCTATTTTAATGTCTGTTAAAGCAGCTAAAATAAAAGGCTTAGTTTTCTGATCAAACTGCAAGGCTTCTAACTTTTTCAGTCTTGAGGTCTTTACATAGTATGTGCAAGTAAATGTTCTCTACCAGATGCTGAAACCTTGAACATGGGGGCTAGAGGTACACATATTACTTTAAAAAGTCAAATATACCAACAACTTTGAGCATCTTCATTTCTGAAATTTGTTAGCTGGACTTTCAGGGCAGCATCAATGCAAAAAATTCTGAGAATAATTTTTACCATAAGGTGCTGTTAAAAAAGGGTTTTGTTCCAATTGTAAGAATGTTACTCCTGATGAGCTTGTAGTATTCCACTGCATGAATAAAGACTCTCCCCGCAGAAGTGACAATACCAAAACATTTACCCCACAATTTCATGACTGCAATTACATAGGAAAAGCCTTTTTTTGTGATAAAGACATTTGATGTTGTCACCTCAGTGCTGCGCTGGGCAGTGGTGGGAATGAACAGGTCCCTGTGTATTCTGTGTGGTTCTCTGATAATGGACCACTCCAGCCAGTACAGCCTTGTACTATGCAAGCAGACCTTTTCCTCACCTGTGCTGGTGGACAGCACAGATACACGCACACCCAAGAGCTGGATGGCTCATGCATTCCCAAGGTACGAATTTCAGAGGGCTCAGTCGCTTGGAATTCTGAAGGTTTATTCTTGAAAGGGTCCAGGGGCAAAAGAGCAAGTGCTGGTCGCTGGGGGCACAGGGATATAATCTTTTGGACAAATAGGGCAGAAGGGAGGTCAGGGAGATACAACCATCTGATGGGGTGAAGGGAGGGGAGGACCGAGGGATCATGTTGAAACCAACAACATGGAAGGATTAACATAGAAAAGTTACCATGGTTTTGGGACAAACCATACAAGAAACATCCAGGGGGTTTTAACTGTCTCACCAGTGTGCTCCTGCTGGCTTTGGACTTCTTGGATTCTCCGAGATGGTAGAAACCACTTCTACACCTCAGTAAAAGGTACTATGAAAGATACATAACCTAAGTGGTATCATGATATGGAAAGAATGTACAATGCTGTACTTCAGGCCAGGCCTAAGTCCAGCCATTATAGCTGAAAGGTCAATAACAATTAATTTGCCTTGCTTTGGACTGTTTCATTTGAAATTTCTGTGCAAAGGTATCCATTGGGGATTTAAAAGACGTGTTAATGTGCTATGCTGTGCAGATCTACTCTAAGCAGTATTGGGATGGAATATGCACTGCAGGAAATGAAACAAGCTTGGGGATTTGCTCATATTTACAATAGACATTTGTTTACTTAGTGTGTTCTTTCTTGTGTAGGGTGAAAAGGTTACATATGTCTTCAGGTGATAATGGACAAATTATTTAATTAATAGGGGTGATTTTTCTCCAAATCAGAAGGTCAAAAATCTTTGCCCAGTGTGTGGGAAAGAACGATACTCAGAGTGATTAACACCCAGAGGAAATTTCTGAGTTTATTTTGGCTGGTCTATAGTTGATAATTCCCTTGGCTAAAGGAATGCCCGGCTCCATGTCAGTCACCATTTCCAGAGCTTAACTTTGAATAGCAGTTATTGGTCACATATGTTGGACTTGTCAACTCTTGTTTCAGAAACAGAATACAAATTGGCACATAGGTAAACTATAGTATTTGGGGTTTTTGTTTCTAATTTATTGTTGTTGAAAAGCTCCAATTTTTTAAAAAATGAAATATAGGAAGGCTCTTTTTATAAGTCTGTTTGTATGAATTAAGACACTTCATGCCACACTACCTTGTTATGTGTGCAGAAGTTTGAAAGACAGAGGTAAGGAGAATGGGAAAAACAAATTCCATTATCTCAGAAGGGTACCAGGAACATCTATGCTTCAAATCATAATTATACAAGTAACAAAATGAGTCATAGTATCTCAGAAAATATTTAAGGAAGATGGTATAAAAGACCAAAAGCCATAAAAGCTTCCTGAATAGCTCAGAATGAGGGAGATAAATTGCTAGTGTTCTTGCTCTAGCAGAAAATAATTTGCGGGAAAATTGCAAATGATAATAGGAAGTGGACAATGCTCATACTAAGAAAGGCTGCTCCATAAAACTACTGGAGCTAAAAATCTAAATCCCTAAATATGACCTGGGAAATTTCTGTCCAGGCTCTAGTTGTATTATCAGTTTAACTTTGAGCATGTAAAATGCATTGACCACATTTTCCAAAGATTCAGAGCATTTTACTTCAGTGGATGAAATAATTCACAGATGTTTTACCGTGCCAAAACTTGGCTGTGGTTTAAAGCATCCTTTCAAAGGTTTGATACATGGTTGTATTTTTAATATTTTGCAGATTTATCTTTATCTTTTAAATGCAAATGTGCTGAGGCAGGAATCCTGGACTTGGGTCAGTCTGTGGCTCTGTTACATTTCCATATGTCCACACTGCAGCTGAGGAGTTTATTATTCAGCTTGTTTGGCTGGTGACCTCCAGTTCTCCCAATATAACAACACAGGCAGTTCTACTTTCATGTCAGCCACTATATGTCCCTTATTCACCTCAGGGGGAGGACGCAGACTAAATCAATTTATGCTGCTAGTTTTCTAGTACCTGTTTATACTTCCTCCCAGAGTGCCCAGAAGTTCAGCAAAGCCTTCCTGCAGTTAAGTGGAAATCATCAGGGAGCAGCTCAGATGCAGAAACCACATCAATTGCCCCAACAAAACCTGGGAACAAACACAGGAATTTCAGTCTGAAAACTGGTGTGAAAAAACAATGGATTGAAAAATTTAAATACCTGAGTTGAACATGAGTTTATCTACCTTACTAACTGGATTTGAGAAGTCTGGGTCTAAATATCTGGCTTATTACATTTTTCAAAAGAGGGAGGAGGTGTATAAGAAGGGACCTGCAGAATCATGCCTTTCCCAAAAATACCCTACATAATTAATCTTTATCATCTGTGCCATCTATCTTCAAATTATGTATGGATTGACATACAGAGCTGTAGCCTCCTGGTGCTGTGTTGGATGTTCACTTAACTGAGAAGAAAAGTGATGGGAGGGCTTTAAATACACTGTGGTAAAAGATGTTCTGCCTAGATCAAACCTATGTTACAAAATAACACAGGATAATGAAAATAATGTTGAGCATTTGCTGTTCTCTGAGAAGTCAGGGTAAGTGAAGGATTATTGTGTTGGTGTTTCAGCAAGGTCTAACACAGCATGAGGAAACAGCGTGTAGAGAAAAGGCATCTTCAGTAGAGGTGGGATTTTAAAGCAAATTTTTAAAACTCATGTAAGCCTTAAATCCAATAGTATTCTTAGTTTGCTCTGTTCTCCCCGCATCCTTATTTTAAAAGATTAAAATTGCAGTGTTTGGTTTTTTAAGACAGAAATAGTATTTACAAGATGAGACAGCAAAAGACTATGCTGCCTATAAAAGACATGACTTTTAATACCAATTTCAACAGGAAATGCAGATGTGATATTCCATAGATTTAACAGAAGCTGTTTATAGGGATTTGCATATAATTAGACATTTGTAAGAAATCCAGTGACCCATTTGTTATACATGAGAGAAGGGATGCCAGCCAGAGGGAGCTTGACTAGCTTGAAGAGTAGACCAAAGTGAACTATTAAGTCCAGGGCAGTGCCCAGTGTCAATACAAACTGAGGGATGAATGGATTGAGAGCAAGGCTGAGAAGAAGGACTTGGGGATACTGATGGATGAGAAGCTGGACATGAACTGACATTGTATCCTTACAGCCCAGAAGGCCAACAGCTTCCTGGGCTGCATCAAAAGCAGGTCAGTGGAGGTGATTCTGCCCCTCTACTCTGCTCTGGTGAGACCCCACCTGGAGCACTGCATCCACTTCTGGGCTCCACAAAACAGGGAAAATGTGAACCTGTCGAAGCAGGAGGAGCAGCAAAATCTTGCTTTATGTTGTTTTTCTGATCTGAAGTCAGGGGAGATGAATTTCAGCCTTTATAGAGAGAGTGACCATCTAGGGTTAGTAGGGTGGTACTATAGTCTCCTAGCAGCCAGGGATGATTTCTTCACTAGAATTCATGCTACAGCTTATTTTAAGTGCTAAGTGGTATTTAGTCACGGTGAACTGAGTGAGGGCACGAACTGACAATTTAATTTCAAAAATGTTGACTTCAGAAGCATTTCTCCCATCCAGAATGTAATTATGGTTGAGACTTGTATTAAACCCTGGAGGAATCTTAATGGGAACCTTACCTGTGGCAGGAAATGTTGCCTACTTCATACCACACATTTTTATCTTCATAAACCAGAACTGTAGCCATGAATATCTCCTGTCTTTTCCCATTCATTCCCATTATTTCACTTTTCCCTGTATATTCTATTTCTGAAGCTCCACATTTCCCACCTTCCAATCTTGCCCACATTTCAATTCTTGGTCCGACTTTCCTGGAGGTGAGAAGCTTTTGGCTTACTGAGTGCCTGTGTCCTCATTAACAAGTCACACTGGACCAGTTAAGAGCAGATCAGGTGAATTAAATGATTGATGTAGAGATTGCAATACCCAGATTATGCAGATTTTGCTCCCATGCTGTTCTCCTTATAGTCAGGGCCTGAGGACCTCATTAACAGCAGAAAGTCATTATTAAGTGCTCATCTAGAGCTCATCATCTGTGCTATTTCATCTGAGAGAAGGAGACTTCATGCACTCCAGCATTAGTCAGAGATGTGAATCCTAGCTTGATTAATAGAGAGAACTGGGAGGTTGCTTAAAATGTTCTCATGATCTGAACTAAAGAACTACTGGGAAGACATACAGCAAGCACAGCTTCTGCTTTGCAAGGGCACAGATATCCTTGAATTAGCATTTCTACTGCTCATTTCCCTAATGTGGTTTTCCAAGCCAGCCTCATCTTGTGTGATGGTGCTAACAATGCAGATACAGCTAATGAGCAAGCCACACTCTGAGGCTCCGAAGGCACAGTGGTGTGACTGTCCCTCAAGCAAGGAGGTTAAGTTAGTTATACATGAGTGAACTTGGGTGTTCCAAGCACCAAAAAAATGATGAAGGGCAGGCTTAGTAGGAGGAAGATGGTTTTGGGTCAGGCTGGAAGAGAGGAGTACTAATGCTGAACAGTGTTATAGTGCTAATCCTTTTAACTTCTCTCTGGGCTTTGTTGCCCGACCTCTCTTGGGGCCTGATTATTCAGACTTTGTCTTCCCAGGCACCCGTTCTGAGCAGAGCTGTCTCTTTCCATAGTTAACAGGGAGCTGAACTGCAAAAGGCAGCTAACTTTTCTTCAAGGTAAAAAACAGATTTTTACTGTTAAAACATTGTAATTCAACCAAAGTTGCGGAATATCTGCTGACCAAGCATATGAATGTGTTCAGGACGTTATACTGCTCAGAAGTGTGGGAGTATTGTATCTGTGTTGCATTATTTCTTATCTCTGCTAACCATAGAAAGATCTCCTCTGTAGAAGAGCTCAGGAGTACATAAAGGCACTGTTGTTTCTTGGAGTTAGTGAAGCTATGAAACGCATGAACTTTACCCCTTGTCTCTACAAAAGGTTTGCCAGTTCTATGAATTTTAAATCCATGGGAAATTTTTGTTGCCCTCGGCTGCTGGGTTTCAATGGCTGAAACTCTTTTTGAAGTTATGCTTGAATGCTATTTTCTTTATAGCCTCCAAAATGACACCTTATGTTTTTCCTGCATTCATAACACTGAGAAAAAGATGAACAAGTGTTCCCTGTTCAACCAGCCATCATATATCATCTGATCTGTTTGGCTGCTTGAACGTAGTGATTAAATGCCCAGAATTCCAAGAAATACTAAAATATGTTTAGCAGTTTGATGTTTTTAAATCCAGGAATAAAAAGACAGATGTTATGATCCATGAAGGAGCAGTACAAACAAACTGGGGGTAGGGCACAAGAAAACTGGAACTGTTTCCTGTGTAATGAGACATGCATGGCAAAGACTCTGAGGAATGGCCGGCAGCAAAGAGCTACCTACAGCAATGTAAACATTTTATGTTCCATTAAGGCCTTGTTATTTTAGAATTGATACAAATTTATGCTGCAGGAAAATACAAAACCTGGCTACAACTCTGGTAAGGAAGAAAAGCAAACTTTGAAGAATTGGGCTATAATTTAGAAGAGCTGTATCTATCAAATTTTGATTTTTAACTGAGTATTTTGGAGATGAAAGGGAAAGAACTTTGATCCAGGAAGGACTTGATAGCATATTGAGCACTGGAAACGTCAAGGCACACATGGGCATTTGCAAATGGCACCTTTTGGCTATGTGCCTGTAGCTTCCTTTTTACTTACTCACAATGATGGGCAGAAAGAACACCCTGTATTTTCAAGGTCACTAGAAACATATTAATGGATCTGTTTTTCAAATACTGAGAACTTCTCAAAAAAATTGGACAAAAACTGGATATATATAAAAAATATATTTTCATATGCCTTTTTTGAAAAGAAAAGATGTAACAGAAAGAAAAGGAAAAAATTAAATTTTCCTTCAATTTTCCCATCTGTATTATAAATCAATATCATAACCAAAACCATTCCAGGATACATCCCAGCTACTGAGTCAGAAAAAAATAAAAGGTCCCAGTTTGAGAACTCCAGTAGGTGTCTGCATCCATTTTTTCTTCTATAAGAAAGACTGTGACTTGTATCAGACAATTTATCCACCACTTCCTCCTTGGAAATCCAACCTTACAATTAGTTTACCTGTCAGACATGATCCTAAATTAAAATACATTAGGTAAAACCCACCAATAAGCCTTATGTCCGGATTTCTGCCTGTAGTGGTGTGTCCCACTTGACAGGTAGTTCTGTATCTTCAAACACGGTGGTGAGAGAACAGTGTTCTCAAACACCAGATTGGCAAAAATGTAATTTTGTTGATTACTGGATCCATTCTCCTTAACAGCATTCTACTAACCATTTCACTGACCAGTTGTCCCGACTGAGTCAGCCTGTTCCAGATGCTGTGTACCATCACAGAACTCCTTTCCACTCCCCAAGCACCTGAGAAAGGCAGATAGGAAGCTCAAGGGAGGTTTGATAACACTGACCACAAAAACACACCCTTTTCCCCTGTATCTTAACTACACATTTTTACAATGTCATTTTTCCGATATAAACAAATACTTCTGAAATATTTAAGTTGAAAGCAGGCCCTCATTCTTTAATATATGAAGTAGAATGAAAATATATATGTGAGAATGCTATAAAGGATTGTGTGTTCAGAATGTTTTTTCCTAAGAACAAGCACCATTCAATGTACTGGAGATCTTTACCAAACAAGCAACTGATCCTGAGAACTGCTATACTTCATCTGCTACAATAGGGTGATATTTATCTTCAAACTAGACAGGAGAAATCTTTTTAAGCCCTTGAGTAAAGGTCTGACTCAATGTAAAGAAAGATATTTATCAGAGACTCTCAAGTGGATGATGAAGTATTAGGTTTTGAATTGTTTCTATTCTACTCTCTCTCTCTCTTGTATATTATTTTAAACTCTGTTTTGTTCAGTATCTGAAATAGGATATCCATTTTCCTGATGCACCATGAAGACATGTGGCATGGAGTTTTTCTTGTCTGACTTTTTAGGGGAGAGGTGCTACAAAAATGTAGCTGAAAAAATGTGCATCACTTGCTAATTGAGGGCTCAGGTTTCATATGTCTGTTTTAACACTGTTCAGACCATTAGTGGTGGCATAGACATGAGTAATTCTCTTCATAATACTGTCAGACACTTTTCCCTGTTACTTGTGTATAAGACCCAAATAATATAATTTACTTTATTGACTTTGGTAAGTGAAAATCATTCTGGGTGTTGTGGTCAGTCACTTATTTTGGAATTTTTCACTGTGTAGTTCTCATTTCAAGGATCTCTCACACAGCAAGTATTTGGGAGTTTTGTTGCTTTTTTCCTGGCATGTGCATAATAATACGAAATTTTCACACAAGTGAAAGAGGTAACATCTAAAGATAGTCTGATAATAACATGTAGTTAGTTATGTCGTTCGTAATTATAAACCACTTTGATCACATTTTGATTGTGTACAAATGGTCCAGGCCACCTTCACCCAGAGGCAGTTGCAAAGCCCAGTTTGGCTTCATAATAAAGCACTCAGGAAGACAAGGACTGTGTTTTTTCAGAATCACGTTTTTGTGCTTTAGTTTCCAGGAAATGCTAATTCTTATGACCTCATAACCCAAGTACAAATATAATACAACACCATATATCTGAATAATACATGGGGTTTTTTTGGGTATTAGCTCTTCAACATTTCACAATAATTTACAATAATATAAGTGCTGAAGGGAATAGTTTCTTTGCTAAAGGTATTCTGTGCTCTGGGTGTGTGATAAAATCCCAGCATGCTTGCACAGCAAAATAAAGTATTAACTTTCTTTGCTTCCTGAAGAGTTCAAAATTTTTTGCTCCTGTGGGATTTAATGTAAGTGATGCTGGATGTTTAGTCTACAGCATTCTATTCACCTTTGAAAAGCCTAGGTTATAATCTGATTTAGGTGACAATTGAAAGAGCTCAGTGGTCTCAGTTTAGTTCCTTTTTTATTAAATCACCATGAGACACTTAACACAGTGCTGAGTCTTGGCAATAACAGACTCATTTTGAGGCATACTGGCACTATTGGGGTAAAAGTGGCAAGGAATATAAACTTGGCTTTAAAAAAAAAAAAAAGAAATCCAGCAAATTCCTTCTTTTTAAACAGCACAAACATTTACAGAAATTTTTAAAAGTCAAACCCTACTTAGTGCATGGGATGCCTTTATTCTCAGAGATGATAGACTATTCTACATTGCAAACAGCAAAGATTTTGATACTGCTGGAAAAAAATCCTCAATAGGAGGAACTGCATTATGGTAAAAATGATTTGCACTTGCTTATTAAAGATATCGGTGTAGCAGAATATGACCAAATGGTATATTGTTAGGTGTGGCCATCAAGTCAGAAATCATGGTAGATTAAGAAGATGCTTACTTTGATCAACACCTTTAATCTTATATTTACATCTGATCCATCCCAAAGTTATAATAGAGATGACAGGGTAGTATAAATAATAATGTAATAATAAAATAAATAATTACTGTCAGTTGATCTAGGAATAAGCAAAAGTGTTGCCTTAAGTAATAAATGCAACAGCAAAGACTTTATTAAAAGAAGTTTCTCATCCTCCCTTATTACATTCTGAAAAGAAGGGTCAGTTGTAGTTTTTTTAAATGCTCTGCCAGTTAATTCCATTTTGTAATGATCTGTGGATCAAAAACTTTGCACTGCACCCATCAGTAAAGGTTTTTGCAAGATACAGGCTAGACATAGCGGAAGAAAAAGGTTTAGAGTCTAGCACTTCAGGGGGCTAATGTGTTTTAAAGCTACTACTCAAATGGACCATAGCTTAATCCCTGTGCTGCCAGTCAAGACAGTGATTAAAAATCATCCGTTCACACAATTGTTTCTGGGTCTTGATGTGCCATGTTGTGGGAGTGGAGTTAAGGGGGTGGAGAAGAGGTGGGTTTATGGCTGATGTTTGACCAGCTGAATTTCAAAAAGAAGGAGGGAAAAATTCATCTTGTGCCAGGAGGGAGGAAAAAGAGAGAACAAAGCTTCCTTCAGTAAACTCTGAGCCAGTCTTACAACCATAATTTCTGAGTTCCTCACAGGAAAGCTCACCCCCATCACTACTCTAAAGAGAAAATAAGATTGTGAAATCAAAAGTCAGCACGGGGAGGGGAGGGGGGGAGGAAGGAGAAGGGGAAGGAAGCTTGTAAATGAGACAGGGTTTATGTTTATCCTGAAATAATAACCTTAGCAGTGATAGCAGGGCTTCTGGTGAACCACTTGGTCGACTTTTTAATCTGTCTCCTCAGATGCCGAACGTCGTTTTAAGAGCAGGTTCTTTATGTCAAAGGAGATTAGCATTAGTGACAGAATAGCATATTCTTGAATGTGAAGATGGAGAAAAAAGTTCTTTTCCCCATCTCCCCTGCTGGTAATTCTGAAATATTTTGGTAATTATGATATATATATGTTGCTATTTTCTTTGCTTGCTCATTGTGTAGATTTATTTGTATACAGTTACTCTTAAATAATTTTTAAAAATCAATGTGGAGAAAAAACACTTATTTTCCTCTTACCAAAAGAAGTGTCACTGAGGATAGCATTAAATCTTCTTTCAACATTAAACATTTAAGTAACTGATGGCTGTGCTGCTGCCTTTTGAATTCATGCATGGCTGTTGAAATATTTTATCTCTCAGGGTTTCTTACACATCTCATCCATGCTAATGTGAGGAAAATGTTTTGGTTTCCCATCTTTTGCAGAGAGTATCTCATTGAATGGCTGGTACGCTCAGCTCCCTGAGCAGAGAGGGTAATGCCAGTGTGACCTTGGTGCCAGTAAAGCACCAAGTAAAGCAGATCATCTTGAGGACAACTGGGGGATGTGGCCCAGCCAGCATGGGTTTAGGAAAAGCAGGTCCTGCTTGACCGGCCTGATCTCCTTCTCTGACAGGGTGACCTGCCTTGTGGATGAGGGAAAGGCTGTGGATATTGTTTACCTGGACTTCAGTAAAGCTTTGGCATTGTTTCTCACCGTATCCTCCTGGAGAAACTGGCTGCCCATGCCATGGACAGGTGCACCCTCCTCTGGGTAAAAAAACTGTCTGGGTGACCAGCCCAGAGAGTGGTGGTGAATGGAGTTCATCCAGCTGGGGGACAATCACCAGTGACATTTCCTAGGGCTCAGTATTGGGATCAGTTCAGATATGTGTATCAATGACCTGGATGAGGGGATTGAGGACACACTCAGTCAGTTTGCAGATGGCACCTCATTGGGCAGGAGTGTTGATCTGCAGGAGGATGGAAAGGCTCTAGGAGAGGTCTGGACAGGCTTGGATTGATGGGCTGAGGCCAATGGTTTGAGGTTCAACAAGATGAAGTGCTGAGTCCTGCACTTCAGTCACAACCATCTTAAGCTCTTTTGGAGGAGGTTTAGGTTAGACATTAGGAAGAATTTTTCACAGAAGGGGTGATTAGACATTGGAATGGGCTGCCCAGGGAGGGTTAGAGTCACCATCCCTGGGGATGTGTAAGGAAAGACTGGATGAGGCACTCAGTGCCGTGGTCTAGTGGACAGGGTGGTGTTGGGTCACAGGTTGGACTCAATGATCTCAAAGGTCTTTTCCAAACTAATGGATTCTGTGATTCTGTATCCTACACATCTAGGACTGCAAAAATTGCTTCTTTAAACAGAGTCTTTCTCAGAACAATACTTCTGAATCTGGCCTTCCCTCTACTTTAAGAATCATGTTATTTCACTGCTGAATTATAGACACCTCAAGATGAGCTGGAAGCTCTTGACAGGCTCTGCTGCTACCACCTCATTTTCCATATCTTGCTTGTGCCTTTTGAATAGGATCTCTGCCACGCTTTTTGTCAGAGATTTATACTCATCTTTATTTTCTAGAGGTGTACATAGTTTAGGAAAGGAAAACACTCAAGAAAATACTATAAATAAGGTGTCCATATGTGACCCTTTAACATATGCAATGTTGCTGATTTGAGTTGAAAGACAAGCAAAAAAAATAGTAGTGGTTTCTATGAGGAATTTTTCAAGGTTTGGTTCTTACGACCTGGAAATGAGAGCAGCTTTAACTGGTATTTTAGATGCTGTTGAAAATTGGGTAAAGTAAGCTAGTGAAAACAGACTTAATTTCTTGCCTTGGCTTGTGGGGGTATTTTCATGTCATTAAGATGGAATTTCCTCTCATCACTGCACTGGAAGTCTTCCAAGTGCATTTGCAAGGTTAGCAGAAAGAGGAAGAAATGTTTCTTGAAACAAGGTCTGCCCATTTCTGCTTGGTTTGAGTAGGTCTGGCCTGTGTGAAAATCTTGAAGGATCATCCTTTCCTGATGGTAATCCAGGAACCTGAGCAAGGTTTGAAGGAAGTGATATGAACTGGATATGAGCTGTATCTTCGCTGCCATTACACACTGAGGCCTAGTTTAGCTGTCTAATGGTCAGGAACCCAAAACATCCTGGCTGTACCGTCTTTCTCCAAGTTATTAGTGGAAGAGATGATTACCAACAAAGAGACACTCATGCTACTCATGCTACCTATTTTGGACATCTATCTGCAGAGGAAGATTCATCCCATCCTATTCTGGAGCGCCTCTTTCACTCAGTTTTCTAGACAGAACCTTGAACAGCTGTCTAAAATTTTGTCTAGCTTTTTAATGGCTAAAAATAAAGTTTTGTTCTGTCTTGTCTAGAGGAACTTGTCTGTCAGTTCTTTGACAAAGGCCACCTGCCTGCCCCATTTGGCCAGCCTGTTGCCCCATCTGCCCTTTCTCAGACTGATTTCTTGACAATACAGTCATCCCATGGTAATCTGGCTCATCCTGTCTGTGGCATTAGAGATAACTGAAGTCATCTTCTCCTAGCTGAGAATGGAAAAAGAAACTGCAAGAAATCTAATCATGGAGTGAATGGATCAAAGCGTGGATTTTTATTCCAGGTGTGACTCCATGGCAGATGATGATTCTGACACCATTTTGGGTGTGTATCTCAGTGCTGGTGAGGAGCTTGGAAGGAGTAGAAAACAACTGCAAAACTCAGTGTAGGAGCAGAGCCCTTAACACATCAGTCTCCTGGGATATAACTGATTGCTCTAACTTCCAGTGGCAGCAAACTGTTCTTAATGGCATATTGTAGCTACTTCTTTCCTCCAGCATCTCAAGTAATACAACACCTTTTCATCATTTCTTGTTGCTGGAAGGGAGATGATGGGCGTTCATGTTCTGCTAGGGGAATTTTCTTATCTAGGACAAATGCAAGCAGAAGATATTGTTAGGTTGATCCAGCAGAAATCAAAGGTAGTTAGAAAATGTTACATTTATATCCTTACATCCACCTATAATGGTCTATGGTTTTAAGACTAATACAGTAAGTCTCCTGTCATGGGGAGTTAGCTGCCAGCCAGATGGGTTTCCCAGAAAAGAAGTCTCTGTAAGCTGGCTGCTGTTTAATAAGTGCAGTGTGGTCATTATTTAAGCTTTTGAGCAGATTCCTTTTGCTTGTTATAGAAAAAATGGAAATACTCTCCCTTTATTAAACAAAAATCATAATGTTCTTGAATTTATAACAGATTCATAGATGTTAGTGTAAAGTAATCCAGTGGTGGGTTGTTTGGCCTGTCTTGTCTTTTTCCTCCCCTCCTCTCTCCTCCCCCCAAGTCACGCTCAGATGTCGGATGTTGCTGAACCTGTTTGGTTGCTTTGTGAAATATGGAGTGGCACAAAGTGCCACCTGGAGCTGCTACCCAGGGCAGCCATCTCTGTGTCTGACTAGTTCACAAAGACACATTTATTCTGGTTGGCATTAATTAGATGAAGAAGCTAGGAGAGAAAAAGAGAAGAAAAGAAGTTATTGCATTCCTGAGCTGATAATATATACAGGACTGACAAGTGGAGAGGAAAATTGCAGAGCATAGCAGCTGTCTCTACTGGCAACTGAAAACAGCCCAGTAACTTTGTTTTCAAGGGACTTGTGCTTTGTCTGTTTGCTCTAAAGAGAGCTAGGCAGTATTAATTGATGATAGCTGTGGCAAATAAATGTTACCTGGAATGGAGAATTGAATTTGCAATAAATATTTAAAGCATAGAATCATGATACTGATTCTTTGAATTTTCACTGTGTAAAGCACTAAAAAGCATTGGGTTTTTGGGGTGGAAGATGGTTTTTGGTTTTTGGTTCATTTTTTTTGGCTTGTTTGTTGGTTTTTTAATTTTGGGGTTTTTTTTTTTGAGGGGAGGGGGAAGGTGGGGGTGAAATTATTGCTCAGCCGGTCCAAAACTTAAAATTAACAGTGGATCTCATTGCAATGGCATGTTATAAAGGGCTAAAGTATAAAAAGGCTTTCTGCTGCCTGTCATCAGCAGCAAAGTGGATATTCCTGGGAGAGGATCAGTCAGTAACTGGTTTGTTCCTCAGTTTTCTTTTACCTCACCCATCTTCTGTGGGGCATAGCCTTTCCGTGGAAACTGTGAAGAGAACGTTTGGTTAATCTAGTGTGACTGCTTCCTATGAAATGATATGTCTGTATTAAAAATCTCAGGTTCAAGGAGACTAATTTTAATAGCTGCAATATGTGCTATTCTCACCTGTTATTCTGTGGTATATTAATACCAGTCCTGTATGAACTTTAGCTTTGGAAACACATTATTGCCTTTTCATTAACAGAAACTTGAAGTTTAGCCCCCCTGCTAGTTAGAGGACTTTGTCATTCCTTCTAGGCTGAAAAACGTCAAGACCTGGAAGTTTCATAAAAATTCCTCCCTAAAGATACTGCTACTGCTTAACAGCCATCTGGTTTGTTGGTTGGGTTTTTTTAGTCACTGCTGGGGCTTTTGGTTTTGGTTTATCTGCTAGACTTTGTTGTTTTTTAAGGTTTTTCCTTTTCTCTTGAGTACAAATGCACAGTTTCTTATCATGCTTTTAGTTGTAATTTACATTGTATTTTATGATAGGTTACAATAGCAGGAGATACTTTTTAAGAATAAAAAGAAATACAGTACAGTTCCCTTTCTTCACCTATATGTCAGCATTACATTTGGGGAAAACTCCATTGCATGGACTGCAGTGATCCTGAGAACAGCAGGAGCTCTGGAGAGCCTACAGCTTGAGTGACAGACTCTTTCAGGTGGATAAGAAAGAACACTTGCCTGAGTCCTTAATCTGAAATTTGACAGTGAGTTGTGTTTTTTCTGTCTAGGTGCAGGTGCACCACCCTGAAGAAGGCACTGACAAGAAAATAAAGAGTAGGGTATGACACAAGAGGAAAGTTGCTAGATAATTAGAGATTTAATGACAAATATTAAAAAAGTATTGCTCTGTTGTCCAGGACTTGGTGCTTATTTAATTTCTTGCAGATCATGAGTGCTTAAAGAGGGAGAATGATTGATGGGATTAATTAGAGATATATGTTTAACAAGTGTTCCTGGCTCTAGTGGCTCATTAATTAAAACTTGAACTTTGTAAGAATGCTCTTTGCAATTCATATTCGTTTACAAATTCTGTCTTTTGGTTTTGAATGGAGGAGAAATCAGATGAATGGGTCAGTAGTGCATACAAAAATACTATGTAATGGGTTACAGTGATTTATATTTCTTTGGAAAATAAAAAACCTGAATCAACCCATAAATCAAGTGTAATTGTCAAGGGCTGCCTTTGTGGAGATGTTTTCTTTAGCAGTCTCTGGAGGTCTGTGTTTAAATTCATCTTATATGAGGTTACAAGAATTAGTCTTTGAACTAACTGTAGACTAAGTAGGTATTTTTTATGTTTTAAGCAATTTGCTTTCCATTGAGAACACTGAATATCCAGAATATTTTTCCTCTACACACTTGCATTTGTAAATGGTTATCTCTTCACTTGATAAACTATTAGAAAAATAACAAAAGGGCGCATATGTTTATGTGCATATCAAGGATCTCTATCCTGCAGTTTTTGGAAATCTAAAAGGCAGTTAATTCACTTAACAGGCCCTGTGCTGGTAAGTAAGGATTTGAGTTCTCTGATGCTTTGCTTTGTTTTTTGTAAGTTAGTTTTCTTTTAAAAAAGGCAGAGCTTTCTTTTACTAATACTTTTCAAAGCTATTCATTAACTTGCTAATGATCCTAATTTCTTTTAAAATATACTGGTACAGTTAATATATGAATAGCACTGGAAGACAATAGACAATACCCTCAGGACTAAAGATTATTTCATTAGCATAAACTTGTTTGGTTCTAATCCTCTAAGTATTTGTCTGTGTACTTAACTTTATTTAGCATTCCCAAGAAATTCTTGTATCTGATGCTATCTCTTAGTGTCTGCAGAGCAATTGCCACTACTGTTTTCAGTAAGAAGATGCTCCCTTCGTAAGAAATGTGTTGAACTGTGGCTTCAGCTGGAAACAGAACTGAAGTTTCAGCAAAACTGAGAGCTGGTTGTAAGGCTAAAATACACTTGTAATTCCTGAAAGTGTAGTTTCACAGTACTATTCATGAATACCACATAATCTTCCTGTAATACTAAGGGCTATATATCAATGCTTAAGAAAATAATTTTAAATTTCTTCTCTAAAACAGTTCCATGATATAAAAATATGAAAAGATTCAGGCAGTGTTTGTCAAGTTCATTCAAGTGATATTTTTATCCCAGTTTTCAGACCCAGATGATACAGAGGGAAAGCATAATCAGATATCCTCTTTGTAAAGCATCTTCACCAAAGGGACTAATCTGCCTGTTATGCTAAAAAAATATATTTTCTAAAATATAAAACAGTGTGAGATTTAGATGTAGCCAAGAGCCTCAAAATTAAGACTGATCTCTAACATTCCAAAGTTTTGAGGCTGTCTAGATTTTAGATCCCAATATCCTCTCCACAATTTAGGATTAATGGCCTTTTCAAATACTGTAGAAGAAACTTAGACTTCAGAAGATGTGTTTAAAAACTTCAGGCTTCACATTTAGTGTCAGCTCAAGTTTGTTTTGGCATCATATTGCTAAAAAGCAGTTAACGACAAAGGAAAAGAAAACAATTTTCTTATCTTTTCAATACCAAACCTTTTCCATGTGATGTGTTTGAAAGGGTAAACAATCCTTTTCGATATGGTGCAGGAGAAGACATAAAAAGGATCAAGTTCCTGTGCTTTTGACTGGGTTAGTTTTATTTTTTGCCCCTGTTCTTATAAATGTATCCTTACACACTGATATTCTTCAAACGTTATTTTGATAGTCAGGTTCTACTGATGTTTTTATACTCCTGCTCTGATCATTCCCTCAATGTCCTTCAGGGGGTCAGATTAGAATTCAGCACTGTATTGTTAATCTAACAGTTTAGGACAGAGTAATTAATCTTCTTTATCCAAACCCCAAAATGCAGCACTGAGCAAAAGGCTTCACTGATTGCAAGGAATTGTTAAAAACAAGTTCTCTAGCAGTGAAATGGTCTGGGAGTAGCTTTTCTTTTTCCCTTTTTCTGCCTCATCTACCTCCAGATTTACAAGCAGCTGCTGTACTTTGTAAGCCAGGAGATTTTTTGTTTGTGGTTTACTTTGAAGTTTAGAAAGATACTCTTTTGTCTAAATTGGGGAAATATGATTTTTGATAGAGCAATTCATAATCTATTCAAATGTTAATCACGTATTACGTGTTTCTCCTCCAGCAAGGCATAAAGTATTTTAGAATCACATACTACTGTTGAAATTATAGTTTTGCCTTTATCCAAAGAGCCTTACTTGTGGGTCATTTATAATATGGCTTATTGACCAAGTTCAAATGATATTTAAGTACAAATGAAGCGCTAGGGGGCAAATGGCATACCTGCATACAGTGACTCATACTTGTCTGAAGAGTTCCATCAATGAGATGAGAGGTTTATAGCTCAAAGAGCAATTAATATTAAACAATTCTTTGAGGGAGGATTAGTACTCAGCATTCATATGAAACAATTTCATCGTAAGAAATTGCTCACATTGTATCACATTAATTACTCTTGGTGATATGATATTTCTTAATTTTTCCAAAAAGCATACTGCCTTTTCCTTTCATGCTGTTAATGTTCAAAGAGAATTGTGAGGTGCTGCTGACTTAAAGGGAGGAGCATCTGTATTTTCTCCACTTGTTTCACTTGGGGTGAGCAGAGGATGTGGCTAATCAGAAATGTCCTGAAGGTATTTGCCTGGAGCAGGAAAACCCTACATCTCTGACATGCTGCTCAGAACAGCAATGAGGCTGCTCTAACTGGCCCTGTTCAGCAAAAATGTGAGTTGCTAATGTCATTTGAATCAGCCCTTCTAAGCTGACTGACCATATGGCAAGAGAAGAAAGACTGGAGAGATACTATTTTTAACCAATCCACTGTTTTGGTTTTCTTCATCATAGACTCCTATGATTAGCTGCATAGAACAAGTAATTTATGTGATTGTGCTTGCCTGAAAAAGTTACAAACTGCAGACATTAGCATATTTGTTCCATTTGTTAATATTATAGTTTCAATATGATCCATTATACTACGCTATGGCATCTGCTTTCTGTAGACAATGGACTAACTGGAATAAATGCCCAGCAGCAGCACCTATCAATCTAAAACTGTATGTTCCCTGTCCATCAAAATAATATAAAATTACACAAATAATGAACTTTAAAAGAAAGATTGTATTTCTGTTCTACACATTGAAGGAGTGGCGTAGAGAATTCTCTTTTGAGGGCAGAAGGCAAGGCAGTAAAATGAGATTTTGGAAACTGCATATAGTATTTCCAAACTAGCAAGAACAAAAAATCTTACTTTCTAGCTTTGTTAAAAAACAGGTGGACCAATTTTCAAGTCCAGCTGTTTTTACCAAGGTATCTATGTCTGACTTACAATGGAATCCAGGAAAAAGCTGTGCTGGATGCTTGTGGGTCACAGTGAATTTCAGGATTAACACTGGATTTTGTGCCCCATCTAAGTTGCTTCTCCCAGTCAGTCCTGGTGTTGTGTTTTTCTAGGATTTTGAATATTTTATGGAAATAGGATTTCTTGTAACCCAACTGGGCACTTTCTTGTTTCTAGTCTCTTGTTGATCTGCCTCAGCTCCTAAGGTGCTCTGTTTCTTGGTTGCAAGGAGCACTGTAACCAGAATAACACTGTCACTATACAGCACAACTGTGAGGTGGGCAGAATGTGAAGTATGATACTCCATGTTGCCTTAAACAACAGGATCACACTGACCAAACTTTTACCAGGAAGAGCTGACTGTGCTTTTGTCAGAAACAGTGGCTGCACAGCAAATAACATACGTTCTGGAGACCCTGACATAAGAAATACATAATTTTAGAACCCACACATGATGAAAGGATAGTTTTATAGCGGGTCAATAGATGGATTTTCATTAAGTGTCTGAGCCTTGAGCTATATTAAATTCAGATACAGTAACTTATCTCTCTAGTAATATATTAGCTCAGTCTTAGACTGAATTTCTTCACATCCTGTTTGAGCTAAGGACATTGCCAGTTGAAATCTAATGAATCTTTTGACATAGTTTAAGGAATTACTGTTACTAGCTACCCACTTCTTTTCCATGCTGCAATTTACTGCAACCGTACACACTTTAAGCAATCATTTTTTGTAGTTTGTACAATGCAAAGAAACACACAAGCGATGGTTCAGCACTTAATCTACTGATTCTGTGCTGAAAGTGGTACCTTTGGCAGAAAGGAGCTATTGGTGGCTGAAATATCTTTTGTTCCTTAGTAAGATTCACCAAAGCTCTTGGTGGGTATCATAAGAACACAGATCCACAGCTGTGTTGGCTCTGAGCACTAAAGATGATATCTTGTTAAACTGTGGTAATTTGATTATATTCAGTCGTTTATCTCAGTCCTTCTGCTAATCTGAGAATTCAGCTCCATGTCTGAAGACATCTCTATTGAGGTTTTCATGAATTTCAATAGGTATTGCAGAGGAGGAAGGCTAGAAGGCAGCTATTTTATAGCTCACACGAGTTCAAAACTGGAAGAAGGGAGATTAGTGTATCAGAGGATATTTGTTAGATGCTTTCTTTGTCTTAAACTGAATTCTTGAATGATAACTCAAACAAGCTGGCATCACCAGTGACACAAATACACTTTTATGAGTCCATGGGTTTGAACATGCATGTGTATATGTGCATATACGTGCATAAGCTGTGAAAAGTACTCTGAAGCTTTTGCTGACAAACCATCACAGAAAGACATTCAACTGTAAGTTCTGAAATCTTCGTCAGTGTTGTCTGCTGTGACACATGCACTGTTGCCCTCAAACTGAAGTTAAAATACATGCAGGAATTAAGACAGATGTATCAGCAAAATTAAGAGTATTGGAATTGGTATCATTTTTATGATTAAAAAGAAGATTTAAAGATAAAAAAATGTTTACTCATTGAACCTGCTTCAGACTGTGGGTGGTTATCTGCAAGCAAAGGGCATGAAAAACACAGGCTAACTATAATGTGGCCAAAGAGAGCAGCAGGACAGCATCTGCTAATCACAGAATCAAGAATTGTTTGGGCTGGTTGGTCACAAATGCATCTGGATGAGTATAAACCAGCATGGCTGGAGAGACAGTCCAAAGAATCTCCATGATGCTGTTTTTAATGAAAAATCGAGGACAAGATATGTGTTGAGGAATCTAAAATTCTTCTGTCTAGGATTTGTGCTATAGCTCCTGCTGGGCTCCTTATAACTTGACTTGACTATAGGCTATCCATGAACATTTAATATCATGGAAAAGGGTTCTAATAATCATAACCCCACTGCACATCTGTCTTACTTTCTGCATGCTCCGTTCCCCTGTTAGACGCTGCTGTTCCATACACAAGTTGACAGACATTGCCAGCAGAAACCTTTAAAAACCTTATGAAGAACATGCATTTCTATGTGGGCTTTGGTCTATTGTTTCAAGGAAAGAAATGAATAGGAAATTAAATAATCACAGAAGTTGTTTATTGCTTCAAAAGAACAAAGTGCAGGCTCTTCCATGGAAGAAAAACCTAAAACAAGTGTGGCTTTGCAATCTTATGCTCAAATGTCTGAGGTATGTTTTGTTTTACTTTGTTGTGTTACCATTGTATGAAAGAGGGCATTGCAACATGAAAAACAGAGAACACAAGGAAGCAATTTTTTCCTGCTGTTTCCGCTTTGTGTGATTTTTTAACACCTTTGTTGGAGACCTAATGTCTGGTGTGGCTCCAGTCAGGATTCCTCCTGGGCACTTTGGTAAACCATTTGCAGTTTCCTGTTGCAGTTCACTGCTTACATACAAGTTAAGGTAAACTTAAAAAAAAAACCAAAAAACCAAAAAAAACCCCATTAAGCAACTATTATAATCTTGCATTACACCTGGTGAGTCTCAGAATATAGGGTCTCCATGGTGTTTGTAGGAAGAGAAGTCTTTCACACAGGTGCTGTACTCTCTCAGATTGTCTCCACTTTCGACAAACTCCTGCTGGACTTTGCACTGTTACATTTTTTGAATAAAATTTGGAGAAAACAGCGAAAACTAATTAAGCAATTATTTGCCATAAGCCTGTTGGGCAGAGTTCTGCTATTCTGGAGAACAGCAAGTTTGGAAATGTTCCTTTTGAGTGTGGCAGGTTTGGCCAGTCCAAGGCAGCCTCCCCTTACAGGGCTGGGGGCTGCCTGCCCTCATTCCGGGCTAATTGCCCCCAAACCATGAGTCAGCCCTGTCCCACCACAACCCTTGGGTCGCCTGCTGGGACGCTCTGCAAGAAGATCCATTTCTTCCTGCCTTCACCCCACCAGGGCTGGCCCTTGGGAGGGAGATGAGGTGTTTTGCTGTGGGCGCAGCACGAAGGGCTGGCTTTGGGAGCACGGATCCTGGCGGAGGCTGTTAGGTGGAGCGGGTTTTCCTGCAATTGTAGGGGAGATTTTCCTGTTGTGTTTCAGCCACGACTGTCTCGCAGTTGCAGACGCAGTCAGTGCTGCCACAGGATTACTGGGGTGGTGGTGGCTGCTGCTGGCCGTCCCAGCTGGGCTGCCAGTGGTTTCTGAGAGGGTCAGCGCAGTCCTTGTCTCCGCAGCAATGTTCCCCACAGAAGATGTAGGGCGGGATCCAGCGGTGGGTATGCGGCTGGGTGGCTTTGTGGGAGTGGAAAAGATGCATATGTTTAGGCTTGCTATGGCAAGTAATTTAGGAAGTATTTTATAATGTGTTTAGCAGTCATAGGGAGGAGTTGAGGTTTGCTCTGTTGCTGTGATGAATTATCTTTTTGGTACTGGAAAGTCTGGAAAAAAGGGAACATTTTCATCTTGTGTTTTCAAACAAGGACTTAGTGTTGTTAGTTGTCATAAAACCAGTTAGAGAGATAAAGGGGCATTAGCATCTGCATAGTGTTACCAACATCTGGAACATTATAATTCTGTTTTTAAAATAACAGATGAAGGCTGAGATACATGTTTACATGAGACGAATTTTAAAAATACAGTCATTCCCTGAAGCTTTCTTCACTCCTTGCGCAGTCTTTCAAATTCCATTTATTTATTTATTTGTAACTGATGAAGTTACATAACCTAAAATAGTGACATGCTTCAAGTATGATGGCTGAGAGGTGAAGTTTTTTCAAAAGATGTACATTTGGCACCAGTATGCCCAGACTGATGGTCTGGTCACTACAGTTATTTTATATGCAAATTTTATATCCACAAAAGCCCACAAAATGCAGCATACATTTAGGAGAATCAGCAGTGTGTGTATTCCACAGGTACAGAATTATCATGTGATTTTCCCAGTAAAATATTTCAAGGCAAGCAATTGTCTGAGAACAGAATAAAATTGCATTCAATGATGTTTGAAAGTAGGTATTTAAGAAGCTGCTGGAAGAAGCCAGAAGCTGTGCAGATGCATACCAGTAATTCTTTCTCAAATGATACTCCAATTATTACAGTAACACTGACCTGCTTGCCAGCTGACAGGAAATGTACAATTTTGTTCTCTTTTTGAGATAAACTGAGACTTTTTTATTTCATTGATGAAGAACATCTAAGGGGATATAATTAAGATATTGTTTTCTCTTTCCATTCTCTCTTAAAAGCTACTAAGTTATTTTGTGAGGGACATTGAGAACCTTTTACTTGAGATGTCTGTTGGCGGTATTGATACAGTTATACAGAAGTAATTACTCATTTTAGTTGCTTTTTCCTATTTCATTTTGGGATGTTCTGAAGGTTATCTGCATGACAATTACTTTGAGGATGTCAAGTAAACTATCCAGTAGCCCAACCAAACTACTAAATAGTTCTGGATCCTCTTCACATGCGTGTGTCAATGCATACATGTGTGTGTTCTCAGAGCACAGCCATAGCTGGATAGTAAAAAAAAGCATTTGCCATTCATTTAATGAGGCTACTCAGCAGCTTTTTCCAGGATCAGGATCTCCTTGAGCACTGTACAAATCAAACGCCACCTACATCTCAGGGCTGGAGGAAACTGGGACTCTAAGGAACAAAGACATTCTATAGTGACAGCTCAGAAAGACAACCTTTCACTCTGCAGAGTGAGCCTAAATTTGATACTGGATCTTCTGGCTGGCGTACAGCAGCAACACAGGCTTCAAATTGCATTGCTGATACAATGCAGCCCTTTACTGCTCTTAATTTCTTAGCTTAAAGTAATGAAGTTTTGCCACAGTGTGGTTACAAAACTGTGAGGCAAGATTACGTGGATGTGGATGATGATTGGTTTTGTCTCAGGTCTTTAAAAAGCCTTTAAAGTATAATATCCTTAAAGGATGTAAATTCATAGATGAAACTATTTGAGATCACCAGCGTTTATTGTGGTATGTTTCTGCTAAGTAACTCTTAAGAAATAAAACACATGTGGGCATGTCTCTGGTAAGCAATAAAGCATTTTCTCTTGGTGATTTGCAACCAGTTACTTGTAGATTTCTGTTCTGGTTTATGAGGCTGAAGAATGCTCCTCAAAATCATTCTGCTAATGGAGGGCAAGAGCCTGGTACCCCAGCTGTGGTGGCAGAAGCATGCCTATGGTGGCCCCGGTGACAGCAGTAGGGTGGGAAATGTCCCCACTCCTCTCAGAGCAGGACTCAGGGTCTGGCGAGGGCCTGTGTCAGAATTCTGCTTCCAAATGGATTAGTCGTCTTGCTGGTTCCCATTTTATCATTCTCAGGTCCAGAAAGCCTGAGCTGGGCGTTTCCTCCACCAGTGACAGGTTTTCTGTCAGAGGTCTAAAACAAATAACCTTCAGAGCACAGATGTAATTTGTTTCTTATCTTCCACCTTCCCACAGTTCACAGCTAATTTCCCCGTCTAATGACCTGATTAAAATCTTGATTTTTAAATACACCATTGATCTTAGGGAGTTCAGTGTACTGAGAGTATAGCGGGCATAAATTAGAAGGAGCTCTTCAGTGTTAGACAGTAGGGGATTTCTTTTGCAGTAGTCAGAATCTCTTTATATTCTTTGCAAGTCTGCAGAATAGAACTCCGAGAACATATGTTCATTCCTTCGAAAAAGTAAAAATTCTTTTATAGGCTTGAGGATCACACACGAGGACCAGGGAACAGGACAGTGAGAGGTTAACACTGTATTTTATAATGTGATTGTAAATGCAAGGAGCTTTTGTTCATCAAAAATACATCTGGCAGGTAGTTTAAGTTCAGAGTCCTGTGTGGTGGATGAGGTCACACCTTCATACCTGTACTCGTTCCTGGGATATTTCTTGCTGTTATTTTAAATGCTCTCTTTGATAAGAAACAGAGCCTGGTGTTCTTCTTTGAGAACTTAAAATGTCATTATCTAGTTTAAGACATGATTATGAACTGAAGTAGTATCCATGATTCCCTTAACTGTGGGCAAGGAGTTCAATGAACAACTTGGTGGGAAGAGAATGCAATAATTTCTTTCAGCTGCTACAAGATCTCCACTGAGAACTCACAGTAGCTCAGTGGTTCCAGTGTTTCCAAGCTGCCCGAATTTATCTCTGTGTGACCACTTGTGACTAGAAGGAATGTGTTGGAACACATAATTCCTGAGTATTTTTGTTGCTGTTCTGTCTACAATGCTAAAAATCAAGGGTGTACCATATCATCCAAGTTGGGGAAATGTAGAGATTCTGAGCTCTACTGTGCAACCAAAACCTTATGAAAACTGGTGGGTTTGGATGGGTAAAATTATTTTACCTTCTTTTTGTTGTGGAGTGGTATCTATTTCTAGGAAGGTCTTAGGCTGAAATGAATGAGGGGAAAAGAATGGTGTGGTATGTAGCAATTTGTCTCCTTTGGTAAGTTTCTGACTTTGCTCCACTTGCTGTTTTCCGTGCTGCCAGCATCCAGACCAAGATGTGAACTCAATATTTGTTCTTACAGAGCGATGATATACCCCAGAATAAATACCAGTTTCTGAAATGAAGAGTGCAAATTGAGTTGAGGATGTTTTTGGAACAGACCTTCAACCATAAATTTAATTGGAAGTCAATGTTTATTCACATGTGCTAAAGATTAAACAGTTCATTGCTTTCCTTCCCCTGAAGAATTTTGAGGAAATATTAAATCTTGTATCTAAAGAATGTAAAGCTACAGGAGTTGCAAAAACATAAAATGTGAAGGCCAAAAAGCATTACAAGTGTATAGTAGTATAGGTTTATGTGCACATGTGTAATATTTTACCTAATATATTAGTATATATAATTTTAAATCAGCAATTTATTGATTGCTTTGGGATTTACAGGATATAATCTTTTTTTCTAGTCTGCTAGTTTTTGAGCCTTAGTTATTGTTTTAATTTGCTTGAGAAGGAATATGTGATGTTGTGCCAAAAACCTTAATTCTGTGAGATGTTCTTGTCTCATATATTCTCCTACTAGCATGTGTTCCAGTCAGGAAGAGATGTTGTCAAGCCTTTATATCACTGCAAACAGCATAGCAGGTGTGCTTTTGCTGTATTGATATAATTTAAATGTTGCAAACAACTCTCTCAACATTATGGAAACACTGCATGTAACTCCTAGACAAGGCAGATGATCATTCTTCTGTCAACGAAAATGTATGAATAGGATGAACTAGTAATGTTCTTTCATGCTGAACATTTGTTTTTGCATATCAGGAGCTGTTGAATAGACACTATCCTTTGAATATTTATCAATTCACACTGCTTTGATGAAAGCCAGTGGGAAAAAAAGTATTTGCTTGCTTCAGGGTGTGTGCAGCTTGTTTCTTTACTGCTTTAGAAGTTTCCATTAAACACTTCTAAAGAAAAAGTCTGATGTTTGATTATTAGTTCTTTTTACAGTACTCACACAAATGACCCTGGATGAATATCTCACTAACGGTGCTGCTGGCAATTGCTAGCATTATGAATACTCACAGACTTCAATTTCGGTGCTGCAGAAGGTAAAATCTGTAATGGACTAGGGATTACCTGGGCTATGAAGGAGTTCATTGGTTTGATCTCATTTGAAGTGTTGATTGAATGGGATGTGGAACAATCACATTCACTTGTGGGAAAGAAAAGTTGTTCCCAAGTCAATTTTGTGTATATGTTAGAAAAAGATAGAAAATGGCAAAAGGATAGTACTTTCTTCTTTTTTTTTTTCCACTGTTAACAAAAAAAATTGGAAGTTGAGTGTTTTTTTAATAGCCTATAGCAGGTTTATGACAAGAACATAAATTTTAAATTTTCCTTTTATTATGCACCTAACAGAAAAATGTTGCCGCTTTAAAAAGTACAGCTGTATATTATGGTAATAACCTCTTTAAGCATTCCATAGATTACTCAGGAATAGTGTGTGTATTGACTGTAATTCCCCTTGTACTATAAACCTAGGATACATACATCTATGGACTCACATGTGTGCATAACACATTTTATTGCATTTCATACTTATATACTTATATTTTGTATGAAAATTTTTTCCTATTCACATCATGGCCATTTAATAAATGTCATTTACTATCTGAAAAAGATGGCAAGTGTTTTCAACAAAAGTACTTAATCTTCACATGTTCAACCTTTAAACTAGCCAGCAGTCTTATGTCCATCCTGTATGTGAGTTTAGAGGAGGGTTGAAATGGCCTTACTGGAGCAGCCATTCCAGAGTAGCCTTAGTGCAGTAAACTGTTAGAAAACATTACTAGGAAAAATGCTGTTCAAGCCTGCTTCAGCACAATTTGGCTATAATTCACTACACCACTGCAAACTGTGATTTTACTGCAGAAAATTTCCAGGGAATTTGGGAACACGTCTCAAGTCCAACTCTTGCCCAGTGCTATTTGTTAGTAGGATGCTTAAAATTTCTAGAATGGCCTACAGCTGCTTCCTCCTACAATGACATTGAATTCACTATGATTTAAAATTAAATGAAACAGCCTTAATTTATGCCACGAGCTCCATCTTTAGAAGAATGCAGAGGGAAATTTTGTACGACATTGGTTTCCACTGCTTTTCCATTCCAAGTAGACTCTCTTCTCACCTTTTCTGAAGGTTGTAGGACCAGCTGGAATAGAAAAAGAGCAGGAGACACTGTGTTGCATGCTAAAACATTGCCTGCTAACTTTATTGTAATAGCTAGGGGTTTATTTAGTGTGGGGAGAATTCTGTAGTGTTTTACTGACAAAAATGCACAATATACTAGAATTTTTGACACATTCATTTATAAGTGTCATTTTATATTTATGGTGAGTTGGTCCTGGCTGGATGCTAAGTGCCGACCAAAGCCGCTCTGTTACTCCCCTCCTTAGCTGGGCAAGGGAGAATAAACAGAATGAAAGCTTGTGGGTCAAGGTAAGGAGAGGGGGAGATCACTCACCAGTTGCTGTCATAGGCAAAACAGACTCGACTTGGGTAAATTAATTTAACTTCTTACCAGTCAAATCAGGATAGGGGAATAAGAAATAAAATACCTTCCCCCACACCCCTCCCTTCTTCCCAGGCTTAATTTCACTCCTGACTTTTCTGCCTCATTTTTCCCAGCAATGCTGGGAGATGGGGAATGGAGGTTGCCGTCGGTTCATCACACATTGTTTCTGCCACTCCTTCCTCCTCGAGTGGATGACTCCTCACACTCTACCCCTGCTCTGGTGTGAGGTCACTCCCATAGGAGACAGCAGTTCCTACAAGAACTTTTGCAATGTGAGTCCTTCCCACAGAGTGCAGTTCTTCACCAACTGTTCCAGTGTGGGTCCCTTCCACAGGGTGCAGTCCTTCAGGAATGGGCTCTTCCAGCACGGGTCCCTCCCGTGGTCACAAATCTTGCCTCTGCTCCACCATGGGCTTCCCACAGGGTCACAGACTCCTTTTGGCATTCACCTGCTCTGGTGTGAAGTCCTGCAAGGGCTGCAGGTGGATCTCTGCTCCACTGTAAACCTCTGCAGACTGCAAGGGACAGCCTGCTTCACCATGGTCTTCACCATGGGTTTGTGCAGAAATTCACATCACCAGATGTTTTTGTCCAAAAAAGGAGGCAGAGGAGTCCTGTAACTTTATTCATTAACAAAGGGCCATTGGGCATTTCCCAATGGGGTCTTTCAGATTGTTGGAGGATGCAACCTCCTTTTATCCTCATTTTCCTGGCCACATCACCCTCTCCCTTTCCCCACTTGCCAAAGTACTTGGAAGGTACAGACTTCCCGATTCACCTTAATATGCACACCCCACACCCCCCACACACTTTGTATAACATAGCTCCGTTAAGTCTTTTCTTCTTCTCAAAGTTCAGAAATTTAGGACAACCTTGGCTGAGCAGAGTCCATATCAATTAGTAACATTTTCTGAAACGGATACTTTGTCCTGTTACTTCCCTATCTACAAGTCTCTGGCCCTATCTACAAGCAGATTCTCACCATCTGTTTGTAAAGACACATTCATCTTATTCCTTTCAAGTTGTAGGGAAATCTGCACCTGGAGCACCTCCTCCCTCTCCTTATTCACTGTCCTTGTTGTCTGCAGAGCTGTTTCTCTCCCATACTTTCTCTCCCTTCTTCTCCAGCTGCAATTGCTTCTCTGCAGTAACTTTTTCTTCCCTTCCTAAATATCTCAGAAGTTATCTCAGTGTTGCTGTTGGGCTGTATCTAGGCAAATGAAGGTGTTATTTTCACCTACAAAATACGTCATGCTTGTAACCAGAGGTACAGAGATACTAATTGCACTAGTGTTATCTTGCAATGAACTAGACTGATTTTGGGATTTCATTTAGTGCATGTTTACAACATACTGCATAACTAATCGCTATGTGCCTGCAGAGATGTCACAAATTCAAAGCTCCTTAAGCAGATTTTTATTGTTTAAATAACATTTGTTTTTACAATAATTTGGTTTTTTGGTTTTTTTTTGTTTGTTTTTTTTTTAATATCTGCTCTTAAAAGTACCTCCTGTGGGTAGAAAAGTAATACTTGTAATTTCAATGACATTTTGGTAATAGTAAAATTTTCTGCCAGTAATTCCATATTTTTGCAAATAGGAAATTGTGTACTTGACATTCCTTCTTTTCTATCTGTGTCTGGAGGCTATGTGCATTTCTATTTTTGATTTTGGTTAAATATGGAATACAACCATAGGCGTATATAAACCATGCATACTGTATTTCTGTGTAGTCTTCCAGTTTTCTGTAGCTATGGATTCTCTACCATTCTCAAGGAAAAAAAAAACAACCCAAAACAAACTCAATATGAAATCTGGAGGCAAGGGCCAATGAGTTTGAAAGATTTTGTGTCTGGATCATCGGCACACTGTTCCGCATTTTAGGCACCTATTTAAACGCAAAAGCAGAACTGCAGCGAAATAAAGACTAATCATTTGATTGTCCAGAAAATGCCAACCCTTTTTGGTGAGGGGCTCTCAAAGGATTTAGTATTCAGTCCCAGATGTGGTGTTTTGACTTATTTGCAACTGCAAAAGAAAACAGGGAAAATGTAATTCTTTTGGTTTCTATCAGTGTGCTCAGCTTTGTTTACCTTGAAAGATGGGCTCTTATTCCAAGACGTTTACAGTCTGAGATCAGATTTTGGCACCCTTGCTCATACTGAATAGCATTAGTTAGGGCTGAGCTGCTGCTCATTCAGGTCAGATAGATTAGAGCTAGTCACCAATTGAGATGGTGGTATTTGTTTAGAGACCCGATGGTGTTTCAAAGTCTTTCCATGAGGCAGTGATGCAAATGTTTTTCTGTGGCTTCTAGCTGTTTATCTGCACCTCTCTTTTATATGAATATAATAAAAAAGCCTGTGCTTTAAAAAAAAAAAAAAAGGTGCTTTAAGAAGGAAACAGAATGAATGAAATTTTTTGGCACATGGAGGAGCAGAAGGAATTTTGTACGGAAAGATTAGCATAAAAGAAAGCCCTGTGTTCTGAACATGGTCCTAAGAAACAAACCTGAAAGGCTGGCAGGTTTTCACAGGGCTGCCAATAGATGAGCAATGATTAGTTTGTCTTTTTAAACATTGTCTCCTGCCAACCCCAAATCCCCTTCTCCCTTTTCCAGTGCAGCATTCAGCCTGCAGGATAAGTGGATGATGAGGTACACAGTTGTGGTGTGGAAGGGATTCAAACAATGTGAATGAGATTTTGATCTTCTGGGACTTCTGGAGACAGAGAGTGAAGAGGAGAGAAGACAAACTGGCCCTCGTTTGCAGAAAAGGCTTTAATCTCTTCTGTTCTAGATGGCTATGGCTGAGAGGGGAGTTGTCTTCCTGCTTATATTAAATTTCAAGACATTTAATTTTGACCAGATGCACTCTGCAATTATGGCAGCTGATGGATAGCTATAAATGAATTAGTCATTGGCAAACTGAACTTTATTTCAAATAAGGTCAGCATCACAGAAGATACAGGAAAGCAAATTTTGTGATGGGGTCAGTGCATTTTTTAAATGCTCAGATTTCTTGGCAGAATAAAAGGACACATTAGTGCAGAGAGGCAAAGTATCCTAATTTCTGTGCATACCTCTGGAACAGACGCCTTGCTGTTCTTCCCACACAGCAAGGAGGACTAAATACCAATGATGAAGTCTGAACCTTGCCTCTGTTTGCTGAACTTTCCTTTTTGCTTTGGTTTGTGTTGGGGTTATAGGTAGCATTCCTGTCACTGCCACCGCGCTCCCCACGCTAATTGTCACAAAGTATAGAAGATTCAAGCGTGCTTGGTTCCCAAGGCTGCTAATGAGCCCTGAGCTTTTCTCACCCTTAATGAATCAAGGTTTGTTTGTGGGGATTCTTGTCCTTCTGTCCTTTTCCCTGGCCAGGGGAGGAGTCAAGAGTTCACACAACTGAACAATGACTTTACAGTGTAAAGACGATGCAGCTGTGCCATCGGAAGCTGTCCTCAGTTATGAGCAACAAAGCTTAAATAGATTGTACTGTGAAGAGGTACAGCTCTGTGAGTGTGAAGCATAGCTTTTGCTTCTGCTTCACTGACCTGTCTGCTTGCCGCAGTGACGGGCCCTTGACGGGAGCTTAGGCAGGGAGAGCCGCGTAGGGCGACTCTTTCAAAACCACTCTCTGTAACACTGAGCGCAGGAAAGGAAGCAAAATGAAGTTTCAGTTGATCTCTGATGGGGATGTACTGCTGCCTTCCCAAGAAAATCCCATACCCTCCATTCAAAAATCACTGATTCTAGTCCAAATGCACCTCAGGGGTTTAATAAGGTCACTAAAGCAAGCCATAGTTCATATGTTTTAGCTGTAGAGAGTACTCATACAAAAGTGGTTACTTACACAATCACACAAACTCCTCCTAGGCAAATCACACATTTCACTATCTTGCTTCATTTTACTATCTTACTGTCTAGGGGCTTTTCTTGCATCAGAGGTTAGGATCATCACAAATTTGGGCTAAACTACTCTTTGGTATCTACTTAATTCGTCTTCATTTAGGCATTTCAGTTACAACACTATGTGCTCTCCTGGCTATATTAATCTTACTACAAACATGTATGTGATATACTTTTTGGCATATGTATACAGGTATATATGCACAAAAATATAGGTGCATATAAATACAGCTGCATGTATTATTGAAATATGTTGGAGTATATCAGTATATGATATATATCATACATATATGTAGGATATCACATGCTTTCCTAGAAACATTATTCCTTGTGTTTATGTCCATATATGTATTTGTACAAGTAAACATAGACGTACTCTAAATACTGTGCTATTGCTAAAATAGCAAATAAAATTTTCAATCTGATAAAACAACTCTGTAAATAGAGATTTTAAATTTAGGAGTTAAAATATTCCAGACTAATCCTTGCACAATGCTATACAAAGGTGAAAGATTATTGTAAAAGTTTTACTAATAGATGAGTGAAGCCAAAGGCAGCATCTGCAAAAGAAATCTAATTTTGCTGTAATAGGATATTTGAAGGTCATCATTTTGGGTGAGATGAAAAGAGAAGGGAAAGAGAAAAAAAATTAAGAACGTTTGGGGTTTTTTTCATTCTTAAGTGAATGGATGATGGGGGAATAAAACAGTTTAAATACCTTGATGTGTGTATGTGCAGGTTTGAAACTTCTGATTGCTCTCCCGCCTGGCGTGGTGGGTTGATAGACCAGGGAGCAGTGGCGAAAGTTGACAACCCCCCACTGCTGACCCCTCATGTTTTCTCTTGCCTAATCGAATTTTACGTGTGTTTCCAGATAGCTGATCAGCTTCCCTGGATTTCGCTGACGCCACAGGAAAGCTTTGCCTGAAGATGGAAACACTGGAGTCAGAACTGACCTGCCCTATCTGTCTGGAGCTGTTTGAAGACCCGCTGCTGCTGCCTTGCGCTCACAGCCTCTGCTTCAACTGTGCGCATCGCATCCTGGTCTCCCACTGCGCCACCAACGAGCCAGTGGAGTCTATCACCGCCTTCCAGTGCCCGACCTGCCGCTATGTCATCACCCTCAGCCAGCGCGGTCTAGACGGGCTCAAGCGCAACGTCACCCTGCAGAACATCATTGACAGGTTTCAGAAAGCCTCTGTCAGTGGGCCCAATTCCCCCAGCGAGACCCGCCGGGAGCGGGCGTTCGATAACAACAGCATGTCGTCCTGCGAGAAGGTGCTCTGCCAGTTCTGTGACCAGGACCCTGCCCAGGAGGCGGTGAAAACCTGCGTTACCTGTGAGGTGTCCTACTGCGAGGAATGCCTGAAAGCCACTCACCCCAATAAGAAGCCATTCACCGGCCACCGTCTCATCGAGCCCATCCCGGACTCTCACATCAGGGGATTAATGTGCTTGGAGCATGAGGATGAGAAAGTTAACATGTACTGTGTGACTGATGACCAGTTAATTTGTGCCTTGTGTAAACTGGTCGGGCGACACCGTGACCATCAAGTGGCAGCTTTAAGTGACCGTTATGACAAGCTAAAGGTCAGTGTTACTTATCAGTTTTTTTGGCCAAGCAGTGTGTGGTTGGGAAGGAAAGTACCCTTTGATTGCATGGTAAAGTCCTCATTCAGGCAGTGGTTGGGAAAGGCAGATGTGCGATCTGTAATCCTATGAGATCCCCATACATCTAGATCTGTCTGTGTGTTTGCTCACCATGTAAAAGGTGTCAGATTTTATTTAAGAAAAAATTCCTCTCCTGTGTTTGGATTTCTCTGACTCTGTAACAAGGAGTATGCAGCATATAGTACTGTTTAGGTGAATTTTCTAATCTACCTGCAGTTTTATTCCTAGCAGCTGGCAAGGTTTAGTGCTGACTACACACACACAGGCACTGATTGAAATGTCAGGCATTCTTTGCATACGTTTTGCTGTTGATTATTTTTCATTAGGTTGCTTTCATTGTGAAAAGCCCTTCACATCACCACTAACAGGAGATGCATTTATCTGTGCTGGCTTCAGGGATGCCAGCTGCCTATCCAGCCAGGGAAGCCGAATGCCGGCTCCACTCTTCTTGCACTGCCTCCCACCAGGCTTGCACACAGTGCAGTCCTGGAAACAAAGCCAAAATTGTTTCTGATCTTGTGGCATGCTAGCGGTTCAGCAAGCTTCTGGCACATCTCCTGCCAGGTAGCTGGGAGGCTCCAGCAGCCTGGCCCTGTGCAGGAAGTCCTTGCCGAGGTGGCAGTGGGCAGCCCGGTCTCAGGGTGCTCCAGAGGCTCTCCAAGCTGCCAGCAGAGGCAGAGCTCCTGCTGAACATTGAGGCCAAGGCAGGTGGCCTCACACCCACCTGGGTGTACATTTCTCTCATGCTGATTCCTGTGCTGCCACAGAGCCAAGGCAGAAATTAGGCACCCCACACTTTCCTTCACCCCTCCCTCCGGACAATCTGCATGTGCCTGTGTGTGGCTGTGGGGGGATTTTTTAAAGATGGACTGCAATCAAGAAATCACAAGTATGGAGAGCAAGGCTTATCTGCTGGCCTTCCCACACAGAATTTTGAACGTGGAAAAGAAACTGAATTATAGGTTTAACTAACTTAAATATTTTCAGATTAAAGTGTGTGGCTACACACGTCTGTGATAACTTCAGGTGATTGCCAGTGAAATCCATATACGTTCTGTGTGTGTTTTGTGCCTCTGTGCTATCCAAACATGCGGATGATATTCTATGATTATATTAACATAATGAAAGACACTTCTTTACCTGGACCTGATAGTTTCCTTTCATCTCTTAAAGACCTTTTTATTTACCAAAGAGAAGTTGTTATTTTTGCTTTCCTTTTTTTCAGAACTAATTTTAAATTTTAATAGTTTAATTGTTGATAACGTTGTCATGGGCCATAAACATGAATAGGTGCATGGATTTACAGTGCTTTTTAATAATCCAGTGTGTGTACATCCTTAACAGGTGCTACTATTTTGTAGCCTAACAATGTTAGGCTATATACCAATAGGAATATACTATATAACATGAAAGACATTAAATACTGGATAAGCATATTTTTGAGGATGTTAAAAGAGTAGTAAACGTTTCTTGGTGTTGATATACATAGATAAGGCAAGACTCGAACAAAGACTTTAAAAGGCATATCTTCTTTCCTGTGATCTTTGACTCAATACTGTAGATAGTTAGGAAGAAAATGAGGGTGTTTTTGCATGATCTGTGTCTTTTCTGTGCAAAGATGACTAAGCAAACTCTGAAGGTGTATCTCAAAAAGACAAGTAACATTCACATTGGATGTCACCCAGTTTAGCTAACCTGGCAAAAGCCTACCAAAGTAGTTTACACCAGCCTTCTTGAAGACTAAGTAAAGTACCAATTTAATGGTTAGCATAGACTTGAGCCAAATAACTCTTGTCTCAGAATGACAACTCCTATCTTTATTTATAATATTTGATTAATTTTTTTTGAGATTCAGAATTTCTTTGTACCCAAACTGTAGAGAAGACGTTTGCATAGACAATTATTAATCGATGTGAAATTCCATTACTATCATCTTAGTCATGAAGCAGCCTATTTCATGTTGCTAATGTCAGTGATGACATCAGTCATGCCAATTATGCCACATATATGACATATTTATGCTCTGGTCCAGGAACATTAGGCCATGTGGTTTCCATGCAGATCCAGCATCCGTTCTCTGTTCATAAGAAGGTAATCTGAAAGTAATGCCTTCCCTTTCCCCGTTACCACTCTCATCACAGCAATTAGTTCTGGTTTATAAATTAGTCTTAGAAAATGAGATTTTCAGTTCCGTAGATTGCCGTTTACCCCTCAGAAATAAAGGAATGATACGAGTGCACACCAGTGTTTGGTAGCTGATGGGCAAAAATTCCAGGTCCATTTTCACATTCAGGCCTCTTCCTCCTCCTTCCTTAGTGTGATATGACCCCTTGAATCACTGGTCTTTCTGCTCACATAATATTAGGCATGAGACTGCAGATGGTCTTTGTTAACTTACAGGTAATGTGCACACACCACTCACTGTGTGTGCATATTTCAATTAAATATTGAAATGGATTGGAAAATCCCCACTTGAGAAAACAGGTTGTTGCTTGTTATATTGCTGCTGTGGCTTTTTAATATGCATGGGGTTTGATATATAGGCTACCCAAATCTTTAAAAAGAAATCCCAAAAGAATGAGAATGAGGTAGCCAACAATATAGGGAATCAGTTAAAAAATACATGCTTAACTTTGTCTTTCTAAAAGAAAAGCTAAACCACTTAAGGTGACTCTTTTGGTTTTTCTTTTTAAATTGATGCAGTGTTATTACTACAACAGCAACTGGTGCTGCTCTGGGTGTTAAGCTATGCTAATTACTTACATTTTCTTGCAGTGGTGTTGCTAATGGTTTAAACAATACCTCACCCTTCATTAAGCATAGGACAAAAGATGCCATTACAATCTAGCTCTTTTGTGGCAAAAATGAAACTCCTTAATTAGGAGTTCTGTACACTTGTCCAGCAGAGGCATCTACACTGAAGTGTGTTTAACAGTCTAACAACAATCATGGACATCTCAAAAGGAGAAAGGGCTTTCCTTTGGCACCTACATCTCCAGCCACAAGAGATGCATTTATTTCTCAACTTGTATTGGGGCAGAGGGGATTGAGGACATTTATGTCCTTCAGGAGCAATCCTTTCTTGCTTAGCTGCACAACCACATGATCCAACCTTCATGCTCATTGTTGCTTTGGGGTTTATAGATGCACTTTGGTTTTTGTTTTTGTTAAAGATGATCATCTATGCCTGTTAGTAATGGAAAAAGCAATAAACCATGACCAAAACAGAGAGCAGGAAATATACTGGTAACGCACTAGATTTATGATGTGGTGATTAAAATAGTGATGAATCAAAAATAATTTTTAGCGGCAAAAACAATCAAGGTTTTGAATATAGAGAAAACAAATGCCTGTGCTTATGACACCATATTACCTCAAAGAAAATATTTACGGCTAATTACTTTTGATATAGATTCTTTGGTTTTTGTCTTGTTCCAATAAAAAGGAAACAACAGTTTAAACATACCTTCTCCTTTTTTCCAGAAAAATTAATAAAATTAACACTGTATGATAGATATATTTAGAGTCATGAAAGTGAGGAAAAAAACCCAGTAAGATAAGATTTATTTTGAATAGAGAATATTTGAGGGAGAATGAACTTATAAAGTGGGGATGGAAATATATCACTCATTTAATATTATCAAGGAGCCATGAAGAGGTGTAACAAAAGAGAAAAATAGATGGTAAAATGTATTTTGAAATGGTGTAAAGCGAGCATAACACCACTGAAACTAATTTTTTTCTTGTCTTCATATGTACTGAGAATTTAGCCTCTAACATATATCTTGCCAAAAAATAGTTTTGGGACAATTTTTCTAATGCTTAGTCAAGAAAGATCTGCTGAATCAAATTGTTGTAGCTTAGCTTTGTTTCACTTTATTTTTGTTTGAAATTTATTAATGCTGATTTGTTTTGACTCAGCAGTTCCAGAAACAAAAGGAGCTTCTTGTTTGGTTTTCAGCTAGTTTTAGTGGTAGAATCCACACACATCTATTTTTCCTACACTGTTGATTCAGGATGCAAGGATTGCTTTTTCTATTGTTTGTCAATTCAACTACTCACAAATATTAAAGGAATAGGAATCATTTCCACCTAGGGAGGATTAAATTCAACTCTTACAAACCTTTCGCAGTGTAAAGGTAGGAGACTTTGTCAAGTCCACAGCTACTACAAATAGAATATAAAAATATGTCTACTTCCCTGCTGTATGCGCATTATAGATCAAAAAAAATTCATATTTAAATTACTTTGCAATGATTCTGGCAAAACACATGTTGAAGCTTTCCAGCTATTCTTATATGGCATGATTTTGTAATGTCAGCTTGACCATTAATTTATATACTGTGATGTTACGAGAATCCAGCACTTACAGACCTGTTTTCCTACTGTCATAAAAACAAGGCAACTCTTAATTAATTTAAAAAATAAAAATTTATTAACCAGGGAAAATTAAGACAACATGGAATTAAAAGTAAAAAATAGAATAAAATTACCCTGGAACGCGGTGATAGAAGACCCAAAAAGCCAATCCGGCTGTTAACCCAGGGCAGAGATCTGTGGTGCCGGGGTTGCTCCAGCTAGTCTAAGAGCAAACCGCTTATTTGAGTCTCTGAACAGAGATCCAGGCCTAGATCCCACAGCACCAGGCTTTAACGCACCTATCCTGGAGCAAAAAGCGGCTCCTCAGCCTGTGCACCAGGTTTTATACCCCTTTGGCTCCTCCCCAGACCGCCCACAGTCCCATGGCACAAGGTGGTTGGTGGATGCTAAAATGATGTGATGTCTCTTTCTCCAATGGCTCGTTGTCGCTGGGGGACTGATGTCACATGGTCCTCCAGGTGGGAAAAGTGCTCATTAGTATTCCACATTGCCATGGAGCTTGGTGACAGACCAATGGCTCACTTCTATAGTCCTTTGGCGGTGAGGTGAGGGGTTTTGCCTCTAGGAACCTGGCTGAAGCTGAGGGACTGAGTCCATAAAATCAAATGTTTTTTCAGCAAAATATAACTCTCTTAACTTGGTTTAGAACTTACAACACATAACACTCAAAATACAACTTAATTCCTGTTTGAAACATCATAATTTTGAGTTGATTAACCTTGAAATCCCTTAAAATCCCACTCCTTTTAAATACAAAACTTAATCCACTAATTCCCACTCTATAACATGAACTAGAATTCTGAAACTTTATTAAAACCAAAAAATAGAAGAGAACTTTCTTAGTTTAAAACATCTTAATGGGTAACCTCATTAATTAATAACATATAACTCTCTGAACTTAATCACTGATGATTTTCCTGTGCAAAAGTAAATTTTTAAATTTCATGAATGACACCTACAAACAGTGGGCTTGGCAATCCAGGAGCATTGGTTTCTGGATTTACCTATAAATACAGTATGCACATACACATAAATATATATCTATATACATTCTATGCCTCTATTTATAGTGCTTGTGTCAGTATTTAAAACCAATACTAAGAGTGCATAATACAGTATGTTAGTATTTATGTCTTTGTAGAGTTGTCTAGCATAAAAATCCAGGTAATTTTTAGTAACATCTAATTTAAAGAATATCTACAATCTTGAATTTGAAGAAATACACATATGCCTGTATTTTAAGTAAAAATTTACAGTTTCATATATATGTGTAGGTCACTAAAAGTATATTTAATCGTGTATATATAAACTATACATTAATAGATTTGCTTGTTATCTATTTTTACAATTCTATTTGTATATCCTTTTTAGTAGCTGAATATTTTAATATCTAAATTTGTAGTTTCTTTGCATACCCTCAACTTTACTGACTTTCTATTTAATGGAAGTTATATTAATAAAATCCAACTGATATGTAAAGACATAGCATGTCAGTGTAATACTGATATATGTTATTAAACATTTAGATAAGTGGCACCCTCCTTTACATTGTACTTAAAAGACTGAGAGTGTTATTTCTATAGTGCCAGTTATGCAAGTTTAACATATAGTTAGAACATCATATCCAGCCTGGCGAAGTGTAGAGCTTGTGGACTTTCATTATTATTAGATTAAATGCATCTTGATGTTGTTATTAGATTAGATAGTGCTTTATAGATATTTCAGTGTATAAATTGTTTATTAAATTAAAATGATGAATGGTCACAGGGATTAGTATGGAATATTATTTGATATTACTTAATTATTTAATCCAGAAATAGATGCAAAAATATAACTGCTTCAGTATTTGCAAAGATCCAAAAAGATGAAGTTGTTGCATGGAAGGGAATTAATTTAGAAATAAACTTTTTACTAGGATGGTTTTCCATCTACACTTATTTTATTACATTGAAATATAATTATTAAGGCAGACTTTAGAAGATTCTCCCTTTAGTTCAGTGTTATCTGAAATCTCTGTGTTTCCTCCATTTGGTATATCTTTGTCAGAGTTTAGAAGGGTAACAAAGTGTTAATACAGAATACCAAAATTAGTCTTTTATAGGAGGAAGCGTGTGTGTGTGTGTGTGTGTGTGTGTGTTTATGTTTATTATTTTAAATGCATTTTGAAGTTCTTCATGTGTATGACTGTGGATAATGAACTATGACTTTACAATAGTTTTAAGTACTATGAGATTAGGGAGTTTTATCTGCCCACGTTCCCTTAAATAGCATAAGCCATAATTTTTTTTAAACTTAATTTCACAAATTTAATAGTTGGCAAGTCTTTCACATACTACTTACTTCCTTCAATTTTAGTGGAAATGATAGTGTTGAAGGTTTAATCTATTCAGGAAGAACAAAAGAATTAAACAAAATTGTGAATAGTACAGCATTATTATTTTTGTTCTCATGACTCTGGTTTCCAGGGAAGCCAGACTAGAAGTTAAGTAAAATACACTGCCATACTTTTCCATAGTTCTGGTTCACACTGCTCAGATAACAGATTTTAAGTCCATGTTCACCTCCAAACTGGTGTATTGTTATGACCTCTAGCCTGACCCTTCATTTCTTACACGTTTTTACATTCCTGAAAGTTGTTGAGTAGATGAGTATAAATGCAAACAACAAACTGTTTTAGAAGACTACGCAGGTTTAGGGAATGTAGTCTGCCTACCAGAGTAACAAAGACAGTGCTGGTAACAGGAAAACTAACAAACAAGAAGTCTTCAAAAGCAGAATATTTATGGATTTTAGCATAACTTTGCATTTTGTTATAACTGATAAATAGAATGAGTCAGTTAATAGTTTTAGTGCTTTACCAGGGAATGTTAAAGCTACTTGGGGGTGTATCCACTCAATATGGATAGTAGGCTAAAACACACAGCCTTCAGTGGCATTGAGAGGTGTGTGAACGGTACAAATATGTATGTCTGTACTTTAAATATGTATATTTTGAACTTATTTTAAAGCATATTTAAAACATTTGAATGCAAATATTTTTAAAAATAATGTGGGAGCAAATACATTTTCAGACAAATATGAAGGTTGTTAATAATAGATAGACTTTAAATAGGAAAAACCCCACCCCAAAATCTGGATGTAACTATCCCACATATAAGCACTACAGAACACTTATTATTCAGATTTTTTTCAAGATTTAATTTACTATGTAAATTGCTCCATGAAGAGAAACCCAAATTATTTTAACTCTGACCTGTAATGACACACAATTATTGGAGCATGAGTAAAGCATTTTAGTTCTTCATCTTATGTTGAATAATTTTCATGACCTCTTATATATTTTGTTTTTTTTAATTTTCTGATTTTAAAACACAAATTTAGCAATGATCCCAGTATACTGTTTTCAGTTTTGGGCTTTCCAAGTGTACATCTGTTATGTTTTACTTTGGCCCTCTTTCTTCAGCAAAATGTACACTTCCTAGCAAAATGACTGTTACTTGTATGTGTCATTAGCACTGTGAACCTTACATAGGATTTATACCAAACAGAAACGGTGCCTAATTTGGAAAGCCGGAATAATCCATGGCAGGGGAAACTCCTGCAGAAGGTCACAGCCTGGAAAGCCGTGTTGGGTTGCTAAAGTATACTTTGGACTCAAAGCCTGATACGGGTGATAAGACTGTGTGTTCCCTTTCTCTCCCATCTGTATTTACCTCTCCCCAAAACCAGTCATCCAGATCCCTGTCTCTGTTGGCATCGCTTCACTGTCCATGCAGGGAGCCTTTTCTTTTGCTGGGAAGGACATTGTTACCCTCAAGAGCAACACCCACATCAAGGAGTTCAGGCTGCCCTTCACAGCTTTCACATCTTGTTTATAACGTTGCTCTTGTAAATCTATCTTCCAGTTGTCTCAAGTCAGTGAAAAATGAAGGGGGAGCAAAGAAAAAGGATAATTAGTTGATTTTATTATAGTGCAACTATACTGAGTTACTCTTACACCTTCTGAAAACACATGCTTAAGTAATCCTCACCCTTTTACAGAGCAAATGCTTTGTTGAATGTGCATTGTTTTCACCAGTAGAATGCTTAGAATATCTTGGTTAGCTAATAAATGTGTAATATATCACTGACTTTCTTAATGATGGGCTTTGATGGTGCCAGCAAGATTGCTTTTTTGATAGTTTTTTCTTTTTTAATGTCTATGGGCTGGAGTGGAAGTCTTACTTTTTCACATATTTTCCTTTGTGTGCAATATTGATCCTATGCAATATCTCAGTTTACAACAGTGGAAGGGGAGCACCTACAGGGTTATTTGGTTTTTTATGGTCTTCTAAACTACCTCAGACCCCTTGTCCATAGCCTTTTTGTGGCCCACAGAACAATGGCTGTGGAAATCAAATGCTGAAAATTTGAAAGTTAAGAATGTTTTGATGGAGTAATATACAATATAGAGTTTCATATCTATATGAAAGTTAAGGGGTTTTTTTAAGAAAAAAAGAAAAAGAGTATCTCTGTGGGCATTTGTGTCTTTGGAATAGACAGAGTTCCCCTGTCACCTCTGCCAACGACATCTATCAAATATAGAAATTTTCTTACTTATTTTTACTATGGTAATCTCCAAAGGCTTAATTTTTAAAAAAAATCCTGTAATATAAGGTCTTTTACAAATACTTGAGGTGTAACGTCAGCTTCAAGGAATATTCATTCAGCCATGCTTAGAACAAATGATAACAGCAAGCATGACAGATACATAGATATTTTATACGGTCACGGTAAAATTCAAGTGAGTTATTTGCATCATGTAATGACCAAGATTTAAAAAAAGTTTGAAATTAGTATTGACTAGTATCACTAGTCGGTGGAAGCACTACTATTTCATTTCATATCATTATTTTTGTTTGAAATACAATAGTCTTGCCTCCCCTTGTCCTTATGTTGAAAAGCCTGGATTCTTGTGCTCTTCATCTAAGAGAAAACGTGCCACTGCCATTCCTGACTCTGTATGTCCTGCCTTATGTGCCAGAATAATAAATTAACTGTGATGTTGAAACTGATGTTAGTTACTGTTATAACAGTACTCTCTATTGACTGAAAATCTGCACACCCTAAATTAAAGAAAAAAGAAAAAATAAATATTCCAAAATATGTGAGAATCTCTCATATATTATGAGATAAAGAATCTATTCTATCTCATAATTGTTTCAGCTTTAATTTCTTAATGGAATTATGGGTTTGATATAAAATTATTTTTGAAAGGTTATTCCAAATAAAAGGAAAATAAAATCATGGTACAATGAGAAAAGATCTTTAATGTAACATATATATCAGCTCATTACACTAAATAGTAGCAAAATGTGTAACCTCTTCTGTGCAATTACTTCCTCATGCCATACTGCATTAATCATTTCTTACACCATTGTTTACTGTAGGCTCACCACTTGTGGGTGATAAATCATTGTTAATACCAGGACAGATGAAGATGGGAGCAGCAATCTGCTCTTAGGCTGAGTGAAGAGATGAGAGTGAGAGTGGGACAGAGCTCTTGGGTCGCAGGGCTATTATCAGGGCGGGATTCTGAATATACCTCTTGCTCAGGGGTATGCCTAAAATGCTAAGCCACTGCAGCATTTTTTTTATACTGTTTACTGTAATTCTACTAGTAATTCATGCACATTTTGAAGTACTTTAAAGGTATTAAACTTCTATTTCTGCCTCAGAAGATAAACACTGACCTGTTGGACTATGAATTAGCTGGAACATCTCTGATGACAGTACTGAAACATTTCTTAGCACACTCAGAGTATCAGAGCTGGAAAAGGCAATGGCTAATTTGAAGCAGATGAAGAAAAATAAAGTGCTTCCCCAGTCAAAATAATCCAGTTTTTGTCTTTTCTCTTGAACTATCCACACATACACAACAAAACATAAGACTTATCAAACTCTCCTATTTACCCCATGCAGGTCATGATGATTGAGACGTCATGATGTCTCTGAATAACAATGTCAGTTTAAGCCTGTAATGTTTGAATGTCAGAGAAATTTTCTGCATGTAAGTGTAGCTAATAGTTAAAATTAGAAAAGGTAAAATAGAAAACAGGTTATCTTTCAGTAACTACCGGAGAAGTGAAAACATCCTGCGAGGAAGTGAAAGAAAAGAAGCTGTGTTGATGTGTTGGTCATACAGGTTAATGTTCTTTTGGGAAGCACCCAGTGCTTTACCCTAAGACCAGCTGGAAGTTCCATAAGTTCCCATATTACAGCGGCCTCCTCCCCGAAACTCCTCTCTGCGCTTCTGGAGATGTCCTGGCTGTTCTGAAATGTGAGACTATAAACCCGAGTTTTACTATTTGTTATGATACTGTCAAACTTTGAAAGAGATTAAAGATGAGCAACTGTTCACAAAGTATGTGTCTTGTGGTAGAAGCCTTAAGCAGGCTCGTTAAGCTATAGCTAATGATAGCATGTGCAAATTTTATTTCCAAATTAAGACAGCAGCATATGGAGATTATAACTCATTCAAACTGAATTTGAGCAATATCAATCTTAATAATAAGTTACTAAAGAGAGGAGAACATTCTGATCAGCGTATGAATGAAGCTGCATCTGAATAGGTATTTAAAATATTTTATTTCTGGTCCAAAGACTTGGAACACATGCATGAAAGAAATCCCTTTGAAGGGAATAATTCAAGTAACTATTAAAATACTACAGACAATGACATAGTTTAAAAATGAATGACGTAGTTTTAAAAAAAAACAACTTTAAAATTCTTAATCCAAAAATAGATGTTTTCAATGCCTTTCCCAGTATAACAAAACAGACTATATTCTGTAAACTGTAAAAGGGGAAAAATATATGTACAGATAGGTAAGAGATGGATAGAAGTGAATGCTTGGGAGTGAGAGCTCATGTGTTTTTCCAATGGCCATGGACCTCCTGGTCTCCATATGGTCATTCCTGTGGTTCCTGCTTCCCCTGTGTAGACAGATGGCTGCTGAGGCCATGGGTCACTCCAGGATGGCCCTGCCAATGCTGGGGTCTCGCATAGCACAGGGCACTCTTCAGCTTGGCAGGAGTGAGCTGCATTTGTTTGTGAGTAAGTGTTTGCTGTTGGAAGTCTGGCAGTGAGGGTTACAGCTCATCTCAAAATAAAACTCATTTCAACTACACTAAAAAATCTGTCATGTGAGGGAGCCCTTGGATTGAGGCCCTTTTTCAGCCCAAGGGTCGGTAAGATGCCCTTTTACCAAAAGGACTCATGAGATGCCTGCTGAGGTCACGCAAACTTTGGGTGAATTTATATGATTATTCAATCTTTTCTTGCCTTAAGTATGGGCAAACATTGTTCTTCCCCCTGCATTTGATTACAACCTTCAACTTCAAAAATATCCTGAAGCTTGTGGGCAAAAGGCATTATATTAACCATACAATAATGTTTTCACCCTCTTTTGAGCATTTCTTATGATCACTCTTGAGGAAAAACTGACCTTTCCAGTCAAATCCACCAAACAGAGCAGTGCCACGAAGCCTTTTTGGGTTTTTTACACTTTTTTGCCTCTGTTAAATTAGCTTTGTTTCCAGGCTTGGTAGACACGTTTCTGAAATTTTGATGCATTGAAATTCTTATGCAGGCAGTTCTATTAATTACTGAAGTTCTTTTGGGGTAAGAATATTATCAGAGGAATCTTTTTTTACCTCCTTAATTTACTTGATTAAGTCCGGCTTTGTTCAAGTCTATACTAGTTGAAAACCTTTGCTTGAACATACATTACTCTGAGTAATACTACCTCTTTAGGTTAATAATTTTCTGATTATGTCTATTGTTAGAAGAGGTTGGGTAAAGGGAGTGCTAAGCTAATAAAACGTTTTTAAATGAAAAACATTTGAACAAATGAAAAACATTTGAATGAAGTCTAAATTTTAGGTAGTTTTAAATGGGTTCTTGCTCTGCCTAAATCATTTAGCATGCTCTCACTTGAAAGCAATGTAATTTTTCTGTCAAATAAGTCATTATTACACTTTAGGAAAAATGAGGAAAAAAACAGCAAATAAAACCAATTTTGCATTCTACTATTAAATCTCATAATACTTCATTTCAACAATGAAGGCTTCAGATTTTAATGTGTACAATATCAAAAGAATTTTGAATAATTTAGAAAGCTATTTTAGTCTAATTTTTACATCTATTGTGTGCAGAGTTGAGTGTTTGCAGTTTAGGGGTACAAGTAAATTGTTGTGTTACAGGTAAATGATTGTCACAAGTTACAAATTCAGATGTGGGAGAGCTTATTTTGTAATGACTCTGATTATAGTTTGCAATGAAACTGTCACTCCAAGGAAGAAAACAACAGAAAGTAAAGGGGAGGATGCTTGTTTGTTCATGTAATTCAGTTTGGGGGTTTTCTGACATATTTTAAGCATGGTAAGACCCCCAGTGTACCCTGAAGTTCAAGAGTGGAGTGCCTCATTGAATGACTCCTGCTTTCAGAACACACTCTGAATCTGCTGTCACGTGTTTTCCTTGGAGGAACTCATTTCCTTCCTGAGGAGGTCTGCAAGGTCAGGCAAATATCCGATCTTGGAAGCTGTGTGTCTCAAGGCTCTCAATGACTCTCTGAGTCATTATTTCTGCAGAAAAATTCATAGGGAGAGTCTGTCAGAAAGCCCAGAGAAGCTAAGTGCTTCCATAATGGGAAGCTGTTTTAAATTGGGTGTGCCAAGTACTTCTCTTGTACTTTGTACTCTTGAAGCTTTGGTGTTTTTTTTTCTAATGCATTATATACATAACTTTAGTATTCCTGTTTAAGATTCAGAATTCATGAAATTCTTTTCTAGTGCTGTGAAGCAGTATCATTCAGGTAGTGGGAGTAAAAGGTGTCCTTTTCAGTCTTAAAAATTTGGCTCTATTACTGTTTTTGATTTATATTATGTTTATAGCATATACCAAATTCTGGCCTCAGGCAGACCACTGGAATCCCACATTGCTTCAACAAATGTTATTGGAATTTTTAATCATTATTTGTTTATTTATTGATTGATTATTCATCATTGACAATTTAGGATTTTTCTTACTTATACTCTTAGCACTGAAGGTATATTATGGGACATCTGAACTAATTTAACAAGCCTGCTGCCACCAGAAATTGTTCATCTTGTTATGTTGCTCTTCCTGTCTGTTCTGCATGCTGCTATGGCCCCAATGGAGCAGCTTCAGTAGTTGTGCAACCCTTTCGTGAACCGATATTTCCCTACATTTTCTGCTGGCTGCAAGCAGCCCCAGCAGCGCAGTGGTGCAGGCATGCCTGAGGTGGGACCGCTGAGTCCACTCCATTTTCTCCTTCTTTAGGCACCCAGCAGTCTCCATGGACTGCACAAGTGTACTCCAGGAAGACTGCTGTCCTAGATGCTGATAGCAGATGCACAAATTAGGTGCCTTAAATACGATTTCCCAGCAGCTATAACAATTTAATGGCTGGTTTCCATGCATCCACCATTTCCCCCTTCCTATAGGTTCATCCCTACCTCCTCCTCAGCATCTGTGCCATGCCTGTTCAGTCCCACCCTGAGCTATGCCAGCTCTCAAAGCTCTCAAGAGCAATTAAAAGAAGCAGCTCTGCATAGTAAGTGAATAATTTCCTGGGTGTCTAGCAAGTTGAAATTATGCAGTGATGGGTCAGACTTAGTCCTGTTCTGGCACAAAGTAAAGACAAGGATCTGACAGATTAGGACAGGAAGGAAAGTGATTGATCTTTAAATGTTCTCCTAAGGATGGAGAAACAATTCCACCTGCGGCCCTTAAGTGCATTAAAAAAAGGGGGATACAGCAACTTCTCTATGTCCAACTCTGTTCTCTTTCTCACCACAGTCTTGTTAAGATGTACAAATGTGACAGAATTTGAGGAAAGCTGAAAAGAGAAAGCTTTCTTTTTCCTTGTGTTTTTAAGTGGCCAAAAATATTTTTACCATTAAAATTACCAGCATCAATAAACAAATCAAAATAAACTAGGGATAAAAGCTGGTGCTATGCTTATAGAAAGACTTTCTTCAATACAAAAATTGCCTGCAGAAGTTATGCCCCTCACAAGATGTTAGCATTCTGGCAAAGCTTCTGATGTGAAGCTGTGGCTTTTGTTCAGAATAGTGGTAGGAGAACAAATTTGATCTTAGGAGGTTTTTACATCCCAGCTGTGAATTTTGCCCTATGATTAGGCTTCATGTCACCCCTAACCTACTATAAACCTTCCAGAGAGTTTTTTTTAAAAATTAAACAAATATTTCATAAAGCTGGCTTAAAGTTTGAGCTTGGAAGTAGTTGTAGAAGTCATTTGGTTTTGATTTCCTTGAGAACCCGTACTAGATTTCTGGTAGGGATATAATGCTTTTCTGCAGAAAAGATTCATCCATGAAAAATATGGGCAAGACTGAGGGTTTTTATTTATGTATTTATTTTGATTTATACATGACTGGAAATAGTCCTGTAATATTCTTTGAAATATAGTAGAATGGATCAGTCTGGTAATTCCCTTTTAACCACAAACCAGCAGGAGTTCAACAGCTGAGCTCAACAGGTGTAGATATATCTGATTTTTGAAAACTTTTGTCAGAGCTTTCCCACTTTCTCACAGACTGCAGGATCAAATGGGCTTGGGAGTCATGCTCACTAAAACAGGGCTATTCTAAACTAAATAAAGAGCAAATTCCAAAACACACCAGAGCTAATTTGCCATTGTTTTCACCCTAAATCATAATGAATCCTCATCAAATGAATGCAGCTGCTATAGTGCTGTATCCAAAATAATGTAATTAAATTGCTGCTTGGGGAATTTTAGAGTATAAATTTGGCAGAGACTCATTACTGGCAACTCGACAGCAAAGCATTTATAATCTTATCCAAAGAGGTGATCCTGTGTTCTGTCATTCTAAGAACAGAGAGAGAGAGAGAAACAGAACCAGGATGACAAATGGCCAGACAAAATCTGAAACAAGAAACTGCAAGAACTTAAGGCTAATCCAAGCCGTGCTGGAAAGCCTGTTGGGATGGCAGGGGGAGGACAGGATGAGAAAACTTGAATATGTTACATCAGAAAAATCCCCACCACTCTCTGCAGGGACAAGGTCAACAAGGAAAGAGGGTCCACCACAGGGAGGCTGCAGGAGCCACAGCTTTGCCACCATCAGGGTCAGAAGAGTCACAACCCCTGATCAGGCAGGGGTGGGTCTGGAGCCTCATGCCCAGAGCTGACTCGTCCTCCCTGCCTGCTCCCTTACGAAAACATTCCCCCCCTCTTCAGTCAGGGCTGGTGTGGATGCTTGACTGTAACTGCAAAAACCTACTCCATCTGGGGGATAGCAGTGATGTTGGCCTCTGGCATGATGAATTCCCCAGAGCTGTCAGGACCCAGGCTGGCACATGGAGATTCAGCCTCCAATGCAAACATCTGTAAAAAATTCCATGATGAACACCCCATTGTCTTTTCTAAGGCTGTTCAAGATCAAACAAACTCAGATTAAGGTGGTGAGAGTTGTGATGAAGTGACTGCTACAATCAGTTTCTTGATTACAAAACTGTGAAACTAAAACCAGGGTCACCCAGTCTCATAAGAAAGCAGATTGTATTTCTAATTTGTTTTAAAAGTGAACGCAAATTGAATTATAATTTCAGGAGAGAGGACTTTGCATTTGGGCCAAATCTGAGACTTTAAAAGTTCATGTTTAATAAACCTTAGTATGCCCGTTCAAATTAAGCTTGTATAAAATATTGCAGCTTTGAGTATACTTTAATTTAACAACGTTTGTGTTCCTTTATATGCTAAGCAAATCTCATGGGGTTGTGTCTCCAATATGAATATTCAATATTATGGCTTCATAATTGGATATCCATCAATATTTAACATTACTTGCCCCCAAAGGTGTTACCTAATGCTTCCGCACAGGGGCAGCTGATCAGATGAAACTAACAAAGTTCTTCACATTATAGAATTGTTTTTCTTTTTGTTTGGTTTTTTTTCTGTTATTGTTTTTTTTTGGGGGGGGTGTTGTTGTTGTTTTTGGTTTTTGTTTTTGTTTTGTTTTCTTTTTATTCCTTAGTGCATAGCAGTTACTGGCAGATTTGCAGAAGCACCAGCTGCCATCAGAAGTAACTGAAAAAGGGGCTTGGTGGAAGGGACAAACAGAGAATTTCAGAGTTTTGATGAAAACCAAAATAAATAATTTGCTAAAGAAAGAAAGAAAAGCATAGAGATCAAATGTTGAGATTAAAGATGAACATGTTCAACAGTAAAGCTCACAGAAACATTTAACAACTTTGATGTAGAAAGAACATTAAAAATACTAAGAGGAAAGGGTTCAAAGGTAGGTGGGAATCCCTATTTTATGTATATACTTAGAGAAAAACTGTATTTTGAGGCTCAAAGGAAAAATTAGCCTGCTGTATCCTTCTGTTGCTCAGTATTGCCCAGTAAACATTCTTTTGTATGGAAACAGAAAATAATTAGAGCTAACATTTGTTCCAGAAGCATAAATCTACTCTAGCAACAGACTGATATCTCCTGAATTTGAACTGCCACAAAAGGAAAGAGCAATAGGCAGGGTGGGATTTGTAGATTCGTCATGGATTTCATGAGTTTCATTTGGTTATGTATCTTTGCAAACCCAAAGCTGTCTGAGACCTAGAAAAACAAATATTCATGTCTTCTCAGACATTTGTCAAATGACAGAGTGCTGGCAATCTTAGTGAGAGGCTGAAATAATTTGTTGCCAAATTGTTTCAGCTCACTATAAGCTTAACATTTTTCCTGGATTTTACATGCAATACCTTCATCATTGCTGAAGACAATTAAGTGCCTCTATCCTGTGCCATACTCAAAAAAAATTTGTAGCAGTTGCTTGACAACTTCACTGTTTGTTTTTTTCACATTACTTGTTAATGACTTCAGCTTTGGCCTCTTTGGTCAGATTATTTGGCTCTCTAAAGTCACTGAGAAAATGCTGGCATAATCATGAGCTTAATGGAAGGATCAGACTGGTCTTATCCTGCAATTTAGTCAATAGAGTTGGGTAACATTTTTAGTGGCTGCAAATTCATCACAAATGGAGTTTTGGTCCTAAAGCTGTTTCCACTTGGTAGAATGGCAGAATTTTTTTGAGGTAAGGAAAAAGCAGCCGGGAGATAAACTCTAATCATGTTACCCCTCTTTTCCCCACTAACTCAGGGGTTATGGAATTTGGATTTAATCTCAGCATGAGGGTCTTGGAAACAACACCTCCCTCTACAAAAGGACAACATCTCTGAGAAGAAAGTTGGAGGAAATTTGGAACGGACCCTTCTTTTTTCTGGCCCCATCTCTTGGGCCCGGGCAGCCAGAGGTGGTGGGCTCTGGGGTTCTAACCCTCCAGTCATTGCTGCTGGCACACGAAGTCCCCAGCAGCACCACCCAGACTTGGCACACACAGCTTCAACAGGAGAGGCATCATTGGCCATGTTTGCCCTCATGCCTGGCTCTCCATAGAGCCTGGATGTTCATTCTCTCCCAGAGAAATGGGAACCCCAGATCAAGTTTGTTCTTTTCCCAGTCCAGAGCAGGGACCAAAGCCACTTTTTCCTTCCAGTATTTCAGTTTGACTGCTGACCCAGAAAATCAATTACAGTCACAGCCTTACGTAGTGCAGAATCAGGTAATATTCAGTATGACAGTGAGTATGTCTGGCCTATGTGGAGCTTAGACACCTGCAAAGGCTTCTTTCTATGTACTGCCTTATTTAGCTCTTTATAATAATTTACATTCTCCAAATTAATCTTGTTGTCTGTGCAGATTTATTTAAAACAGAGATGTAGTAAATTAAGAGAATACCAATTTTTTTTTTTCTTTTTGGCACAGTAGTTCTACAGACTGGTCTTAGATGAAGTCCAACTAAATTATATAGTAACAATAGTGAGCTGATATTTCCTCTGATACTGAGATTTGGCAGAGAGGACCAGAAGGAAGTGTTTCAATCCAATATATAAGACAACAGTAAAAGGGAAAAAAGAGATTTCCTTTTTATTATGTGAGGAGAATAATATATTACAAATAATTTCCACCCATTAAAATGCTCTATTGTTTTTGCAGCCTGTTTTGGGATTTGTGATCAGTCCAGTTTTGATCACTGTAACATCTTTGCAACAATCCTTCTTTGCTTCCTCATACCCATAGCTTGCCTTTGCTTGTGTTCCATCTGATCCCAGCTGTTGACATTCAAAGATCATTAACCAGGACACTTATTACTAAAGAGAAGTGGTCAAAGTTTGGCCTATTCCAGCCAAGCTTTTGAGGCTGGATTTTTGTGGTCCTCAAATCCAGTAATTTCTGGATACCATTGTCTTTAATCAACTGACCAGCTGTAATTATGTCGCAGCACTGGTGGGCCAACTTCCTTAAACAAGGCTATTTAAATCATTTTTGTGTAATTTTGCGAATCCTAGGGTTAAATCTCAGGTTTGGAAGCTTCCCACAGAGTTTGCAGAAAATAACTTTGTGCTGCTCTATCAGATTTTTCAGTGTTTGCTTGAGTTATCACTCTGATCACTGGATTCTATATTTTGGCACTACAAACTCACAGTAACTGGAGAAAGAAGAAGGAAATATTTCATTATTCTTTTTTTTGCATACCCCCAGCAACATGACAAAGTTACGTTAGTTCATGTAAGGCAGGTTTTCTTTACTAAAGCACATGGCTGCTGTTGCCTGGTTTGTACCACAGGCATTAGGAAACTCTATTAACTCCTCGTCCCTGTGAGCATTATTTCAGCTTCAGAGCTCTGAAGGGCTTCTGTGGTTTGTGAACCACACACTAAAGATCTGAATTGCTCAAAGGCTTCTCCTCTGGAAGGGTGCCATGAAGCCTGATGTGTGTGTGATTCGGACACCGCGGGCAGAAGGGACCCGAGGAGGCGCTGCCAAGTCCTGTCGAGCACAATGCCAGGCTCCCCAGCTGGGTGGAGGAGAGGAAGATTTTTGGATGCCAAGGTTTTCAGAACAATCAAGAAGTGGCAGTAAGTACTGTGATGCCTTGGGAAAGGGCTGATTCCCAACCACTGATTTTTGATAGCTTTAGAACATGCCAAATGTCAAAAGAGTGCTGCTTCTCTCCTCTATGCCTGCACGTTGGTTGTAGCTAAAATCCAGAAGCCTAGAGGTCTTAACAACAGACCATAGAGCGAAGTCCAGGGAATTAAAATTATCCAGATAATAAGCAATATGAAAAAAGCTGTGTTCCTGATTAATTCAAATTTTTGGTTATCTTCATTTAAACTAACTGCTATCATAATGAACATCTCCTTCTGAGAAGCAATGGAGTTTTATTTCTACAAGGACTCCCATTCAAAATGTTACTTTTGATTGCTTTTTTCTTATTGAAGAAGAAATTTACAGTGGCAAAGTTTCAATCACAGAGAAAAGTTAGAACAGGCAATTTCAAATTTTTTATTCAATAGTTAGTGTGTGTGGGCCAGGTCCATTCCCAATGAGGGATCTTTTGTTCTGACTTAAAACTTTTCATAACATTCTGTTACTCTAGTAGATAGTGGATGACATTTATCCATTTCTGCAAAACAATACCTTACTAGCATAAGGATTGCTTCTGACTTAGGAGCAAAGTATAGTACTGGTTTTTACTCAGCTTTTCATCTGAATTTAGCTTGTATACCAAAAACACACTTTTTCTGTGCCAACTCTGCATCAGATCATAAGAATGTTTTCCATTAGCCTTGTCCGTTCTGCTCAAGCGGATTTCACAGGTGAGAACTGCTCAGGGAACCTGCCATGATTCTCTGATTCTGGCTGACTTTATCAGCATCCATGATTATGATGTCTTTTTCACATTCTAAGCCCTGACAAGTTTGTAATAACAAGCTTCCATGTACTCAGGTTTTCTAAGGTGAGTTCTCTCCTGGGTTGTGCAAATTTTAAAGGCCCAGAATTTCCAGACGGTGACTCTAATGACTCACACGTTCTGATTTGGCTGCTCTTCATCTGGAACCCTAAACATCTTTGGGATTTCCAGTAATCACTACCCAGGCATGTGCATATTGCTCTTCACCTGTGCATGGGAATTCTGATGTTGTCAGGACATTCCAGCCTTCCTGAGCATGAACGTTCCTGAGCATTATATATTCTCTTTCAACTGTGTAATAAGCCTTCAGAAGGTCCCTGGCAAGGATAACACAGTGCCCACATGGCCTTTGCAACCCCAGAAATTCTATATACCCTCAATATTTCAGATGTATCGAATATACAGCCAGTGTTCACAGCTTTTACAAGGTGCCTAGCAACAACTCTTCTACTTAACCCAAGCTCCAGACCCTCTGGATTGTTTGTATTACAATTGATATAAGTGGAAACAAAACCACCAGCAACTTTGTAACTGCAAAGAGGTTTTGGCATAGTAAAAGTGGTCCATTTTACTTTTACTGACCAAATTAACAGTGTGTTATTGCTTCACTAGAAAAACTGGCCCTGTTGAGGAAATACTTCTAGTGAATATTTAAAGGTTATATAAATGCCCTGCAAGCATGTTGGTGTGAGGTGCAAGGAATTCTGTCACTAGGATATTGTGTATTTGATCTTTATTTCATTTTTTATTTCTCCATTTCATTCTTCTTTTTATTTCATTCATAAACTAGTAGCCCACCAAGCTGTGGTGAAAATAGTTGGAAAATATATCCTGTCTTTCTGTTAATGTTTCATACTCATGCAACACTGCTTGAGCAGGAATTTGAATTTCTGGAATGACTTATTATATATGGTCACTGAGTTACAAGAGACACAATATAAGTTAGTGTCAACTTTAAAGAACAAGGATTGATGTCTCTTTAAAACTCTTTTTTTCTCCTTCTGAGACAGTATTCTTTCCTCACAAATTAAGATAAAGCTACTCAACTACTTTCAGTTTTATAGTATGTAATTACATTTCTTCTGAGCATCCTAATGCATTTTTTGCTTTCAAACTTCACGTGAAAAGACAGTAATTGCTATGTTTCAGAAATTCTTGGTTCTAATACATTTTAAGATGCTTCTGAGGCAGATAGTTGGTGTGCCTATTAGTTATTTATTGACATTTTATCTGGAAAACATCAGATTTCATGGTCCTGTTGTAAATCTCTCCTAGCATTATAACTCGCCATTTGTCTGAAGTGAAGGGCTGCTTATTTTGATGATGTATAAATTAATTAGTGAAAGGTCTTGTTTTACTGTAATTTAAAAGGATCTCAAGACTTATATTTTGCTCAGTTAATTTGTAAAAAATATAAAAGAGAGAGAGAGGAAATAATGGAAATCAGACTAGAAAATATGTAAGAAAAGAAAGGGTAAATAAAAGCTGTGTAAAGGCCCCAGTCTTATTCATGGAAATTGTGCTGTTCACTTAAATGGGAGCAGGAACTTGCCCTTTAGCAGAATGACTGCTTACAAGACATGGGACTGTCATTATGTAAAATGGTTTTGTGTATTTGCCATATTTTTTTCATGTCACCCAAGAGCTAAAGACCCCCAGGCTAGCATTAATGTCTAATATAAGTTTTGTAAACCTTTTGCTTTCAATGACAATCTGCAGTCTGTTGCAGCTCTCATTCTGCTGTCAAAAAAAGGGTCTTTAGTGAGGTTAAAGATGAGCTGTTCACGTCTGAGAACTTGGCAGAGGATGAACACTGGCGTCTCAGTTCGGTGTCTGATGTAGAATAGGTGATCTCACAAAGCACCTTTACAATTTGGCAGCTTTGTTTGCAAGAGACCTCAGGATTCAATGAGCCTATAGTGAATTACCTAACATTACCCCGTAGAAATCTGCCTCTGTAGGTCAAATCTAAAGTTAATTCACTGACAGTACCACACTTGTTGTGCTGTTCTGGCCTTATGAGTACAGCAGGAGTTATCTAGCTCAACTCAGTACATATTTCAGTCTGAAATCCACTGAAAAACCCAAGGGACATAGAAATGACATTTGGTGAGAGATTTTCAAATTATTTTTGTTAACCTAAAAAAAAAATATTCAGAATCACCAGATTAAATCTTACTGTAAATATTGTGGGTTATGTTTAGGGAATTCTGATTCCAACTGGTACCACCCTGGATTTTTCTAGTCTGGCTGTAATCTCTTGCAAAATACCATCCAGTTTTTATAATCAATTTTTAGTGGAGATTGCAGTATCTGTACCCTATGCCTTTGAGACTGATAACTGAGCTGCAAAAAATGGAATGAAGGCTGCAAAATGTCAGGGATGTTGTCCTCCTCAGAGACACCAAGGAGTTAGGCAGCAGGTTCCAAGCACAGTCTGCAGGGGACCCACAGCCAATGGCCAAGCAGGCAAAAACTCCCCTACCAGCACACACAGAGGCAGGGGGGCAGCAATGCAGAAAAATGGAATTTTGAACAGGCAGGGACCTGCAGGAGAAAGAGACTTCCCCTGAAACCTTAGGTGCCCTCACAGAAACACTTCACAGCTCTGGAGAGTGAAGAGGAAAGATCCTGTCAGATCAGGATTGTTGCTGGAACTGAGAAAGGCAGCTCCATCTGCTCCTGTGTAACAACTTGTGCAGCTGAGTAAAGGGGACTGGTGACAGCAGTGGGTGATTCTTCTGCCAGGTACGGAGAGAGGCACCCGTGTGCTCGACAGACGTGCTGCTTACTGGGTGCTCCTGTCGGGGGTGTCACTGACAGACTGCTAGCCCTCGTACAGCCCCCTGACTGGTACTGCTGCTGTGCTTTCGTGTTGGTACCAGCCAGGAGCAGCTGGAGTGGGTCCAGAGGGGATCACAAACATGGTCACAGGGCTGGAGCACCTCAGCTATGCAGACAGGCTGAGAGAACTGAGGCTGTTCAGCCTGGAGAAGAGGAGGCTCTGGGGACACCTTACAGCAGCCTTCCAGTACTTAAAGGGAACCTACAGGAAAGCTGGAGAGGGACTTTGTACCAGGGTGTGTAGTGATAGCACAGAGAGAAATGGGTTTAAACTGAGAGTAGGTTTAGCAGAGGTATTAGGAGGAAAATTCTTTTGTATGAGGTTGGTGAGACACTGGAAGCTGCTGCCCACAGAAATTGTGGATGCTGCATTGCTGGAAGTGTTCAAGGCCAGGTTGGACAGGGCTTTGAGCAACATGGTCTAGTGGAAGACACCCCTGTCCATGGCAGGGAGGATGGAACAAGGAATGGAAGTGTTAAAGACTGAGCATGTTATCTCAAAGCTTTTGAGAAGGAAGAGGCATGTATAGTTAAAAATAATATCAATTTTCAGCCCCATGTGATGGAAATATATGGTAAATAGTGATCTGTTTCTCCCTCCACTTGTACTACTTTCAGGAGTAAAGATCAGTCATATGAGAACTTACGGGATAAAGTCCAGGGCTGCCATTTCAAAGCTCTAAACAGAATTGTTAAACAATAGTATTTTCCAAGAATGCCTCCAACCAGCACTTTTTACCACAGTACAAGAAACAACAAAGTGAAAGCATGCCTTTCTCTTTGGCATACCTTCCTCCACATGACAAACTGTTAGGAAACACGTTAGGAAAAAAACCAACATACTCTTTTAAATATAGGGCTGCATTAAGGAGGACAGATTCATGTGATAAATGAAAAAGAGAAGAATCTATTTTTTTTGTTGTTTAAATTTCTTGGTATCCTAGGTTTAAATAAAAAATTGTTGAGTCTTAATAATTGTCTGGACCAGGATCCCTTTAAAATATTACAGGTAGCACTATTGTGTCTTCTAAGTCAACCTTGCTAAGCAGGACTGTAGCATGTCTCAAATTTATAAACCTGAGAATCAGAGATGCAGCCTGTTACTTCTAGCTGTGACGTTATTTATTCCTGTAAGTCACCATAAAAGCTTGCAGCAGAGATCAGAGATCGTACAGGTTTCATACTGCTTAGCAGATTGTACCTGAAAATCAACTCTTTCAGTCATTGAGTTAGCATTACTCTTGGAGAATTTTAGAGAGTGAAAATTACTTTGAACATTATGACAGCTACAGCCATGATTTCTTGACATTTTTCTGAACTTTTTAAGCTAGATTCTCTATCTAAACTTTTGAATTAAGGTGCTAGCAAAAGTTAGGCAGCATGAGAGAAGGGCTTTGTTGGAACTTGAAAGAAAACCACAGTGTGAAGCAAAAGCAACGTGACACCGCAGAACCACCACAAACGTTCTTTCATTACTTCTATTGTGCTCTCTCCTTGAAGCACTTCAAAACCATATCTACTCCCACAATTTTTGTGACTGTACCCTTAGTTTAAAGCAAGAACAGAAAGCATTGTTTGTCTCACCCACAGTTGTTGCCAAGTCTTGAGATGGAACCCCGGGGTTTTTTCTTCTGTCAAGTACAAGTATTGTGCTCATATTCTAGCTAGTAAACAATGCTGCCTCAAGTAACTGAAAAAAAAATCCTGAATTCTTGTCTAGGTTTCAGATTTGAATCACCTATTTTATTCCAAGGGGTTCAATGTTTATTTTAAGCAATGAAGCTGAACAAACATTCTATTTTTAATTATGTTAGATAGAAACATCTTAGAAGTTTGACAAAGCATTATGCTTTACTAGGACAAAAAGAGCAACCTGAAACCACAAATGATGAATGCTGCAGTTCAACTTCCAATAGAAAATCTCAGTACAGGGCACAGGCAGACCAGATTAGATTTATCTTTGATCAAGAGCCAAAACCATCAGGAGATAATGATAGTCATTTTGTATCCTTTTATTTTCATAGAGAACATGAGATAAGCGTTGGAAACAGTTATTATTTATATTATATGAAGAATTCATCATTAAATTACTTTTCATAAAACAAAGCTAAGACAGTGAAATAACATTTGATACTCTCTTGCCATTCTCACTCTTAATATTCAATTAATTGTCTTCTATTATTCCAGCCTGGAAAAAAAAACCAAAACAAAACCAAAAACAAACCCAAACCCAAAAAACCTGAAAAACTCAAAAAACTACCCAAAACCTTTAAATTAAATATAGTCTAATGCCTGCGCACAAATCCACTTTTAAAATGCTGCAATTCACTTTAACAGTTTTTGATAATTTCAGAACCAGTAACTGAAACTCCTGCCACTTAAACATAGTATTAGGTCACAAAGATTCAATTTCCATTCCAGTGTAAACTTTCAAATAGAGAAAACTTGTGTTTTTTTAGCTGATTTCTTTTTTCTTAATTAATGCATTCCAATCTGTGCTGCAAAGAAAAGGGTCCAAAGGTGAAACCTACCTATCTTTAGAGAACTGCTATTACCGACATCTATAGATATCAAGGTGATAGGATTCTGTATGGGACTAGAAACAGGAACAACCAGAAATTTGAACCTGAACTTTCTGTTGTTGGGGGTTTTTTTGTATGCTGGTTGTTACATTTTTTTTCTCCAGGTATGGTCCACTTTAAATAGAATTTCTGCAGAGAACCAGAAATTGCTTGAGAAAAAGAGAAAAGGGGAACCAGATTAATCTCTGTATTCTTCAGCAGCGATTCGGGAGAACTTCATGTTGGAAGTTCACAACTGTTTCTGTATGTGAACAAATATATAAAAACTGCATAAAAACTGCATGCTCCTGTTACAGGTGTGCTGTTAACTGACATTGAAGGCAACTTGTTCAAATAAATAATATGAGGTGTCGAAGTTCAAGTATATGTTCCGTACACTGTGTGCTCAGTCTATAACTATTTATAAACATTGAAATCACAGCTAGAACATGGATCTGTCACACTGAAATATTCATACGTTATAAGAAAATTGCTCTGCAATTCAGGAAAGAAAGCATAGCTCCTTGTACATGTAGCTATCTTGAAAGAGTCATCTTAAGGTAAATAGAAAATACAAAAGCTAAAGCCTATTTTGTGTGTATCTCATGAGGTTTCTGACCAATGTATTGAGTTAATTCAGTTACCTTTCTACCATCATTTTTATAAAGCTGTACAATCTTCATTCATTTTTTGCTAGAATACATTCAGCCAACTGTGGTTTCGCTCACACACATTTGCCTCCCTGTGCTCCCTCTTTCTTTTGTTCTTTAAACCACATGCGCTTCCTTCCTCAACAATGACAACTGTTTCCTTATCCCCATCTGTCTACTGCTGTCTTTAAGATTTCCCCTCGGAGAATATGCATTTAAGAAACTAATTTTTAAAATTTTTGACACCGTGACCTTTAATGATACTTGGGAGGCTTGACATCTCTCTCTGAGAGCCATTCCCCACCATTGCATACACTCAGGCTGTACTTCTCATCAGCATGCTTGGCTTTAGCCTATTGCGGTTGAAATCAGTTAGGAACAAGATCTGAAGGCAAAAGAGCGGGGGAGAAACAAACACAGCTTGAAACAAAAATAAAAATGGCTGCAATCTGTGGAAAATCAGGCAGTCACATGGGCTGACCAGTCTGCATTCATGGAATCACAGAAGGTTTAAAAGGACCTAACCCCCCGACCCCACCATGGACAGGGATGACTCCCATTAGATCAGGTTGGTCACAGCCCTGTCCAACCTGGCCTTGAACACTTGCAGGGATGGGGCATCCACAGATTGGGACATTCATGGATGTTTTTCACTTTGTCAGATATTTTTGACCTGACACTGACAAGTGTCTGTGTGTGCATCTGTATGTATACACACATACACGGGTAGATATATTTTTATATACATATATCTGTGTATGAATATGCATGTGTTTATCTAAAACAGTATTTTCAGACAGGCTGAAGTTTCTCCTGTCTTTAGCCTTTCATTTTCTCCTGCAGCTGCTCACATGCACAAGTCCTTGCTTGTCAATACCTGATCATTCCCCATTAGAGGCTCCTACTCTTGCCTCCCCATGAATTTGATTCTCAGCTCACTTTTTCCTCCTTGTCCAAGGTACCACTGTCAAAATTGTGTCCCAGATATCACTTTAACTATGTTACTTTAGCATCCTCCTGTATTGATATTCCCTGAATTTCAGCCTCCCATGGTTCCTTTGAACAGCCTACGTGGTGATACATTTGCTGCTGCGTCTTCCTTGTCCTTGTCATTGTCTTAGTGCTGCCATTTTCCAAATAAATATCCATTTCTTGTATTTAATCCTCTTACCCAGAACAATATTCAATGTTTCAGGGCAAGGTCACTTCAGGCTCAAAGACAGCACTTCCAAAGCAATAAAGTCCGAATATTTGCTTTTTCAGAATGTCATATGTCAAGGAATTTTAAAATAATGTTAATAAAAGGTGGCATCAATTTTTGATCTTTTAATGCTAGGCTCCTTGCTTGGAATGTTTAGTTACTTTTGGGCCAGGACCACATTTTTGTCTTATATTCATACAGTATCTAACAGAGCAGACTTCTGATGTGGGACAACACTCTGTAGCAGGAGACAGAGGAAAGAACACAGTATGTCACTTCATTTTTTTATAAATAGATTGCATTATCACAGGTATTTTAAAACTAATGACTACTATCAGTTTTGGATCCACTGTATAACAATATAGTAAGAATTAAAAACTTCAGTGAAAAATTCTAAATGTTAGTTTCATGATTTTTTGGCTTATAAACATTTGGAACAGTTTTCTAATAATGAATTATGGTTTTTAAAGCATGATCTATAATATTTATATATAAAGTTGATAAATTAGTTTAATTTTAATGAACTATCACTCATCAGTAATCAATTAGTCATCAGTGGACTGTGGATAATTATCATTATTTATGTTTTAGCCTAAATTCTCTAACATTTAAACAAGGCAGTATTTGAATAAGTGTCCCTGGAGGGAATATTTCTGTGCTCAGCTCTGCTTTTAATTACTACAAATTTCTTTTAACTTCATAGTTATTCACTAGTGACATTTTATTTACAGATAAATGTCTCATACACTACAGAAGGAAAGAGGTTTTAGCAGGCTCAGAATTTAGTGGTTTGTCCTTTCTTATCTGTCGACAATTAGTATATTAATTGATTATCTATTTATCAACTTTGCATGCTTATTTTTTGGATTTTGCATGTTGTAGAAGTGGTGTAGTTCTGATGGATTCCTGATGCTGAGTAATAGTCCTCATAATTATGAAGGAATCTAAGAGAAAGCACATGCTTATGCAGCTTGATGAATTCCAGCCTAAGTCCTCTGAACCATTCCAAGAGGGGAAATAAATGCTCTCTTCCCACTCTGCAGTGTGGCATCATCATTGCAAATGGCAAAGTCTCACTACCAAGATCTGGTGAATTAGATGAATGCTTGGTATTATACTTTGAAAGGTATTAACTAAAGAACAGCTCACTAGGATAGAACAGTTCTTGTGAAGCTTCTTTAAAAGTGTTTAGAGGAAATGTGCCAGTCCATAGATCAAACTGCTTTATTTTGATTATTTAGACCTTTGTCATTAATTTAGACTCTTTTCTAGAGTGCCTAGAAAGGCCCACAAATATTGCAAATATGAGTGTGAAACTGCTAATACAAAAGATGTGCTAAAAATGCAAAGCTGTAAGTATTCACTGTAATACTTGTCTGTAATCCTTTCCAGGCCATAAACTGTGCTTTTACTTACCCTGTTGCAGCTAGTGATACTGCAGTAGTATATTGCAATATTGCAATGTAGTATACCTTGTAATAATGCATAGCAAACAGTAAAATACGTATTTTGGGGTACCATGCAATTATTTATAGTGCATTATTGTTGGTGTTACAACCAATATCTACTGTAGCACTTTCTGCCTTGAGAGCAGTCAATGCTCAGAAATTTAGACAAGAATTTATTCTTTGCTCTTACTTGTCTTCTGGCCAGAGGTTATCTCCTTTCCTGGTGTTCATAAGCCAGCCCTAGTCCAGGCTGGAGTCTCTGGAAAAGTGGCAAGTGCATTACAAAGTAGGCTGTATGGGCAACAGGGCCAACAAATCTATGAGCAGAGCAGCTTGAGCCTCAATTACTGCTGGTAAAAAACCCAATTTCTTCTCATGCTCCATGGATTCAGTTCCCCTTCCTTGCTATACGTCCTTGAAAACCTATGGAAGTCCTTAATACCTCCTCCTTTACATAGGCTCCCAGCTGCGCAAGCAGCTGGGCAGCACAGGGAATGTGTCCAGGATATATGGATGCTTCAGCCTGAGTCAGCTGAATTCACATCATGGTTTTCCTTCTCAACAGGAGCAGTAACCAAGCTCACTGCTCCATTCAGCCAGAAATTTTAATGAAATTTGTAGGACTTCAGCTTATCTAAGGCTTCTGTCTCTGTTTCTTTGTAGTTAGACATTCAGTTTGCAGCTATTGTAGATGTGGAAGATAGCTGCATAGACGTATTGTAGGCAGTCAGGTCAAAAGAGAGAAGGATGAATTTAAATGGAACCGTGTAGGAAACAAGGGTTTTTGTCTCTATCCATAGTATATTATCTCCTCTAGAATGCTAAAAAACTACTTTTTCACTCTCTCCTCTTCCCCCTTCCCTTTTTCTTCTTTCTACACAGTTGGACCCATTTTTTCCAGGGATCAGCTGTTTAAAATATTTCTGTAGTTTCTGATTTTTTCTGAATGACCCAATACTTCTAGAGACAGGTGTTCTGAGGAAACTCACCATTCTACAGTCGTAATTTTCTCATCCAGAAAAATAAGTGAACTATAATACCATGCAAATAAAATACTTGTGACTACCTGAAATTTGACTTACCCTTTACGTTTTCCAATGGGTTTTTAGTTTTTGGTTTTGTTTTGTTTGGGTTTTTTGGTTGTTTAATCCATGCCTTGGAAATACATCCTTCAAATCCAAGGCATCTGGAAAAACTAATCATTAACACTTTTAAGTAAAAGCAGCTTAATTTTCAGAGGGGCTGCAAGACTTTCAACAGTCATAAGTCTAAAGAAAATAGTGTAGGCTGTAGAAACTTCTGAGAGAAATGTCACTTAGAGAAGATTTGTGAGTAATTTCAGGTAATTTGAGACCTCATTAATAGGAGAGATAGTTCTGTTTCACAACTTGCTTCATGATAGCTTGTTATCCCCCTCCTCACTGGTGCTGGCTGTTACAGTCACACACCTTTGAGAAGGATTTGTTTTCAGTAAGATTAATATTTGGTGTACTTGGCTATATGCCCCCACATGCTGTAGTGCTGATGAAAAGGTGAGAGCAAGAATGACCCTTTCAACAGTGGCATGTTCTTGAGTTATTTTAATAACTTTTGAAATTAAGTCACCAGCTGCCAAAAAAAGGAAGAAAAAATAAAGAAGGCAGATAAAGCTATGAGTTTTTCTCTGTCTGGAGATATGAGCTTAAACAGAGTCCTTTCTCTGTTCTGAAAAACAGTGTGGGTTTTTATATGAGGGAGTCTTTTCTGGAATTTCAGAACCAGTCTCTTGAGTCACATACCACACACTGACTTTGCTAATTCCTCTCTTCAAGATTGCATCTACCATAAATGAAAGATGCGAGGACGCCATAAACTCTGTCTGTATCAATTCATTTCTTTCTCACCAAGGAGCTAACCCCACCCTGGAGTCCAGAACTTGCTGAGAATTCAGAAGCTGTGGCAGTACCACACTGTAGTGCCATGGTAGGCCAGGTAAGGAAACCTGCATTCATAATTCAGTTTCCTGAACACAGTATATACTCATCCCCTAATGAATACATTTCCAGCAGTCATGTGAAATAAATGGTGTCAGTAAATTAGTGCATTGGTTTTGTAATTTTAAGTAGAACAAACATTTTGGCCACATACATAACTTTCAAATAGAAGGGAAAGAAGACATGGATAACAGATATAGTCATGCCAGTTCAAAATAAATAAATAGAACATCATTAAATTATCAGATTTAATAAATAAATAACATTAATTTGCATCTGAAGTTGACTGGCTGTTTTGCAAACTGAATAATGTTTGACCAAAAAGATATGATCACACACCTCGCATGAGTTTTTCTGAAAACTGGCAGCAGTTGTGCAATTGCTCTATTCCCTCCCTTTCTCTTTTATCTTCACATGTAGTATCAGATGCTGACTTTTCATTTTTTGTTAGCAAATTTCTCTCTCCTTTTAATATCACAATATCAGTGAAAATAGTGATCTATATTAGTGTATTTTAAAGTGCTAAAGGGACTTAGTGAGTCAGGATTACTTTTTAGTGAATCCACGAGATGCTGCCCTTGGCACGAAGACTGCCTGGCAATTTCTGACCCTTCAGCACCTCACTCTTCCCGCTCTGCCACAGCTCATCAACTCCTTAGTTTTTCTGCTACAGCTGTCTGTGAGATGTTGCAAACGGGATCTCTTACACACATTTAGAGGATAATTCTTATTCCCTACTTTCTCCCAAAGGTTTAACCCACACCTGGCTTGCAGCATAGCTGCACAGAGTGGTGCCAGGAGGCTTAGGGTAGTGGGGAGGGCAAACCCATATTTCTTAAACTGGCCTTGTCATTGCAGCCAGTAAGAGACAGTGTCATACTAGAGAGTACAGGACTCCCATGTTGAGTGGTGTTGTCACACTTGCATATAACCAGTCCCAGTCAATGGACTGGTGGATGCTGAGAATTAACATGTAAAGGTTGCTGGGATATTTGTAGTTCCTGTTCCCATCCCATGAAAACCACCAAGTCCCATTTCATGAAGGGTGGCTGTGGAAATCCTCTGGATACTGCCCTGAAGCCAGTTTTGCATTGTCTCATGAAATAGAGTTAGGCCAATATTACTTTCTTTTTCTTTTATAGATGAAAGAACTGAAATACTCAGTGATGTGAAGTGGCAAAGGCCGTAGAATAAACATCATTCCTGGGAATAAAAGTCAGGAAAAAATGTATGTGAAAAACTTCTCTGTCAGGGTTTTTTTCTACCAGCCTGTGCTCAAAATAATGCAGCTCTCATAATGATTTCTTTATTTTTATTCTTTTCTGGATGTTACGAGTCAGGAATGTTTTTTCCTTAAGACTAATAAAAAAGTAACATAGTAAATGCATTGCTTTTAAAAGCATGCTCACTGTGCAGTATGCTGTTTCCAGAATCTTTTTAAAAAGTGGTAGATTTTGTTATGCTTAAGTATTTCTTTCACAAGAGAATTGGGATTTTCTGGGATTTCTCTATGCAGGTTAAATCAAGCATATGAATTTTATTTTCAAAAAGTTTTTCACCCAGACAGTGACTTATGCCTTGAACAAACTGCAATATCTAGCAGGGTAAGAGAAATTATAGCACTGAGTAAAAGTATTGGAGGGGAACATTTCACCTTTTACATATGACAGGTGTTAAATACTGAAATATGTTTAAAGCCAGCTGGCAGAGTCAGGCTGGTACAGTGCTAAATTTTGGATTTAGTGTGAGCACAATGTTGGTAACACACTGATGACTTCTTGTTGCTAAGTAGTGCTTAGTCTAAAACAGGACTTGCTTTACTCTTTCTCCAGTCTTTTTTTAATTGAGTTTCTATTTCTATTGGACGTACTAATTAGGAGACCTATACAGTATAACCTCAAAAGAATTAAGCATTTTACTCCAGTTAAGTGGGCTTGTTTAGTCTTGTGAAAAGAAGGCTTAGGGGTGAACTTATCACCATGTTTCAGTATTTAAAATGTGACTACAAAGAGGATGGAGACTTCTTTTTACAAAGAATCCCATGGAAAAATGAGGGGCTATGGGTACAAGTTACTACTGGAGAAATTCTGATTAGACATGAAAAGAAAATTTTTCACAATCAGTGATTGGAATAATCTCCTCCAGGAAGTGATGTTTGACCCCCCAGTGTTGGACAGTTTTAAGATTCTGCAGGTCAGGGTGCTGGACCATCTTGTCTAGACTGTGCTTGTGCCAAGAAAGTTTGGACCACATGATCCTTGAGGTTCTGTCCAACCTGGCTGCTGGTACTTAGCTGACAGCTGAGGTTAAACCATGAAAGTGGGAAAACACATTTTGTGAAATTATTGTATTATGGGAAATGCAACCACTTCTTCTTTGATTGGTAATGTCAGAAAAGAAAAAAAAAAAACCTACAAAAGAGATCAAAGTCTTGATCCTTACGCTGAGGTATTCTTAGCAAATGAAAACCCAAATAATCACACTAACATTGCAGTCTTTTGTTAATTAAAAGCTGGATTGGGAGAACAAGTGCTTTATTTCAGTTTCCTTTACAAACAATGAAGGGGTGAAACACTACCTAAATCAAATCAGTGGCAAAATTCATAAAAATCACAAGTTGATAATTTAGAAGGGTAAAGGATCCTTTGATGTTTGCTTTTTTAAGTGCCTACAAAAGAGCAGCATTTCCAAAGACAACCATTGGACTGTTTCTGGATTTTACTTCTTACATTTTGCATGTAAGAAGTATTCCCAAGTTTGAAAAAAAAAAAAGATTTGTGAGAAACGATAAAACCAGACTCTCTGGTGAGAGACCATTTGTCTCTGTTGGTCTCATTTATGTGATTCTATTGTAATATATGATTACACATCTGCTGGCAGATGGAAATGTTTTGCTAGATGGGAAAATATAGCTGATATCATAGGGATCATTTGAGATTCATTAGAAAGTTATCTGGTGCTGACTTCTTTCCCTGTTACATAAACCCACACAAAGTCCTGCAAAATTATTCACCTAGAGGCCTTTTCCGCTGAGGGAGTCTAATTTCTAACTCCCATCTTCCATCCTTAGACTTGGTCTTCCTCTTTCCTGACACCCAGTCTCAGTCTCCTTGCCTGGTCAGATCCTTTTCCAGTTGTACATGCTCAGCATCCATGTCCTGAGATTAGTAATTCCCTGCTTCTGCTTCTACATCTGTATTTATTCTGAACCTTTTCCTTTGGTTCCCAGACTGCTCGGACCTCCATGGATGAGCAACTATATTCGGTAAGCCCCTGCCATCCCACAGACCACTGTTCTGCTCTGGGCTCTGCCCTCCCTGGTCTCTTGCCCTAGTGGTTCTACCCCGCAAGGCTTTATTTTCCCACCCATTTACCCAACACGGTAATTTCCATTTGTATATTCTCATCCCACTGTGTTCACCTTTCCTTGTCCTTTTCTGCTGTTTCTTCTACCCATTACCTTATCTTTCCATCATCTCTGCCCCTCTTCCATTCCTGGGGTTATCATTTCCAGTATCTATGTTACTATTTTACTGTCTCATTTGAGGCTCTCTTGTCTGTTTGTACTTCCAGAGGGGCTTTGATTTCACCCGTCTATCAGTCTCAGCACCCTTTTTCATAGTGACCCTTGCTCACTCTGCTTTTCCATTCATCCATCCCCATTTCTTCCCAGCACCCCCTTCCAATCTATCTTCACCAGTAGCTTTTTTTTATCCATTGCTAGTCTACCTAATTCCATGTATTTGTCATGCTTCTTTCTCTGTTTCTAACTGGTGGTGCTTGTTTCATTTCAATTTTCAGTTGGACTTCTCTGCGTTAACAAGTGTGTCCTTAGGGGAGGGGAACTGGGGCCGCAGGAGAGACAAACTCTGCTTTTAGATCTGGAATATGACTCTGCCTTAGGTCATCAGATGGGAGAAGTCATTACAAGGATATTATTGAGTTTGAGTAGCCCTGACCTGTACCATGATAGTAAACATCTCATCTGGTCAGCTGGGGAAGTCTGGAGCTCAGCTAGTGTTGACAGTCTTCAGAATTTTTAGTTGCAAAACTGTGACATACCCTTTTTTTTTTCAGATTTTGTATGAATTTGGAAGGACTGGCAGCTAAAGGCAAAAAGGCATATACCTGGCACAAAAATGTCTCCTGCCAAATTTAAGTCCAGCTTTCAAAGCACTGAAGCAGCAGAGCAAGACTTTTTGTCATTGATGGCAGCATTTTTTCTGTAACTTGTTTTGTGAAATTAGCTGGTGGTTTTATATGATGTTTCCATAAAAATTAAAATTAAATAAAATTAGGCCAAGGAAATATTGCGACTGGTAAATTTAATCTGATATAACTGGAGCTTGATGTTGCAGTATGTGAAATAACGATCTAATAATGGGAAACGTCAAATACGTATAATCATAGATGAAACTACAATCCCTGCTGATATGAGTAACAGCTTTAAAAAGTCTGAAATATGTTCTAAATAGTTGAGGATAAATTATGAACTGAGCTACATCTCTGGAAATCATCTGCTAACAGTCAATTAATGGCTGGATTTAGCCTTTTGTGTATAGCAAAACTAGTTTTAAAAACTTGCTGCAGGCAGACATAAATTCTCCACTTTCTAAGGCCAGGTGTGACCACAGTAATTGCAGAAACTGACCTCATGCAATAGAGACTGCAACATTGTGCATACTAGTTCTTTTATTTCACCTAGAACTCACAGTGGAACAAGAAGATAACTGTTAGTGTGTGTGAATCCTGCTATCCATATGCATGGATTCCGGATGGCTGTTTCCTGGCTTGTATTCAAGAGAAGAGGTCAACCCTAATGGCCGTAATGACAAGACTGTATCTTAATGGGAACACACCACTAGCAAAACATTCCAATTAACAGGGGATGTGCTGAGCTGAAATAAATGGTTTCAAGTGATGATCAGCCTGGTGTGAAATTATTAACTCCATTGTTATCATCAAAATGACTAATTACAGCTCTGATGCATAATAGCACACAATTTTTTTAAATCTGTGGGACTAAACTGAAAATGCATTTAGCCTTATGCAAGCCCTCTAGGGAAAAATGAGGACCATGCAATTTTTAGTTTGCATTTTTATTTAATTGGGGCATTATTTCAGTACAAAGTATGATGTAGTATTTCTTTCCCCTTTCTTCAGTCTTTTTTTAAATTGTGTTTCTACTGGATGTCCTAATTAGGAGACCCATACTGTATACCCCCAAAAGATTTAAGGATTTCACTTCAGCTAAGTAACAGTTTTGACTGTGAAAAAAAAGGAAAACACAATTTAATGGGGCAGACAAAATCAGGGCAGCCAGGCTATTCAGGGGAAATTGAGAAGTAGACATAAGTTTTATATAAGCATTTTAATTCATGTAGGTGGTTCTCTCTTTACAGTTTTCTAACACTGTATAGGACTAAATTCTGTTAATTTTATTTGTACTTCTATGTACAGCAATCCACACATATTTTAAGGCTTTATCTTCCTTTTGCCCTACAGCTTTCATATCCAGCAAGTAAATGTTAAAAGCACTTAAAAGCAGGTCTGAATCTGCCCTCTCCATTAATGGGTTTTTAATTTAGAGCTCATTGAACATTCATCCCTGTTAGCACAGCCCAGGAGCACTGAACCACAACTGTCTGATGCCATGTGCTGGCAGACTAAGTCCTGTAAAACGGGTGGCAGTTTTTCCACCCTTGGTTAGAGTGCCCAAGCAATGCTGAATGAAGAAAAATAAATCAGATTTCTCTATTTAGTAGAGTACCTGAAATAGTTAAGGCCGAAGATGCCTTGTAATTCCTGTTCTGTTCTTTTTATCATCTCTCACAAGTGCACTGAAAACTGAAAACATCCCTTAATAAATTACAGTCTTGTTCTTTGTCAGAGATTCCAGGTGAAGCAGAAAAAGTATGATGTTTCTCTAACTGTACGCTACCTAAAAATAATTTTATTCACTGGAGCTTGATATCATGCAGAGGATAAAAATTCAAAGAATAGATTAAATGAAGTTAATAGAAAAAGCTGTGTAGCCATATTATTCACTCATGGTTTACAACATACTTTGAATAGTGCAATCAAAAGTACAAAACATTGACACTTATGTACTATAATGATGATCATTTATCAGTCATATATGATAAACTTAGCTTCTAAGAACATATTTCATTAATTTCTTTATATAAAAATTATTTATGTCTCAACTAATTATCTACAGATTTTCAGAATTTCAGTAGAAGTTATGATTTATAAAAATATGTATTCTAATTGCAAGATTAGAGAATAATTTGGTTTGGCAGAGACCTCTGGAAGTTATCTAGTCAGCAGCCCCTTTCACAATGAGGGCAAGTTGCCTAGGGACTAACTATTTTGATTGTCATCAAGGATAGAACCTCACAGCCCCTTCATGCAACCTCTTTGTGCAGCTTCTTTGTGAAACCTCATTATTTAAACACCTTCAGGGCAACAACAGCCACCTTTCCTGGGAGAGCTCATGGTCAGCTCGTTGTCCACAGGATCTGTGGGGACTTTTCTAGGGTTGTCAGGGTTAACAGCTGTTTTACCAAAACACAATGTTTCCTTAAAGAAAATCACCAAGTTGTGAAATCCATTGCTTTTACTGTGATTACCTTTTCTTTCATTTCCCTTTTCTTTCATTCATTCCCATTTGATTTTCATGCTAGTTGTTTGACCCGGAATCTCAAAAGCGTTCTTGATGCGCAAATTTCATTTGTACCTAAGACATTTCTGAGGTTACCTTTAGGGAACTCTGCAAGATGAAACAAAGCAGACTTCTATTTATTTTGAAAAGCACCCAGCAGCCAGTGTCATACACTGGAGACATACCACAGCACATATTTAGTAATGAGAATAGACAACCTTAAAGGTCTGGACAAGCCCATCAAGAACTATTGAAATCTTCTTTTTTCAGATATGCAGTTTCAAAATTACATTCAGCAGCAAGACAGGTTTTTGTGGTGGTTTTTGGGGTTTTTATTTTGTTTTTGTTTTTATTTTGTTTGTGGGACTTTTTGTTTGTTTGTTTGTTTTATAACATTTTTCTAAGGGGCTAGTTTTAGAAGTCTAAATTGGGAATGTTCATCCAGTAAGTTTTCATTTTGATCACAGGACAGTGGACTGTGGCAAGGCCAACTTACCTGTGTTATGTCAAACCTAGGCATCTTTGCTTTTGCTGTCTTCAGTGACCATGTATATGTTGTTCCAGAAACAGCTGATATCACTCTAACAAACAAATAATAACCATTATCTTGAGCACCTAGACTACTTGCCTGAACAAAAATTTTACCAGTGTATAGTATCCGTAATGGGAGGGACCTTCTTAACTTTACTGCCTTCTGATGATTCTCATTTAAAGCCCATTGACTCAGCAGGAAAACAAGTATAGCCTTATGTGCATATTTGATTAAAGGCATTTGATCTTAAGAAAATTGAATAATCTGTAAAATAAGGATCAAGATGTTCTTCTCTTGTAAAAGCAATTTAAATTCATATAGGGAAAGTATAAAGCATGCATTATTACTCTTTTATCTCTATTAAGAAAATATGCTTTATCAATTCTTTTTAATTAGTTAACTGAGTAATTTAAAGTATCTTAGGGCGGTGTGTGATTTGGTTCTTTCAGTTCAAGTAAGGTGGTTACTATGGAAACAAAGACATTGAAGATTTGAGTCGCTATTAACTTTGGGAACAAATACATTATTATAAAAATAAAGAAAACAGAGATATTGAATTAAAAAGTGAAATAAGTTCCTTAATAATTAAAAAAATCATGGGTAAAAGCTAGTTTTATATGTTCAGTAGGAACAACTCTGGCAGAAACAAATGAAAAACATGGAAGTTAATGGAACTGTCATTTCAATATTCAATAGTATCTAGAATATGTAATTTACAATATGTAGGTTCCATCTCCTGCATGAAGAGTTATGACAAAATGAAAGGCTTACCAAAACCAACTTGTTTTTCGTATCGGAGTGTAACAGCGATTTAGAGAGTAGAGCCTTTCTTGGCACAGTTACGCAGGCAATACAGGGCATGTTTCTCCTAGCTCCTTGTCAGCTATTTGCACAATTACTTTCTTGGCCATCTCACAGACTTGCATGCTCATGCACAGGGCAAACAGACTTGTGCAGAACTGAGGAGTCAAAGGTCCCCACACTGGGAGAGCCTGACATCCTGAGGGTTGGCAAGTCTTGCCAGGCTTTGTTTTCCAAACATCTGGAGATACAGCAGAGAGTGGACCAGGCCAGTAGGAATTAGATGTCATATCTCCTCTCCTGTACATAACTCACTTTGGACTGTTAATGACTTTGTAGTGTTCAAAATCATGGAAGAGTTGTGTAATTGAAATAGTTTCAAACTGGGCAAATCAGCTCAAAATACAGCCATGGAGCTCAGCGAGCTGGAATGAGAGACCAAGCAATGCTGCAGGTTGATTTCACTGGAGTATTTGCTAAAACACATCCATATGTACACGCATGAACATGTGCGCAGAGCCATGCTTAAAATAATGATTCTGTTACAGATGCAGCTCTGTAACTGGTAAGAGTGGTTAATAACCGTTGTAGAACACCATTGTAGTCTGGCCCTCCTGCACTTTGGAAGGGACCTTGCAAGATTATCTCTTTCAACCTTCCATGTAAAAGGGAGCCTAGATGACTGCGTAGACTATCTCTCCAACTGCATCTTGAAGACCTCCAGTGATGAGCACTCTCCCTTGTCCCTGGGGAGGCTATTTTAGTAAATGATTGTTCCCACTGTAAAAAATGTCTTTTTTACATTGTGGTGAAATGTCTTCCAGTGCAGCTTGTACCCGTTGCTCCTTGTCTTCTCTAGGTGGCTGCTTATGAAGAGACAGTATGTTTGTAGGTGCCCTTTAAGTGTAGGGATACTGTTATGAAGCCCCCGAGCCTTCACTTACCCAGGGAGAAGAGATCTTACTTCAGTCAATGAAAAAGGGAGGAAATGAAAAAGTTGTTGTACATGAAATCAGGCTCAGCACTCAATCAGTATTGTATGACTTCGAAATGCTATTGTTGACCACCTGCAGAAACACCAGAGAATACTCTGTTCTTTCTCTACACCACTTGCACATTGCATAACTTTTTTTTTCACATTACAGAGCATGTATGAGCACCTTTGTAAATGCGTGCTTGTTTGTGTATGTTTCGTATGGCTAAAGAGAAGATACTTCTCACAAAGTCTGTAGGCTCATCTCTCAGAAAAAAATGGGTGTAGAAAATACAGACCTGAAATAATGCCCTGGGTAAATCAAGTCCCTGTCTTTTCTCCAAAGAAAACTTTGTCTGAGATCAAAATCTAACTGAATTAATTGAAGGCCTCAAGTTGAGACTTCCATGTGCTTTATAGTTTTTATATCTTCCCAAAGTGCCATGAAAAACATACTTATATAATCAGCATTTGCTCATGTTTTCAGCAGAAAAAGTTTGGTAGCCTTGATAGTAGGCAAAACTTCAAAGGCTGTCATAAATCAAATGAATAATTTGTCTGGAGGAAGTCTGTATAAATCGGTCACATTATGTAAATGTGTCAAATGAAATGTTAAGATCTCCCTCTCTCTTTCTCCAGGAATAATTGGATTTGCACTTCCCTCTAAATTGCTAGTCTTTTCACTAAAATGCAGGTAATTTATTTTTCATTACCTGAATGCCTGTCATACTATGGTTACAATGGTTACAGAAAAGTAGGCAAAGCTATATGGGAGAGCTCAGGCAGGATGATTCTACATTTCTCTGCTGCTATCCCACGTGATGTGATGATAATCAGCTGGCCATGTAAGACTAGCTCAGTTTTGCATCCTTACTTTAGGTATGCTGGAATGGATAAGATGAAAGGTTCTAAGATTCTTTGTAAATCATTCAAAGGTCATAAAATCATAGAATATGTTGAGTTAGAAGGGACCCAAAATGATCAGTGGGTCCAACTCTGGCCCTGCACGGGACACCCCAAGAATCCCACCATGTGCCTGAGGGCATTGTTCAAACACTTCTTGAACTCTGTCAGGCTTGGTGCTGTGACCACTTCCCTAAGGAGCCTGTTCAGTGCCCAAACACCCTCTGGGTGAAGAATCTTTTCCTGATATCCAACCTAAACCTCCCCTGACCCATCTTCATGCTGCTACCTTGAGTCCTGTCACTGGTCACAAGAGTGAAGAGAGCAGCACCTGCCCCTCCACCTCCTCGTGAGGATGTTGGAGATTGCAATGAGGTCTCCCCTCAGTCTCTTCTTCTCCAGACCGAGCAGACCAAGTGACCTCAGCCACTCCTCATACGACTGCCCCTCCAGACCCTTCACAGTCCTTGTGGCCCTCCTTTGAACATTCTCCAATAGCTTGATGTCTTTTTTGTATTGCAGTGCCCCAAAACTGCCCCCAGCACTCGAGGTGAGGCTGCCCCAGCCCAGAGTCGAGCAGGACAATCCCCCTCCTTGCCCAGCTGGTGATGCTGTGCCTGATGCCCCCCAGGACAGGGCTGTCCCTCCTGTCTGCCAGGGCACTGCCGGCTCATGTTCAACTTGCCATCAACCAGGACCCCCAGGTGTCTTTCCACAGCACTGCTCTCCAGCCTCTCGTTCACCAGTCCATAAACACAACCTGGGTTGCCCTGCCCTAGGTGCAGAATCTGGCATTTCCTTCATTACTCATACGAGTTCCTCTAGCAGACCATCATTTTTGCGCTTGGCATTTTGGAGGAAGAAGAGGGACCAGGAAAATGGTACTTTAAAATTATTATGATTTATCTGAAATTTTGGAGGTGTTAAAGGAGGGTTGGGCTGTACCTGTCACTTGCTGTTCTCATAGAAAAGGGACTGTGGATTCAGATGTTTTATTCTCTGTAATTCATAAGCATTTTGTTCTTAATTTATTGAAATCTTATCTATATATATGTACTTATAAATTGGTTTGGTTTTCTAAGAATTAAATGCTCTCTCTTCTGGTGCCAGATTTACTAAATTTATTTATGCAAATTTGTATGCTTAATATTAAGGCCATAACCAAAGAATCTCATCTTTATTTCATTAGTAAAATGTTCAGCATCTTTTCCTATTAGCAAATGCAGAGCTCTTACTGATTGCTACAGGTTTTGTTAGAGAACACATAGGCCTTTCTTTAGTGTTTTGCCTTTCAGCTGAAAATCTGAAATGTCAAGAAATCGAAGTTCTAACTCAGAAGCTGTAGTACAAAATAATGTTACAGAAATTGAAACAGACCTATGCTTGTAAGTTTGAAATCTTACAGATACACATATCTGGGCTTCTACTTGCACTTTTTTGCCTAAAAACATCCTTTGAATTCATATATGATTTGTCACCCTGCAAACTACAGCAGAAGTTTTATTTTTTAATATATATTTTAAATGTCTTGCAGGACCAGAGTTCTGTGGTGATATTAGGAATATTTTGTCACAATCCAGTGATTCTTAACTGACAGAAGTTTTACTCCAGTTTTACTTTTCAAACTGCATGTAATCAGAAATAAAAAATAGAAAATAATGGTTGGTATATAGTCATGGGACCTCAAGTACTGATAAAGTAGAACTGGCTTGAGTTGTTTATGGTCTGGCATGCTCCAAGTGATTATAGGTGCATAGTAAAAATAAACTACATAAGTACTTGCAAACATGTTTTCTTGAGCTAAAACTCACTACTTCGAAGTATCCACATGCAATTGTTCACACTAGCATGAGCAACTCATTAGTTGATACAAATTGATTAGATCACATTAGTAAAGTAAAACAGGTCTGTGGTCATCTGCAAGGCTGAAGTAAGTGAACATGCAAGTCTACTGTGGCTTCCACATGGGATGTTTGCTTTTGGCTGGTTGGGTTTTTAATCATTGCAAATACATTATTGAGGACTGTTGAAAAATAATGTGTTCTTGAATTATGAGCCTCTCAAATGATAGTTGGAATAACATTGAATTGATTATTTAATTTCTTTGTGAAAGTGCACTCCAGTAGTATCTTAGTAGGGGAAGGAGTTATTTCTTTGGGTGTTGCCCTGTCTGTAGCATGCATCCCTCACCCCCTGAGCATTTTCTTGAGCATCCACATTACTTTCAGACCTTCCTTCCAGAAACTCTTGGCACTATACACTGCCAGCAAAGCAAGAGCCAGAAACTGAGTTCAACTCAGGTTCATAAAGTCTGGAAGGAGGTGAGGACCATGTTGTAGCAGCAGCTAGACAGATCACAGCATGACAAGAAAAAAAGGAGAAAAATACAAACATGTTTTGGAAGTAGGAGTAGTGAGGGAGATCAGGATGTCTGGGAGTGGAGGTGGATGCACTGCTGAGGTAAGGGAAGGAAAAGCTTTCAGTGCTGAGCATTAAATGAGAGAGGATGATACTTCTGCCTGCTGAGTATGTTCTTATTGTGCTTTTCTTTCATTTATCAGTTATAAAATGCAAGGGAAAAATTAAGTGCTGGATTTGTCATGGTTATTTTTCTAGTCCATCAATATTTAAAGTATATTCAGAACTTTTATTTTTCCAGCTAAATCTTGTGGGGGTTTTGTTGCTGTTTTGGCTTGTTTTTTGTCTTTTTAGGTTTGGGGTGGATTGGGTTTTTTTGGTGGTAGTGGTTGTGGTCAGTGAATTTGAAATCCTGAGTTGATCTCTGATGAAGTATGGCCAATAAGGACTAGGCAGGTCAGAACAGAAACTTCACCTGACTATGACAGAAATATGAAATAAAATCTGCTTCCAAGTCATGATCTGTACCTTGCAATTTATACACACTATTTAGTTTAAGCTCAGCTCACCACCATCACATTCTTTTAATAAATCCCTAAGTATGTAATTGTACTAAGATTATTTAATATTTCTATCTGATTTTATCCATAGCAACATATAAAGTCAAAGATTTAAATATAATAACAGCTCTATACCTGAAATCTGATCCAAAGATGATTGTTTTAGTAACTCCTAAATATGAGACCTGGTGCTTGGTCAAAAGCTTTGTATAGAAAAATCCTGATAAATTATACTATCAGGTCAGGTTGACAAGTATTTTAGATGACTGCTTAAACGTTCTTTTCAAAAAAGTTAAACTTAAAAACTGTGGAGAACTCAAGTTCCCCACACCAAACTTCTTTCAGGGCATTTACTCAATCTAATAGAAGGTTTTAGTTTGCTGAATAGGAAATAGAGCAAATGCGGAGAAGAAAACAGTGAGATTTACACTTCTGTCTAGAGCAGGCTCTAACCACGGGCAGCAAGGCAGTGAGCATTTGACAGAATGAGCACTAAACTGGACAGATGCCAGCTTTTTATAGTGTGTAGGCTGGAGCCTATTTGCTGCAAGGAAAAGGTAGAGCCATCCATGACTCCAGTGACAAAAAAGAAGACTGCTCCAGAGTGTCATAATCAGCTCACGGTGTACTTCTTGGCAAAATTTCAGAGGGTTCATAAACACAAAAAACACAATTGTAAGTGGTGCTTTGTTTAGTGTAATTCACCCTTTGTCAGAAGTGGGGTTTCTGCTTAGCTGCTTTGGTGACACTTGCCTCATGCACCACGGCATTGGACAGTGGAATCAGCATTTTCTGCAAGAGGGGCAGTTCTCTGGCTTCCCCTGTGCTTACCAGTGGTGCCTGCATGGCTCCTGATGTGCCACCAGGGCAGCAGCTGGGAACACGTTGAGTTCACACATGCACCTATTCCTCCCTACGGTGGAGCTGCACAGAAAGTCACTGCCGTGTCTGGAGCAGGAGCTGCTGGTGTTCGGTGTTAGCCCAGCTGCAGGATGCTGCACTGGTGGCAGACGAGGCCAGCGTGAGTGCTGGGTGTGCCAGACCTTCTGGCCATGCCAGGAGATGGACTCACAGCTTCATTTCTGGATGGAAAATTAATATCCGTGGGAGGGCAATCAATAGATATCCTTCAACGTGCTCTTTGCTGTACTGGGAAACAGAAATGCAGATGGGTACAGTTGCCTCAAGTGTCAGCTTTAAGACAGGCCAGCAGAAAGAGCTGAATTAGGTTTGCGACAGCTCCACCACTCTGCTACCTAATGCAGACCAAATCACCTCCTTGATCTTCTCCATTCCTTACCTATCTGGCTGTCCTTTCTAAGCTGCCAGCTTTGCATAATACTGAATTGTTTTTACACATACCTGCTTAGATAAGATGGAATTTTTCAGCTGCAAAATGCGGTAATACATATTGACTGATTAAACCCAGATTTTATTTCCACAATAAAACCTCTTTAAATAAGTACAACTTTCAGAAATGTTTAGGCAGACATCTGTAGAAACCAGGACTTTTATAACACTGCATAAATCGTGGTTCTTTAGATAATATTTTTTTCTTTGTTTTTGTATAGATGTCTGTCATTAGTTATGTGAAAAACTTAGAATTTCAGGTTTTGGAATGAATACTTCCCAGATTTTGCTTGTGCAGGATTACATTATGCATCTCATGGGCAGCTCATGATGAGCTCCTGGTTTTAAGTACATTCCATGTTCTGGGAGGCTGGAAGTAGATTTAGCTAGGGTGCTGCAGGACAGCTGTGCAATGGTTCAAGTTGTCCTTAACACCCTTCATTGCACTGGATTAGCCCATGGGGAAAAGAATGAGTTTATAAGCTCTCTAGCTGGCCACAATAAGACATGCTTTAATGACATGCTTTAAATGCAGGGTGTCTGGTATTTGTTGTGCTCTTTTAACACTTCAGTTTCCAGTTTGACTCTTTCTGTATTGAGGCAGGAAAAGAACCATCAACTGTATTGTGGCCTCAAATAGATTTTTATACTTCTGCAAATGCGTATTAACTCACATATCAGTCCAAGCTGCATTTCATTTTTTAATTTGGTCAGATGCTAAATCTATTTCTTCCTGATCCTTGATTTCTGATTATTATTCTGGTCCTTCTTTGATTAATGGCTCATTAAGGATAGTACTGAAACAACCCCCAAGATCCCAGCCAAGTTAGCATTTGGATATCTTCTAATAGCTTCATTGAAAAAAAAACAACCCCAAACTTGCACTATATAATCAGCTTTGACACTGTCTAAACTGCAACAAAGTTCTTATAACAAGTTTGAATGCCTCTGTTTAAGAGAAAATGCCATTTTCACTTCACTCTTGTATGTCCTTCCATTACAATAACAAAACAACTATGAAAATAAGTATGCAGTCTAAGTTTCATTGGCTTGTGCTCTTGGTAAACATAGTCCCCGCTATGAGCAGATAGTTTTTAAGTATATATATTGTTTATCTTCCAAACCAAATACTACACATCAATGAAAAACTTTTACTGTAGTGTGTTATATATATACATCTCTTGTCCTGTTCTTTTTCCTCAGAGGCCCCAGTTACGAAATTTCTCTTTCTCCAAGGGAGAAGAATCAGTGAAGGAAGACTAGAGAGTAACTCTCACAGGACAGTTTAGTGTAGTTAAATCAGAGGGCAGAACTGTGGCTACAAATGGCAAGAACCCCTGGTATTTTTGAGGGCATGGCTTTGCAAAGACACAAGAGTGTAACTGGAGGTACTCTCTAGAATATTGCTTTCTCAAGTTAATAAAGGTTTTATGTGGTCAAGAATTTGAAGTGCTTGGAATTTGAAGTGCTTAAATTTCCTTTAGTTTCCACAATGTCCCACGTTAAATAGAGATTAATAAAAAAATAAGTGACATTCCCATGAAATATGGAAATAGACTCAACTTAGTTAACATCACTGGAGTCATAATCGCTTCCTATACAGATATTTTCATTGCATTTTTAATAAAAATAGTCCTGGACAATTAATTAATAGTGCAGTATCTCATGGGTCTTTCCTTGTGATATACTATAATCACTTGAGGTAAAAATCTTAGTCCCAAGGAGTCTATCAACATCGTAACTGTTATTTCTTTACACATAGAGTGTGGAGTACAGTTGTCAAGCTCTGCACATTTGAGACTTAAGGTCAATCATTCCTATTAAAATGTTACCATTCCCTGGCAGGAGAAATACAGGGTTGATCATGTGAATACTACAGGAGACTAGTCATCTGTTTCAGGACAAGTACATAGAATAAAAATTAGCTTAAGTTTTTCCATGCGCACCTGGCATGTCCATTTAAATAAAGAACACCAAGGGAAGCATTAATATACCCCAAACCTGGCTCAAAACCATGCTTGATACTCTGGCAGTTATTCTGGATTTGATTGACAACTTTTTTAATAGGTTAGACACAAGTCCTGGAGGCAACAGGACTAGTTCACGGGGTATGTCACTATGACTAGGTGAAAATATAACTGGAGCACATGCAAGCATAAGGCCTTCGAATTTGGAGGAAAAGTTTCAGTGAAGATGTGTTAGCATGGGCTGTATTAGTGACAGGGAGTCTATTCATGATCTCTAACCAGCCTGCATGTATGAAAGACTGATCTGCCATGTCAACACAACTCTCGTTTCCCTGCTGGCTTGAGTAAGTTAGAATGCGATCACACTTTGCTTTGTGGTGTTTTATTCCTCATCTGTTTTACAGTAGTGTAACTGTGTGTCTAAGTTATACACCTTAAGCAACCCAATTTGAAAATGTATAAACTGTTTCATTTTGACTGCTTGTAAAGATGTGATGGGACAGTGGCAGTGGTTCTCAAGAAACCTATATAATTACTAAAATTAATTTCCATTATGTAAAGTTGTTTTTTTCTTTAAACCAGGAGATAGTCTCAAATTATGCCTTACTCTGCTCAGTTCTACACCAGGATCAAGGGGAAATGAGAACAATGTTTGCTGCTGAAGGGCTTTGATCATGGTGAATTTATATAAATGGTGATCAGGACTGCTGTCACATATGCCATCCTGCCGTGTGTGTCTTAGCATGTGCTGCAGTTTCAGTGGACCAGTTCTCAAAGCTTTCCAGTAAGCAGTGAGTGGACAATTCAAATGAGTACTTATATTTACCAATGGGAGGGAAAATAATATTTTTTGTGAGAGAAATACAGCTGCCTTACTTCAAATAAAATTTTAAAATCTCATCATACCTGATAGCTATATGTTTTATTTTGTGGCTTTTTGAATAGACATTTTTTGTGGAAAACGTCTCTGATAAGATGATCTCGGGGATGCTGTTGTTTTGTCTGCTGTGACATAAGGCAGGAGCACACAACTCAGCATTTCTCTTCTTTAGAAGCTTACATTAATTTATTTTGACAGCATTTCCAGCCTATATAGTAGCTTAGGACTATCTGTTTGTGCTACCTTCCTATTTTAGACAAGCAGTGCTTTGCGTGAGACTGTTAATTTGGCAAAGGGCATGGGATCACATTTGGTTTTCATAGACTGATAGATTTAAAGGCCAGGAGAGACCATCGTGATCATCTGGTCTGACCTCCCACTTCAATCAGGGCACAAGCCTCACGCAATTGTTGCTGCAACATGATCATGACTTCAGCAGCAACATGATTATGAGCTAGACATCAGCTTAAAAATGTGGACAGTCCTGAGTTGTCTTCCTCTAGTTTTTAGCATTAATTTTTCCAACTTAGACTCCAGTCCTGGATCATATCATTTTATAGGCATGCAGAGTCAAAATGAGACATCATCCTTAACTGTCCTTTTCAATTACACGTCTGTGATTTCATCTACTTGGATTTATCCCAAGATTCTAGGAATATTTATGTTGTATAGTTGTCAGACCATGCTAAATGGAGAGTAAGCATTCTTTTCACTTTATACTGGATGTTGTAAAAACAGTTTCAAAGCATGCATGGAATGTCACAATTTTAGGCTGGATCTACATTAGTAAGTCAGGAAGTATTCAGCCTTACTTTTGCTTTTTGACAACAGTTTGCATCTACTGAGTTGACATGCATGAAGCCTGTCCACAGAGCAAACGCAGAGCAACTATTGTGCTTCTTTCAAAAAAAACCCAAAAAACAAAACCCAGAGTTTCTAAGTTCAGTTTTTAATAGACAGATAACAATGAAAATTAGCAACTGACAAAAAAGATAAGAAAAGGCAGGTGTGAATGTTTAAGAAATTATGATTTACCTATAACATTTCCAAAAATACAATTGTAATTTGGTTTGCCCAACAGAACAGCAGTAGAAGATTAGGTGGGAAGAAGGAAGATAATTAGAATAAGGTTACTCTGCTACTCATTTTCACATGTACTCATCCTAATGTGAGAGCACACTTTCTTCAGACTTCAAACCTGGCCACAATTCACCCTCCCAGGAATTCTGGTCTACAAAAACTGGATTAATTTTCCAAGTCAGCCAGACCTCCAAATCCAGGACTGTAGTCTTACACAACTGGGGAAGTTCCAGGCGTGGATGAGAAATGAGGTTGCAACAATTTGGAAAGTCTGTGAGCAAACATCTCTTTCTGAAATTTAAATGTTCAGGCCTTTTCTGTGTCCCCCTGTACAGAGTAAAGAGAGGGCAGAGCTCAAACTCTGCTTTGGGTACCTACTATCGTGTGGTAGCCAAAGTAGTACCATGGTCTGTCTGGGAAAATAGTAGGGGAAATTATGAGAGGAAGATACTGCCAAGAGAAAATCTGGGTAAACATACTGCAGGAATTGATCAAGTTTTTTGACCTTTAAAATTTTCAAATCAGGCCACTTTTCAGAGCTGCCATTCAGTACTACCCTAGTGAAACTGGAAAGATTTACCTTAATTTCAGAAACCAGCCAACAGGTTCTTGTTATCTTGTAAAGCATTAATACAAACTTACGTTCTTCAACAAAAATTTAACAAAATTATGATCATTCTTGTCTTAAAAAAAACCCATTTCTTGCATACCAAACTGCACGGAAACAAAATTCCAAGCTTCTCATACTGAAAATTATACAGTTCAAGGGGCTAGAGCATGGGAATGGATTAACTCCAGTTTTTCTAAAGCAATTCACTTGTTTAGTAGTTTTCTTTCATTTTCATGGTCAGGAAATGCAGAGGATATCAAGAGACCTGTGTGAAGCCTTAATAGTATATATAAGTTTTTATTTATAGTCACCAGATAAGAAACTTATTCTAAGATTTTGTTCTTCACCCAATATGTATATCCAGGAATATAGATTATTATATCCAGATTTTGGATATATCTTGAATATAAAAATCTATGTATAATCTATGGGTCAATAAATTTCTGTTTCAGGGAAAAATGCTGACTCTTCATGTATTAATGGCCTTAGCTGAAAAGCAATAACTTTCAGTTGTTTAAAATCATTGCAGTGTTCCACAACAGTCTTGAATAAATTTTTTTCTTCATAGTATGTATAGGTACCAATTGTTGCTATTTTTTATGTCCAATAATACATTTTGAATTAGATAACCTCAATCAAGAATACACATTTTTCATTGAAACATTTTAGTGTAAAATATTGGAACACGTAAAAAATTAATATATAAGATTAAGAAGTTATATAAATAAAACTTCATGAGTATTTGCACATTTGGGTCATCTTAAGGAACTGTTTTTGAAGACAAAAGTTATGTGATATTGTAACTATATATGATATTTTGACTTTGCATGTGAGTCTCAGCCCTGCAAAGTGACATCTGACAGCACAGCAAACATGCCTTTGCAATTAAGATCATTGACAGTGCAGCTTACGGAAATAGAGGATCCAGCACAAACAGTTCAGTAAAAATGCCCATTCTTGTTACTCTTTGTTTTAATTGGCTATAAAATAAATGTAGTGTAGAAGGTATTTTTGCAGCCAGAGCTTGTCATACACAATATGCATGCCTCTGCTGGGAAGAAAATGCCAAAACTATGTACTTCAAACACCCATCACCCTCCTTGGAAGGGTCATATATGTAAAGCCATCAAAATGTTGTGTTTTCTTTAGTGGAGCAGAACTGACTGCCTCTCCAGTGCTTGCAGCATCAGCCCTGGTACATGCCAAAGTATGTATCAGTCACCAATGAAAGCCTTCTTCATTTGTTTGCAGTCATATGCAAGAACGGGAAGGGGACTGCACAGTTGCAGAAGGGGAGGGCAAGGAACAAAGTGTTTTAAACGAGCATGAAATAGGCAGGGAGTAACAGCACCAAAAAGCGCACACACACACTCTAAATGTGTGTATGGAAGTGGGGGCTGGGGGAGGATTATACAAGTCAGGTGAGTTAATGGCAGCTGCAGGGACTGAAATGATAGAATAGATACACCAGAGGGAAAGTTGTAGTGTGAAGAAAAGAAGGTCATTAATAAAAGATGAGGAGAGTTGAAATTAATGAAAGTTGTGCAGAGACACTTACAGCCCTTGTCAGGAGAAAAGCACAGGACCCACTCCTGGAATTGTTGTTCAGTAGCTCCAGGGTGTGGATCACAGCTGTCACAGACCTGCTCCTCATGTGCTTGGGTTTCCTTTCTGAAACATTTGTTGCTAGGTCTCAATCTTCCATGCAATTGCAGAGAGCTAGGATGAGCCTCAGATCTGTGAGCTGGAAAGGACTTCGCTCTACCACAGCTGCAGATATTTATGGCAGCCATAATCAGTTGATAAACACAGACTCATGCCACAAGTTCTCTCTTAAGAACAGTTAGTGGAGGCAGAGTTTGTGAGTAGACATTTCATAGAAAGGATATTTTGCTGAACTAGAGGATTAAAACCAATAGATCAACTGCCCCCACCCCAGCAGTGTGAATCCTAAGAAAAAGAAAGCACTGACCAGCTCAGAGACCTCACTTAGTAGCAGGCTTTTAAATTCAAATGTTAGACTGAGAGCAGGAAATACAGAGTAAAAATTGTTCTCAGTTAAAAAAAAAAAAAACACTTCTTGCGGGGAAATGTTCTTGTGTTTTCTGGTTTTCTTTCTCTTTTTTTTTTTTTTCCCTCCTGAATAAAACTAATTACTTCATCTAGTTTTTAGTAGGTCCTTAGAAAACCTATTTTCCAGAATTCACTGTTATCTTGAAGTTTTTTGTTCTCTTCTCTTGTATAGACAAAACATCTAATCTAATCAAACATGTAATGGAACATATCAACATGGAAGTCTCATGTTCATACCTATGATTTTTCAGATATTCAACTAAAAATTAAATTCTTTGAATTGCTAATTCTTTCTTTTTCTTTCATTTTAATAGCAAAATTTGGAAAGTAACCTCACCAACCTTATTAAGAGGAATACTGAACTGGAAACTCTTCTGGCAAAACTCATTCAGACCTGTCAACACGTAGAAGTGAGTACTGACCTCTGCAATGCTTATAAACTAAATTACATTCACTTCTAGCATTCAGGAGCAAACATTTAAACAAAACAAACAAACAAAACCCCAACAAAGCAAACAAAAACAAACAAACAAGTGAAGAAATTAATTTAAATAATGGTAAACTGTCCTAAAGCTTTTTCACTGATAAGTGGTGTTCCCAATACAGATATCTCCTTTACATTCCTTTCCGTCCTCTTTTAATTATGGTGTGTTAATATGGCCTCCACCACTACTATATTTGAACACATCACTTACTATCTGTAACGTTTGTCTTTCTGGGTCCTTTATGAGACAGAGAAATATTTACAGGTGGAAAATTAAGGCAAAGAAATAGGACCACCCAGATCCCCAACCTCATTTGAGTTTCTGTTGACCACTTGTTTAGGTTTTATTAATCAGAGTTAACTATCTAAATACATATCTGTACTCAAATGTCATACATGAAATATATTTATCATCCAAAGAAGACAAGTACTTACAGGCCTTTGAGTTACTTCACTTACATATTCTGCTCTGAGTACCACAAAAAATCTTTAGCAAGGCAGGATCTGAACCTATACTTCCCCATCCCCCCACCCCAGAAAAGGGGAAGAAAAGTTCACCCAAAAAAGACAAAGCAAAAGAAAAAAAAGAAAAGAAAAGAAAAAAATAAAAGAAAAAAAAAAGGAAACAAACCCAAACCAACCTATGAGACAAAGCCAAACAACCCCCTATTCTTCCAAAGAGGTCATCTTATCTATGATTATGCTCCACTTCTCTGGAGCCTCACTAACTTCACAGAGTTCAATAAAACCATAAAAGTCTATGCACATGAGTATCAGAGATGAGGTGAATGGCTTAATTTCTTTATATAGGCACCAATAACACTAGGCAGAGCAACTGGAACGACATTAGTAGGTAATGAGAGGCAGAGATAAGGCACATTTCCTTGCTCTGCATCTGAAACTCAGAGCAAACCCCATGAAGCAGATGGGCTCTTCTTCACTGGTGGCCTATGGCCAAGATGTGCTAGATCTGAAAAATTTAAAATTGCTCCTCCATCTTCTCTGCAGTTCTACAGTATATTACCAGCTCTTAGTTTAGTATTGCAAAGAATCCAACTTGTTCAACTCGTAACAGATGCGCTACTGTCCCTGGAGTCCTGTTTTAGAAATTTCTCTGTAGACGTAAAGTAATCGCAGCATAGTTGTTAATGAATTCCTACCATGTTTTATTCATCAAATTAGTCTAATTAGCATTTAAATTAGCTAAATATTAAGAAATGAGCTACAGTCAAAACCTTGGACCTCGGCCGTGCTGGAAATTGGGCAAGTGGGGATGTGAAAGTAAACTTTAAAGTTATCTCTGTTTCTCAGAGCTCTGTGAAAACTTCAGATATGATGTGCCTATTTCTAGCATTGGAGAAGCTGTGGTTTAGATAGATTTTTGAAAAGTCAGTAATACACTCTTTTTCCTCTTGCTTGTTCATGAGAGAAATTCATCCCAAGCCAGGAACCCAAATGAAAAACCCAATATATTGGTTAAAACATTAATGATGCAAATTTAAAATTACAAAATATTAGGAAAATTTTCCAATGACTGTATTTGTTTTAGCATATGAAGTCTCACTCAAATGTTTAAACTGAACATGAAGTTAATTTTACAGAGGATGCTTTCTTTTTTATTTTTAGATATATTACAGATAATAATGTAAAATACATTGTATATAATTTGTAAACATATAAAAACTTAGGCAGTAAATTTAAAGACTTCTGTTACCAACTTTGATTTTCCTTACCTAATTTAAAATAATTTTAATTTTTATTTAGATTTTGGGGGCTTTAAAACCAGTTTTAGAAAAAAGGAAATAAGCTTTAGGTTTCACATATAGTTTGAACTTTGAAAAACAATGAAGTAAAGGAAATTATTATTATTATTCCTTGTATTAAAGTTACCAAGATTTTATTCTGAGATATATAAACTTTAAAAAGTCATGCTAATTAACATTTATTTGTAGATATAAACTAACATATTTTTAAGCCATTATCATGTCATAAGCAAAAAAATCCAGTATTACATGAAAAATGAAAAAGGAATGTCTTTCTTGGCTTTTGATATGGAGCAGAAGCTGATGTTTCTGAAAATGAGCAACAAACAGGCTCTGTGTGTTTTGAATAAATGAATCCTTGCCAGCCAAACCAAATGTTGTCACAGAGCCACTGTTTCTCATCAACCAAGTGAGCTGTCAGTGGCGTCCCAGGAACCAGCTTTATGGCAGATTAGTGATCCACCCATGCGTCCTTCCCCACTGTAATATCATCCATAGCAAAGGCCAAATCCTGATCTATGTTTTAAAGCTAATGTTTATTCCTTTCTGAAACGGTTATTTTTACTTTTTTCTCCCATGGGCAGGCAAGGGCTGATCAGTGATGTTGATTATCTGGAAGATGGAGGCCTTCCAGCCACTGGGGAAAGGGGTATCTGGTTTGACCTCTCATCACAGCAATAGAGACATAAATCTTGCCTATTTTTAGATGGAGTTTATCAATTTATGACAGGATTTATCCTGATGGAGAACCTGATTCTGGGAGACTCAAGAAGTCCTTTCCAGTCTTGCATTCCTGTGGGTGGTTCTGATCATAACAGCAGGAAAACTTTATTGAATAAATCAAACCAAACTTGTATTCAGTACTGCTTTAAGTAAGATATAATATTAAGCATTTTATTATCATCATAATAATAATAATTTTAGTATCTGAATGTCTGCTTTCATGCCTAACATGGATGTATAGTCTGTGCTAATAGCTTATGGCAACAATTTTTGAAATCCCATTTTCTCAAAGGGAACCACACCCTGAAATATGATTGCTTGAGACTACAACACTGTTTTCTGTCCCAAAACTTTCTGTTTCTGTAGGAGCATGCTGACACACTGGTTCTACTCATCTTTCAGACACATCTCTAACATGTTTTTTGTTTTACCCTAATTTTTCTGTCTTTCTGCTCTCTATTCCTCTGTAATCCTGTCTGTCATTACTTGGTTTTGCAGAAACCCCGAAGGCTGTTAATCAGGAAAGCTTTGTTTTCCTTCCTTAGAGTCCATGGCAGGTCTACAACGTCCTGCTTTTGTCCAGGCTGCTTTCTGCAGAGCGCCCCTCACCCAGGGCAGCTCGCTGGGTTGGCCCTGGAAGGCAGCTCTGCTCCTCCCTCTCTGTAGAGGGGGAGCCTACCCAGGCTGCCTACCCAGGGCTGGCTGCATGAATTTATAAACAGATTCATAGGACAAAATAGAGCGTTTTCCACAAACTGAGAAAATGGAATAGAAATGGCTACTGCTTGGATATGTATTTCTTTTTAGTCCTGGTTCACAGCACTCACACACCTGATAGTAACTGTAGAGAACTTTTTTTAAGAGCATAAAAAACTGTCTTGGATAATTTTGTCTTTAAATTTTCTGCAGGGGCCTTGCATAAGTCTTCCAAAAACAGAGCTGTAAAATTGGGATGGACAGGCCCAGGATATGGCAGTATAGGTGAATCCCTGGGTGGCATCAGCCCCATGGCCACACCAACCCCCTGCCAGGTTTCCCTTGGTCCTGCTGTGTGCTGGAGGAGCCCCAGGGTGGCCTTTGGCACCCCTGCCCTGTCTGTGAGCTCTGCAGCACTGCCACCCACCCCTGCACCCTGCCACATGCGAGGGGACAGGGCTGCATCCTGCTCCGCTGCCTGTGCCCCTTCCAGCTGTGTGCAGCTCGGGATTTAGCCACTTCTTAGTTGAATTGGGGAAGGATATAATGCTGCGTTTAGGTTCTCCCCTTGCCTTTACTGTTACAGGTTTCTCCAGCTTACAAAGTGCTGTGTCACAGAAAATTTGCTTCTTTGTCACAATTTCTATTCTGTGACTGTGTGGGGCGTCTGTGGAGGTCTTTTAGATCATGGCATTCATTGATATAAGGCACAAATTTGAGGATGAGCCTCTTATGCTAGTTACTTTTTTTCCTAAGCAATTTGAGTTTTGTTTTTGGATTTTTCTCTCATCGCTTCTAGGAAATACATGATTAAATGTCTGTTATATAGTCAATACCATGAAGCTTCTCATCTTTTAGACAGAAACATAATCTGAACTCAGCTGGAGGAGAAATTGGAGCAATTATCTAGGGGGGAGGAGAAAGGAAATAGATTTTGCTTGTAGACAGCTTTATAACATCTGTATCTCAGTCCTTCTGTTTGTTTTGTTTTGATTTGAATTCACCAAACGTCATAGGAAGCAAATTCTGGACAACACTGTAAAATAATTTTTGGTTGTATAAAGAAGAGGAGGCGTTTTCCTCTAATTGTGTAACCCTCAAACTGCTGCATCCTTTGCTCTTTGTATGCAATTGAAATGCTCAGTTTCTAGTTCATGTCTGAAGATCTGCTGCAGGCTAAATCTCAACATAAAGTTTCCAGTCAAAAACTGGCTTTGTGTGTGTCAAATGTGTTTGTATAGCCATGTTATATAATCAGCTGCATAAAAAGTAGTATATTGAAAGAACCTTTATTTCACTGGCACAGATACTCAACACTCACACATCAGATACATTTTAAATTACTTTAAAACAGTAGTGCAAAACCAATGAAGAGAAGATGGCAGCACCTAAAATTCCTGCTGTTGCCATTTTTATGTATGGCTTATCAGAAAAAAATGAGCCAAACAAGAAAATTATAAATAACGGATTTTTGATTTTCTGGTAAGTCTTCAGCTATAAGATAGCTCCTCCAAATTTTGCAACAAAATGTCTCCATCAGTTTTTGTATAAGATACTTATGACATTTCTGTTACTTGAGAGACAGCAAAATCAAGACTCAGCTGTCAATACAATTCCCAAAGGACACTTGAACAATAAAGACGCTTTGTCTGTGACAATGAAAAGAGTGAGTACTCTGTTTTCACAAATTTTCATGGTACTCACTCCTTGAGATTTGGGATTATTTTTGTCAAAACCCAAGTAAACTGAGAAGTTCTCAATGGGTAAATTAATTTGGAACACATGTATGTAAATCCTGGTGTCTGAACTGCAGCAAAATGGCCTTCAGAGTCATATAAAGAGTTTGGAACAAGGAATCTACTTTGCTGGGGATTTTTTTTTCTTTTTCAGGAAAGAACCAATGGATTAGATAAGTGCTTACCATCACTGTGGAATATGTGTGGTAACTTTGCAGATAATTTGGAAAGGAATGGCAGTGAAGTTTGCCTTTTCCTCTGCCCCACTATCTTCCATTTTTGTGAAGATGCTTGTTCAGCAGCTACATTTATTTGTTATATTTAAGTGGTAGAAGTAAATTATATTTTTTGAGGAAAATATGACTTGAAGGAAATTGGGTGTTCTCACTCTCGGTAGGATACTAATTAGCAAACCTCATGACATACACAAAATTCTAAAGAGGTGTTTACAGCATTTGTTTTATCTAAGACAGTTTCTAATGAGAGAAGATACAAGAGACTATTAACAGTATTTTGACAACATATATGACAAGATCTTTTTTGATTTCTAATTAATTTCATTCTACATTTAGTTCTGCTCTCATAAAAGTTGATTTCATTCAATGAAAATTTCAGGTAAGCTTTAGCCAGAGTCTTAGCTTTATGTAGCATCTGAAAAGAGAAACTTCAGAAATAAAAACTGACTAAACATGCTGCATGGCATATGGTGATACAGAATATTTATTCAAGGATGTCCTAAATTGCATGCCTAGTAAGCTGTAGCCCAGTAGTCAAATACTGTTTCCTAAAGAATTATTAAATTGATTCAAAAAAATACTAATTAAATGTATACTTGGTCCTATATGAATATGAAACTGCAGCACTTGTGCATACATTTTACATACAGATTAGGCACTTGCTATTGCACCTACAACTGGTTTGTACCATCTGTAAATTTGAGTTACAGTTATGATATGAGTTATGGTACAGATTGTATATAAACTAAATGCAGAGCTTGCCACTGTCTGCTAAGGTGGCCAGTTCTGATTTGCTCTGCCTCTCCCTTTGCCTCACATCTAAATATTCAGATTTTTGTTAGACCAGTATTGTTGCAAGTCTTTGTCCCTAATAGTAAATGGAGCTTAGTTCACTATTAAGCTCTGTTGGGTTTTTTTAATATATATTTATATATTATAAATATATATTTGATATATTACAGCAGGTAATGTTTTGTGCCTGCTATCAGGGACTTTATGTTGTAAGTCAACATGTTGTCATTTTGTGGAACCTACTGAGACATTTATCATTATGGGAACAAAATACTCTTAAATTCCTTCCTTTTCTGCTTAACATAAACAGCTTCTAGAGCAGCAAGGAGTCCAAAGGCACTGAACCTCTTGTGAGCGTGTTAAAAACTAGGCTAAAGACCCTGGTTCCTGGACGCCAGTTTTAAGTATTGAACTATTGTTTACAATTGCACTGGTTTCAACATCATGAATGGATGGGCAGTCCTTTGAACTTCAGTGATTGATTGATAGTTTTTGGGGTTTTATCCCAAATGAAACACATGCACTGAAATATTTTGCTCAGTATGGAACAACGGCTTAATGTCAGCAGGAAAAACAAAGTAAAAACAATAAATAACTAAATATTGTTCAATTTAAAAATATTTTCATTATTTAGGTTTAAAGAAAGGACTAACATAAAGGGTGAAAAATGACCAAAAAAAATCATGAGATCCCTATAAAACCAATTTTTTTTTTCCATTAAATTCTGTGATTTTTTTGTTTTGTGATTAGATGGTAAATGTCACTAGAGGACTTCTAGGTGTCTTGCTGGTTAGTTTCTCAACAATGTGCTTGAAAACACAGTGGGACAAAAACCTTTAAAACAATATTTTAGTAAGTAAAATGAGTACTTCAATCTTCTACAAAAGGTTTACTTTTAGTCAAGATTGGGGTAGATAGTCTTATCTGCCTGACCCAAAGTGGTTTGGCTATCCGGGCCTAATCAATCCTTCATTCACAAAATTCCTATGTAGCCAGAGTAAGTTGGCATATTTTTGCACTGACCTTTGTTTAACCTGCTCTGAGACAGCCTCTAAACACAGGTCTCCTGGTTAGAGATAGATGTGGAATGCAAACAAAAATAAAGCCTCTGGCACACTTGAAATGGAAGACGACCATTTTTATTTTTTTTTTTGCATCATTTGAGAGTAAAGGATTTGTAGAGGATCCATTCAGATGGCAAGCTGATTAATATCACATATTTCCAAAGGCACAGTTTGTCGTCACAGATAAAATCAGATTTACGCTTAGACTAGGGAAAGTCTGAAAAAGTTATTTTCCAAGAGCTGCTTTTGCTTTGCAGAAGACTAAATGGAACAACCTGTAATATCAGAGATAGAAAATAAAGGATGTTTGAATCCACAACTCCCATTCAGCATGCTCATAAAAAGAAAGGGAAGAAACTTTTTCGTAAATGTGCATTAATGATTATCCTTTGTATTTCCATTAAATAAATAAATTAAACATGGATGATGTTAAAATATTGCTTCAATGTCCTGTGGCTCTGTGCAGAAAAGGTGCTCACTTTACAACATGGAGTAAAATAAACAGGCCTCCCTCTTTAGAGGTGTATAATCCTTTAATTCACCTAGGGACACTAATCCAAGAAAATGTGTTCCACATCTACATGTCAATGAAGAAAGTTTTCCTAGAGCAAATAGGTATCAGACACTATATGTAAAAATTTCAGGTTTTTTTAATATCAGTTTCTGGGTTTGGTGTAAGAAGGAGTTCAGGCTCAAATCTAGAGTGAAGTATGTGGCAATGATGTAACAGGTTTTGAGTGGAATTATTCAATTTACTTTTCTGATATTTTTGTCTTCTTGTGAGTATACAATAATTGTTTTCCTGTCAGTATACAGTCGTTCTATAGCCATCAACTCAAAAACATAAAAAAAATTTCATACCTCTACTTTACCTGTACAGCCACAGCTGCAAAGAATTTATTCTTTTAAGGAATTAAGACCATTTTTAAATCACGAAGCTGAAACTAAAATTCTTATCTCAATTTCCAAAGATCAGACTCTTTCTACAACTTACTTTCTTCCATTTTGTATAATCCAGAGAAGACTAGTAAATAAAAATTGCTCTGATTTTGATGATTTTATCACAGACAGTGTATTCTTAAAAAAGCACACCTCCTCTAATTTAGGGCATTTAATTTTGCTTGTCATTTAGAGATTATTTGCCGAAAAGACACATGAGAGTTTCCCCTTGTGGAGAGAGCTGCCTCACCCATAAGGCACCTCAGAGGGAGGGTTTTGCTCTTGCAAGGAAAATTCTGCTGAGACACTAAAAAAAAATCCTTTGCTTCAATATATTTGTTGAGGAAGTTTTTGTGGGTACGAATCCAGCCCTCTGATTCTGTTTGCCTTTGAATTAACCATAGAAGCTCCACAGTAACCTTGAATATCTACCCATTCTGTAGTTTTGTGATTTCCCAAACATCTGCTGGGGACTTTGAAACCACCACATTCATTTTCTTATGCGCTAAGCTGCAATTTAACTCTGGTCTCTGAAGATGAAAGCCTAGGAAGCCTCTACAGAGAGCAGAACACTTTCCAAAGCAGATCTCAGCTTGTGGAGCTGGGAACAGCTGGCCTGCTCTCCCATTTGGGTTGGGAGGGCTTGTTTTTTCCAGCTCCCTGACAGACATTTGAGGAACCCCCATTTTTCTTTTTTTTTTTTAACTACACCTACTTCTGAGGCAAAGGGCAACAGTCCCTATCTATCTGTCTGGAAAACCTGGAAAGAAACCTGACATTTGTCAGGTTGGATTTTTTTCAGTCAACTATTTGAGGACTGTGTGTGTTACAGAAATAGCAATAATTTTCCCACAAAAGCAGGACTAGAATCTGTCCTTATTTCTTCTTTGTAGACATCATTGTTCTTGCTAAATCTTAAGGCCTCCTAGTCAGCTTTAAAACTGTTCTGTGGCACGGAAAAGAAGTTTATAAAAATGATACCAATAAACCACAAAATATTCAAAATATTCACAAAATATGTGTTCCAAATATGTCTGGACATGGATTTTTAAGGAACCAGTTGATGCCAAAACTGAATGTATTTTTGTCAGTAAAATTTTCTATAGAAAGATGTCCCAGACTCTACCATAAACTCTCAGATAATAGATACCTCAGATTAAGGAATCAGCCTTAATCTCAGGTGGAAGAGCCCCAGACTGAAGTTAACTGTATGATTTGGAGACGCCCACAAAGTATCTGACACAGTCGCCAGACTTTTAAAAGGCAGCTCTCAGTCTGTTTTAACAAACTCCTTGGAAAGAGGGCTTGTTTTTTAATGTGGAAAAAATGTAGAATGTAAAACCTCAAATATTTTCACCAGACAGAACTCACATTCTTTGGCCAGCCCCAGCTGGAAGTTATTGTCAAGGTTGCTGTTCATCAAAGGGCTCAAGCAGAAGGAAAAACCTTATTCTGATATTTTTGTAGCACCTGTACGGTGGAGCCCTGATTCATGACTGTGGGTCTTTGGTCTGACATATGACTCCTCAGGAAGATACAAGTAAATAATTTTCAATGGTAATCTCACAAATAGTCCCTTTAGGGCCACAGCTAATATAGTGCACTTAAAATTAGGCATGTGCTCAATTATAAAGTTATTATTGAATCAGAGGCTTTGTGGGCTGAAAATGTGATTAAGGAGTTTTTCAGCTTGAGAAAAGCCCCCAGATTAAATGTTGGGGGGTTTGTTCATACAAAGCTCAGACATATCATATAATTTTAGAATATTATTTTCATTTTTAATAAGCTTGTTGAAACGATAAAGTTGGAAATGCCTTCAAATGGAGTTTATAAAAGCGTATACTTTTCAGATTTCAAGGAAAAAGAGAAGTCTGCAGTCAGTGTGTCAAGTCCAGAGATTTTTTTTCCAAGCATTTTGGTTTTCTTAGTCAAAAGCTTTTTAGGTTGAGATCCAATTAATACATTATTATTATTATTATTATTATTCAAATCAACCAGAGCATTAAATGAAACAATGTTGACTTAACCTTCCTGTAACTCTGCTTTTCATGACAGTTATCCCAAAAATTAATTAGGTCTGCTCGACAAAGCAAATTGGTGATGTTAGTGGTGCTAGAAGTAACACTTCGAGTGGAAGCTACTCAAAATTCCCGTGAAGTGTTACCGTAATTAAGTGCCAAAAGCGTTACTGTAATTAAGTGCTGAAGTTGGCTGTGGCGTGAGCCGACCTTGGTATTGACTCAGGAGCTGCGCCCACGTGGATGCAATGTGGATGGGATTGCTGCCTCTGGCTGAGCCTGGGTAGGATTCCCTGCTCTCTGGTGGAATTTCAGTCCAGGAGTGAGGCTGAAATCAGGGCTGGGAAGCTGGTGCACTGCGCAGCTTGCTGAAAGCAGCTCTGCAGGTTTTCATGCCAAAGTAAGACTCGTGATGCAGCTGAGGTGGTGGGATGACGGAGGGAATAGGAGAGACACTGCTGACTGACTAACTTTCCTAGGTTAGCTGAGCTATTAGTGGAGAGACAGTGGCACTGCTAGAGGCTTTGAGTGGGCAGCTTCGTGGTCTGTCTCTCCTCATGGACTGGGGTGAGAAGCCAGGCAGAGCAAACAGTGAATGTAAGGAGATTGATGGGCACCTAAAACAGCACGGTGGGAATACCTCCTGCATCTTCACCAGAACTTGCAGTTACATCTCACCCCTTCCAGGAGCAAATGTATTCTCTCCTTATAGTCTTGATGCCCTAATTAATAATTGAGCCTCGAAATGTGTAAACAAACTTTAATTTTACGTCAGTTTGAGACAGATAATCAAAAACCTTGATGAAAGCAGGTCTTCATAAACAAGTCCCCTCTTTGCCTGGAGGACACTGTATTTCACAATAGAAGGTTATTTGTAAAATTGCTTCTGGTCCAAATTTAGATATATAAGCATTTGCTTAAACTTAATGGGCTCCAAAATATGCTTATGAGTAAGTGCATGTTTAAACACATTGTTGGAAGGAAAGAAAAGAATGCTGATGCAGATCATGGGGCTCATTGGACTGAAGAAACCACCAAGGGGTGGAATAGTTACTTCTCACCTGAAACTGTTCCCTGTTGTTGTTCACCACTGACTCTTACTATCCCAGTTGAAAAGGTGATGTGTTTGTCAGAACAACTGGCCAGGGCTGAAAGCTGCTTTAGCTTCTTACCCTCTTTTACTCTTAGCAAAGTGCAAATGGAAGCAAAGCTCTGAAATAAGTCCTTTCTTTTTTTCTCTTTTTTTATTCTAGACATGATTAGAACTTTTTACCTTTTTCTCTGACTCTTTGCACTTATGTATAAGCTAAACATACTACTGCTGGAGGGGAAGTACCTTTTTCTGGTTGTACAGAAGGCTGACTTTTCACTGAAAAAATCAGTCTCCTTCAGAAACAAAACATATTCATCTGAGAACATAAGTTTTCAGTCTTTATTTTAACAAAAGTCAACATTTTCAATAGAAGGCTAATATTTGTGAGGGTTTTTGCAATAAAAAAAAGTTTCATTTCCTTATATATTTATACTTTAGAAAACTACATGAGCATATTACTTTCTATCTGATTCATTGCTGGGGCAAAGTGGGCAATAATTAAGACAGTCAACACGCATGACTTGGTACTGTCACTTGGATCTTTGGCAATTTGAATCTTTCAGGAACCAGTATGTGGGCATATATGGTATCAGTAGTTCATTGTCGTTTCCAGTAAAAGGACTTGCAACTGGAAGGAAATAGGTTCAAATTCCTTGAAAAAGAGGCGGTTGTTCACTTCACTGTGAGTTAAGCTGTGGTGCTCATTTCTGTAGAATGATGCAGAGTCTTAAGGTTTCCATGTTTGAAGGAGAGACTAAATAAATCCATGTGATATAATTCTTCTGGGTATTAGTAATGGTGTATAAATTGTGTCTGGTTCAAGAAGACTGAGCTACAAATGGTTGGAGGATGAGAAGGCACTCACAGTAGTCACCATACATGTTGGGACTTCTTTCCTCCTCACATTCTTTACTAACAGAAGTGAGCAAGAAAAATATGCCAAACCCAACATTTTAGAAACTGTAATTTTTAAATTAGAAAATGGAAAGGGAAAATGTCAAAAAAAGGTTTTTCTAATCATAATGTTTTGCTTTGTAGGTAAATGCATCCCGCCAAGAAACCAAGTTGATGGAAGAATGTGACCAACTCATCGAAATAATCCAGCAAAGACGACAAATAATTGGAACCAAAATCAAAGAAGGAAAGGTACAAGCTTTTATTAATTATATCACAAGTAGGTCAACACTGTTTCCTTTTGAGTGCAGCTTTTTTGACTGCAGATACTATTAGTAAAATTTGTAAAATTCCTTGTGCAGTTTTTGGCTATGCTGCTTTCATGTAAAGAAGAATGAAATACTGGAAGATTAGTATACTAGACCTCAACTGTTTATTTGACATTTCTCTTACTACAGGTGATTATGGATTTTAGGGATAAAACCAGAAATGTTGTCATGATCAGTTAATGACAATTAAATTATGTCTACTTAATGTTTCCTTCACTCTGTTATGTGCCTGACAGTATTTCCCCCAAAGTTTTCAGTTTCACAAAATGTCACAGCATATGGACTCATGTTTCACAATTATCTACATTATTTTTTCATATGTGCTGTAATTGTTTATACAAATAATATCACATAAAAATTTTGTTCCAATCATCATTCATGAGAATAGGAAGTCTTATCTTATTTTTAAATATATATATATATATATTCAAAAGCACACAAGAAATTAAATTAGGTGTGCATTTCTAATTCCTGAAGTTCTGTGATTATTAGTAGCAAAAACTCTGAGCAGGAAAAATCTTTGATATTCAAGTTTCAACATATTTTGCTAGCTAACTGTTAACTCAGAAATTCATTAGAGCTGAATTAATGTTTTTGCTTTCTAGGTACAATGTGTTTACTCTTTAACTCCTAAACTAAGTCAGATATTCATTCTTCTTGTGTGGGAAAAGCTCAGGAAAGGAATAAAGTCAAGAGCAGGTTAAATGGTTCGTGTGGCTGTCAAGATACTCCAATTAACTTGAAATGAAAAGCCTGTAGGCAGGCAAGGGCTAACTTAAACGCTTTTGAAACCACAGGTCCTGTACACTGTGTGAGAAAACCTGAATTTCCTCATGCTGTTAACAAAATATAATTCCCTTCAAATGAAATAGATGGCCTTCATTTTTGTTTCAACTCTGTTTCTCTATGCAGAGACCGGGTGTGCTACCAATGAAGTAGAAAACTTACCATTCATTTGGATTTGTGCTATATACACGATTGTTTTTAAAAACTCTGTTGCTTGCAAAGATGTATTCTAATTTCCATTAGTATGGAAAATTTATAATACAACTGATTCCAAATCTATTTGAATAGAGCTGTTATCAGAATATGTCCCCACTCTTTGTTCTGTATTGTTCAGCCAAAAGTTGTATCAGTGGAGGTCCAGTCAAGATCTGGAATGCTTTGACTCAAATGTGGTGTATGCTGAAAGATTTCAGGGGCTCAAGAGACCCATGTGAAAAGCCACAGGAAATTCTGCCCAATGTATCTTCCTTTAAGGGGGCCTGTGGCTAAGAGTCTTTCTGGAGGGTAGAGCATGACAAATTTCTCTATAGAACAGTAGCTGAGGCTACAGAGCCAGAAACACTCATGTACAAAGTTCTGGCTGTGCCTGCAAGGCTGCAGATTCAGTTACACAGTCCTGAAAACCCTGTGCAGCTCCATCCTTAATCTCAACTATCACCCAAACCCTATAAAATCCCACATGTAACAGGAAAGAAACAAATATCAACTAGATAAGAAAATTCTAGGGGAGATGTCATTCCTACTACTGCAGAAGTGGGTGGGGAGTGAGATGAGACTCTTCCTTTTACAATTTATCATCTTCATCTTCTTGGAGAAGAAATGAGAATCAATCAAGCGAAAAATATAGTTCATTTATAGATGACACAAATCATGGCATGCCTTCTTACTGCCAAAAACTCACAAGTTAACATTTATTTCAGTTCACTGTTTGCTTGTTAATTAATTAGTAAATGAAGAGATGAACAGTGCAGTGAACTTTTCCCTGGTTAGACTGGTGTTGACAAAATTGTAATCTTTGCAAATGCACAGTTACAGGAAACATTATGACATTAGTTCATCCTAAAAGCTGATCAGATCATTAGCATCACCAAAATCTGTGCATTCCCAGCATTTTCTCCTCTTCATTGTTTCTTTCAAGAAATACTAATGTTAGATGACACTAATCATTTGGCCAGTATCTTGTTTGGAAAGTTTTTCAAAAATGTTTGTTTTCCTACTTATTCCTTGTTGTCAGATAGGTGCACTAAGATACCCTCATCACTGCTTAGGAGGCAAATATATCTGAAATTCAACTCAGCAACTTCATAGCTTGTGCCCTAATCCCTTAGATTGGGAATCTTGATTATAAATTATCTTGATTATAAATTCGGATATTTCTGCCAAATGACTTGGTTGTTAGTTTCCTCATTTTGCATGTAACTGGATCTTAATGTGCCTTTCTAAATTCCACAATTATTTAATTTCCTTCCTATTTCTTACTCCTGTTCAAACTATGATCCTGATGTGATAACAAAGGGAAGGACTCCCAGACCTTTCAGGAACTATTGTAGTTCCTGAGAGTTTTGTTAGCCAACATTGTCTTTAAATGGAGGACTGTGCCCTTCCCTAACCTTTCAGCTAATGATTACAGTCACATCTACTGTGTTTATCTCCAGCACATATGTTTGCAGTAATAATAATCAGCTCTCCAGCACTACTGTGCTTTTGTCCAGTTAAAAATATCCAACCAGAAAACACCCTGTTTTACTAAAAGCACATTATGAGAAGGTCAAGCATGTATTGTTAATAGAATTGAACAGTCTTTTTCTTTTAAGTTTTATTTTCAGGTGGTTTTTTTATGAAACTCACCTAATTTATAGGAAAAAGTAGTTAATCTGTAAGTAGCCTTTAACACAGATCTCATAATTTCAGGGAAATGGTTATCTAAATAGCCCTTAGTTATCATGTAAGCAGAAATTACCAGGAAATGACGTTCCTTCTGCTGGAAAATAGGCCAGCTGTGCTTGTTTTGGCTCTCCCATGTTGTTTTCCATGTGGAAAATATTCAGGCAGAAATGCTGTGCCTGTCCCTTATTAAAAATATTACATGGCTAGATGGAGTTCACCACAAAGCTTGTGTGAAAGAAGCTCTTGTCACCAAAACCATTCCCCTTAGCTCCTCCTTTGGCCAGCTTTGCCTCTGAAGTCCAAACCCAATCATGATTTGTGACCTTAGAGACCTGACTGCTTTCCTGTGTTTCCACTGAAGGTGGTGAGGTTGAGAAAACTGGCTCAGCAGATTGCGAACTGCAAACAGTGCATCGAGCGCTCGACATCCCTCATCTCTCAGGCTGAGCAGTCACTGAAGGAGAATGATCATGCTCGCTTCCTGCAAACAGCTAAAAACATCACTGAAAGGTAAAGGAGACAATCCTCACAATAAAAAGAAAAACCTCACTTAAGGGAGTTGGGTTGCCATAGTTGCTGTATTGTCTTTTCACACCACAGACGTGGTCAAAGACAGGGGGGTAGTGAACATATTCCCCCAAAATACTACTTTGTGCTGTACCAGAGTCGGAACAACCTTACTGTAATGCTAAATCAAAACATCCCTTTGAGAAGAGGAGCACTCAAAAAAGGGTGCAAATTAAGAGTTAGGGCAACAACAGCGTGCACAAATGAAAGAGGTAGAATGGTTGCGAAGCAGAAGTCTGATGTTGAACACACTAAACAAAACAAGTTTATGGCTGAAATTGCTATTTCATTAAAAATTCTGAAATTGAGAAAGAAATCAGGCAGTAAGTACTTTCCTTATAAGAAACTGGGAATGATCTTAATGGATTTATATTCTTCACAAAATAGCAAGCCACACGATAATGAAATGTGTAACTTTGTGAATCTGCCCCATGCACCTTGAAGAGATGGAGATTCAACAGTCCAGAGGGTTTGGAAGTTACAGCAATTGCTGTGTTGGGTCCCTGGGTGCAGGGAATTTCTATTCCTTTCAGGATCCTGTCTCCTCTTCTACATGCCAGGTGTATCAAGGATCCCAAAGACAAGGCATGCTATCAGAAAATTTGGTCTGGTTTTCAAGGCAATGCTGTGAATGCTGAAACATTGCCATTGAGTTTCAGCAGTATTTTCTGATGACAAAATATTCTGCTGGAATATCAGCTGTTTAGCAATCAATCAGAAAAATAAAATAAAGTTTTAAAAAATTAAAGAAAGGAGAATATGGACAACAAAGAAGAAAGACATCAAAAGTATGCTCATTAATTCAGCTATTTTTTTATTTCTGGGTTCACATTATATCTTCATATTTTCCAACCAATTTCCCCCAAATCCAAAGCATGACATTCCCTGTTCCTATTACATATTTAAGTCTATCACTTACTCTGGTATGCTGTATCAATCTTCATTGAAGCTTATTATCAATTTATAAATAAGCCAGCAACACTGGGTTGCCTGTTACAGGTTCAGAGAATTGAAAATCAGTTGAAAAACAAAAGGCCAGGCAAGGCAGTCGGTTGTATCTTGTCTGTCAGACCCTGGTTTTTATTCTGTTACCAAGCAACATTGTGGCCAGTAGTAAAACTACCATGAGAATTAGAAGCTGAGTGTTGGGGTTTGCCTTCTTCCCAGTATTCAGCAGAACCAGCAGTAGGGCAGAAACCCATGGAGACACACAGCTTTCTAGCTGACTACCAGGGAATATTCAGAGAAGCTCCCTTTTGAACTTGTAAGCATGAACAATTGCATCATAAACACAGTCACAGGAGAGACACTGGGAGAGCAGCAATGAGACTAGCTGACATATGTGCTCAATCAAACTTAATTCTTGGCTATCACAGATTGCTGTCTGTAATGAGATGGCTGTGAACATCCTGAAAATCAGAGAATCGTTTCAAGCAGAGAATAAAACCGAGGGTGAAAAAATGCCAAGTGCTTGCAGACAATTTGCAAATGGAAAAAGAGGCTAAATAGGATTAATAAATTATTCCTCACAAGTAACTCTCTTAGTTCTCATGTGGTGAGCAGCATTTTGTTTGCTTTTAGACTTCTCATGTAACAGTCTCACCAGGGCTCTGAGCTCCAGCAGCTAAAGCAGTCTCCTGAAATCATGTTCAATGCATTTCTTCATCCACACATTTCAAAGTAATTTCAGTATAATATCCTCTGTTGTGAGCACAACAGGTAACTATGCAAGCAAAGTCACTACATACACTCCAGTGATTTAGGTCGTGTATTATTTACAGTGGGCGAAATTTATTTCTCTTAGAAAAACCCTTTCCAATCAAGTGCAGTGTCAGTGTTTACACTGTCAACAATAGGCAGAATTACAGGATGAAATTCAGTCCTCTGAACCTAATATGATGACATGGTGTCTGAAATTTTGAATTGTTAATCTCACAACAACACATATAACACAGAGCACCCTTTGCATATGCCCAAACAGTCCAAAAAGAGCTGATGATATTAAAAATAAATAAATCTGCCCTAAGATCTACTTTACGTTCTACATCCATGGCTGCAAGAGAAACAATGCTGAAAACTGTATAACATGAATATTGACTAGGAAATCTCCTCATCTCAGCTTTTGAAAACTCTGCTAAAGACAGTGTAATGTACAGCTCAGTTTTTGTCTTTCCTGATTGTATTCTCCTAAAATACTATACAAAAAATATATGAAAAAATAGTAAATATTTGTCCTGTAGTCATTTCAGTCCTATCTACAGAAAAAGAATATTTTAATTTGGGAAAATTTTAAATTGAAGCAATCAAATATTTTGATCAGACGTATCATGAATGACAAATAACAGACATATATTGCATGCATGGATGTCTGTTTATCTCCAAACTGAAACATTTGCCCAATTTCTGTTGTATAGCATAAGGTTTAGTAAGGTCTCTCCTTAAACCAATTGGACTTTCTATAAACATATCTGGTATCCAGCTCTCCAGAAATACACATTTTGAGATACCAGGCTAAAGGGTCTGAAAAATTCTTCCTGATGGCATTTTTCTCGTGAAAGTTCATCACTTTATGTTATTACATCTGCACAGAGAAAATGTGGCTGTAGCTCCTGAAATGAGGTAGGCGAGGAAACTTCAGTTTTGGAGGAAATAGAAGTATGCACACGTGCTTTGCAGGGAAAAGCCTTTTAAAATAAACCATGATGACATCTATTTGTTTTATCCCCCTCCTGTGCCTTTTGAAGTGAACAGCAGTGTCCTGTGCTGAGCAGCTGAGGAGGTGTGGGGACTGCACCAAGCCCTTGGGACAGCAGTGCCAAGGTGTGCCTGGAGGAAGAAACTGCTTGGGAAAACAAGGGCTGGGAGAGATGCAGTATCTGCCAGGATTGCTTAAAACACAGCTAATTATAGTGCTCTTTGGTTCAGTGAGTGATTAAAAAGAATTCAAGGTATATTGTTGCTTGTTAAAATCTTATCTGACACTGCATGTTAAGCCTTAGCTTAGTGAAAAAAACCTAAAATTATTGGAGATTTTGATCTCAAAAATAAAAGTGGCAGGAGAAATTCCTAACTTGAACCATATAAAAATATGTGTAGAAGCTTTTGTCGAGGTTTTTGAGAAGCTGTAACAATCCTATTGATCAGGTCCACCTTGATATGAAAGTTATTGTGTCTTGAGTGCTAAAAGATTTTTTTTTTCATTACAGGGTTTCCATGGCAACTGCATCCTCCCAGGTTCTAATTCCTGAAATTAATCTCAACGATACTTTTGATACTTTCGCACTTGATTTTACCAGGGAGAAGAAATTGTTGGAATGCCTTGATTACCTTACAGGTACTTTTTTTCCTGAGATGCTACTGTTGTATATTCCTCATAAAATAGTAGTGACTGGATTTTCTTCAGTCCTCCCTGTGGTCACAACTTTGGCTGATTGCCAGGTGCTCACAAAGCCACTCTCTCTCACTTCACCTCCTCAGTAAGGGGAGAAAATAAGATTAAAAGCTCTTGGGTTGAGATAAGGACAAGGAGTTCACTCAAGAATTACTGCTACAGGCAAAACAGACTGAACTTGGGGAAGATTAATGTAATTTATTGCAAATTAATTGCAAAAGTAGGACACTGAGAAATAACAAATCTATAAAAAAAAACTTTTCCCCACTCTGTCTTTCTTGGGCTCAACTTCACTCCCAGCTCTTCTACCTCCTCACCACCAAGTGGCAGCTGGAGATGAGGAATGGAGGCTGTGGTCAGTTCGTCACACATAATCTCTGCCACTCCTTCCTGGTGCCCTGCCCCTGCTCTGGCATGGGCTTTCTCCCATGGAATGCAGTTCTTCAGGAACTTCTCCAACGTGGGCCCTTCCAGCAGGCTGCCATTCTCCAAGAAGTGCTCTATCAGGGGTAATTTCTGCCAGATGCAGTCCTTCAGGAGTGGCCTGCTCCAGTGTGAGTCCCCCATAGGCCACAATTCCTGTGAGAAATCTTTCTCCTGTGTGGTCCTCTCTCTCCGGGCTGCAGCTTCCTCCAGGGCATATCAGCCTGCTCCAGTGTGGGTCCTCCACGGCTGCAGGTGGATATTTGTTCCACTGTTGTGTTCCATGGGCTGCAGGGAAACAGCCTGCATCACCATGGTCTTCACCGCAGGTTGCAGGGCAATTTCTGCTCTAGCACCTGGCACCTCTTCCCCCTCCTTCTTCATCAAACTTCTGCAGGGCTGTTGCTATCACATTTTCTCACTCCTCTCTCCCCCAGCTGCTGCCCAGCCTTTCTTACCTTTTCTTAAAAATGCTGTCACAGAGGCACTGTCAGCACCAGCAATGGGCTCAGCTTTGGGCAGTGGCAGGTGTATCTTAGAACTGTCTGTGTCTGACACTGAGACAGCTCCTGATTTCTTCTGAGAGTGATAAATAACCCTTGCAGCCCAGCCACTACCAAAACCTTGCTATATAAACTGAATACACTCTCCCTCTTAATCCTAAATATATTACCCCCAGCAGCCCCAGAATGCCCCAGGAAGCATTAAGTGCTTCACACAACCAGGATGCATTTCCTACCTCCTCTCCTTGCATTCTTCACCACCACAGTGTGAGGAAGTGGGATTGAGAAATGGTTAAAAGCCAGTACAACAGGGTGAAGTGAAAGAACATCTGGAGCTCAGCCTGGAGCAGCCAGAGTAGGGAGGGCAGGAACCAAACCCAGTTTCCCAGGAGATGGATGGTCCAGGTGTTATCCTCTCCCTTGGGGCTGCCTCCTTGCTGCAGCAGATTGCAGCCTGGCAGAGTTCCCACGAGCAACCAGAAGCTGTTCAAGCAATCAGCATCAGAGGCTCAGCAGTGAAAGATGTTTTCTCGTGTCGGTGATGCTGTGTGTTTCCCCCATCGCAGGACTGGAGGATCCTGCTGTGTGTGGAACTAGAGAGCCTGCAGTGTGCTCTGAGCCAGGCTGTGGGGTGGGCTCTCTGCACAGCAGAGCCCCACCTTGCTCTACTGAGATCTTTGGCCTGAAGAAGCCCACAGGTTTGGAACCTTACTGAAAGCCTGAGTAATGTGCAGTCTCAGAGTGTACAATGACTCAAAAAGAGAAACAAATTACTATAATTTAGGGTGTTTTGGTTTCAATGCCAGAATTAGAACAATTCATTCCAGTTCAATTGAAAACAGAAAAGATGTGGTAGGTTTTTATTTTCCAGGGTGTTTAAGCATCTGCTGTTAGCAGCAAGAATTTGCAATGAAAGGCACAAAGCACTGTTAGAAAAGCATCGGAAAACACTTCTGGGTTCATTCACTTGTCCCAGTTTGCAGTGGGTATATTCGTGTTAGTTCAGGAGAATGTAAGGGTGCAGAGTCTCCTCATTGCTAACCCCTATCTTTTCCATGAAGAGGGCTGGCTTCTGGCTTTTCTTCGGAGGAAAGGTTGAGAAAGTTAGGGTTGTTCAGCCTGCAGAAGAGAGGAGGAGACCTCACTGTGACCTTTCAACAAACATTTTGGTGGAGTCTGTTGAGATAGGGCAAGGGGTGATGGTTCTAAACCAAAGCAGGGTAAGTTCAGACTACATATAAGGAAAAAGTTTTTTATAATGTGGATGGTGAGACACTGAATCATATTGCCCAGAGAGGCTGTGTATGTCCCATCCCTGGAACCATTCAAGGTCAGGTTGGATGGGACTCTGAGCAGCCTGAGTTAGTTGCACATGTCCCTGTTCACTGTCTGGAGGCTGGGCCAGATGACCTTTAAAGGTCCCTCCCAATCCAAACTTTTCTCTGATTCTGTGATTCTATTAATAAGTGAACAGATTAATACTGGGAAGCACAAGACTGGGTGCATGTACAGGGCAGCATCACCCTTGCCTGACAGAGCTGTGGGGTTTTTGGATAATCTAAAAGAGAAACTTTATCTGCAAGAAATTTCTTTATTACTGTGTGACTGATGAATACAATCAGTGTCTAACACATATTCAAGTAAATAAAATACAATAATAATGTGATAAGAGTAATTTCGACTTCTTATAAAGTACCAATGAAATGTTATGGTGTCTGCATCTCTCCAAACCTGCAGGAATTTTATCATCATGTTGAGCATTCACCCCAACATTGTAAAAATCCATGGAAATGAAAGGAAGGATTAAAACAAAGGCAGACTAATTTGTCCTAACCTAGAAATCTGCCTCTAGAATAATCCCTCTCATCTTCCTTTATAGTTGAAGGAGAGAAATAACCATCTCATTTTAAGGGACATATATCAAGGCTGTTGACTCCATTCTGGAGTTGCCTATTTCTCCCAGTTGTCTCCAAACAGAGAATAGACATACTCATTCAAATACAGATAACTGTGCTTTAGATTTTTAAAGTTATATGAAGTGAATTCTGTTTAGCAGTCTGTTTCTGCAGCCCTCAGGTCTTCTCCCCTTTGTACATCAGATGTCAATATTATCAGCCTAATTGCTGTACACTGCAGAAAACAAGGTTATATCTGTACCGAAATGAAGAGTTGTCTTGCTACAAAGATATTTTCTGTGACCCATCATGATGGCTGTAATTTACACAACTCTTTCTCTGCCTTTTTCCTGACCTGTCCACAGTCTTAAAAAATTGCTTACAATGCTGTCTAAGGGAACTTGCAAATGTATCAAGCATTTTAGCTGGTTTTTTCCTAACAGACCGTTATCCTTGCCCTTGATGCCCAGTGAAAAACAGTTCTAGCTGGCTTTTTTTCACATTAATAAATAACATATGGCTGCAGTGGCAAAATGCAAAGCACATATCCAAATTATCTGAGCATAAAATGCAACCTGTACAGACAGTTAAAATATGTTTATGTAAATATATGTATATATGTATACATAAGATATTGATATAGATATATATTCATATATATATAGATATATATAGATATATGTATAGATATGTATATATATATAGATATATATAGATATATATAGATATATATAGACATATATAGATATATATAGATATATATAATCCCAAGAGTAAAATGCATTTGATTATTCTCTACTGTTGTCCAGAAACTCCAGAGAAAGATTTATATTACTCCTATCAGACTGGTGCTACGAATTTTCATAGATCATAAACTGAACACTTTGTGACGGAGCGAATTAGGCTTTACTTTTATCACATTTTACAGTTAAGTAAAACGAAGACCATTGGTACATCTTTGTCATAGATCTATGCTGGGGATTAAGGGAAGAAACCTCCCTTATAGCTATCATCTGTACAGCTTCTGAACGAAATGTCAAAACCTAAATTCCAACTTCATTATTTCTGCTGTCAGTTGTTTTTGAAACAATTGACCTTAGCTGTCTCCTGGAGATTTTTTCTCTTTGGTTCTTCCAGTATAATATTTGTCAGATCTTCTTCATCCTCCATCTCCCCAACCCTATCTTTCTTTCTTCTTAAGCTATTTCTTTACTGAAGAAATAAATTTAACTACTTTGTGTTTATCACTTGCATAGATGTCTGTCCAAAGCTTCTGCTATCCAAATAAAATCTCTGATATCTTTCTGAAAGTTGCCAGCCAGACATTGAGATATCAAGAGCAGTATATTAAAACAATATTTTTAATCTTCATCTGACTGTTCTATTCTCTGTATATATAGCCTTGATGTCATTTGAAAGCATTCTTATCTTAACAGTTGCTCAAGTTCTTCATCTGGAAATCATCTCTTTCTAAACATGTATCTAGCTAGATCCAGGCAATACATATGATGTGCAAACTCTCTGCACATTACTGTCATAAGGACTTTTTTTGTTCATTGTGAATCAAAAATACTTGGTTTGTGTCTTAATACTTTGAAATCAATCTCAGGAACATCTATTCTATGACCTTGCAATTTGCTCTGCTTCAGAAGTCCCATCTGAAACATTTATAACTTTTCTTCATCTGTCACTTCAGCTATGACTGCACAAAGAAATATATATTGCATAGCATATGCCAGCAATTTTTTCACACTGAAACATGCTCGTTCTGGAAACTCTTCACAACCTGTCTTACTGCTTAACTCTTTCAGCACTGGAAGATCAAAAACCAACTACGGTCAGCACTCAGTCTCATGGTTTGGGTGTAATCTCTTCTCATTCTGTTGGTTTTGAGCAGTCCTGGTCTGCCTACAGACTATGTCTAGATGGTTGTATGACTGAGCCATACATGACTCATACATGACAAGTTAATAATACACAAAATTTGTATCCACATCTGATGTAACTGTGCCTTTCAAATTCCTGCATGCTGGTTCAGTCCAGTGACACATCATGATCATGTATCATGATGATACATGATGGAGTCAGTAATGACTAACAGAGAGGTTCAGAGCAGCTTCTGCAACTCCCTCACGTTCATAGCAGCAATGTGGATATTTCTAGCACCATTAAGTCGAGTGGATTCCTTAGGTCTTCTTTTTGTTGCTCAGTATCAAAATCCATAAGAAACCTTTACAAATTCAATCACTGCATGATAGCAGGGAGATAAAAGCTGAGCAAACAAAATGAAGTTGAGGTGGTTTTAGTCAATCTCTGTGACCTTGTACTGAGAGGATTTAGATAGAATCCCAGCGGGCACCCAGGAGGCGCTGCATTCATGCTGGGATTCACCAGGCAGTGTCCCTGAACTGTCTCTCAGGTGTGTAGTCCTTATGAGCCATTTATTCTGCTTCAGATCCAAAGCCGTGAAGATGGTGTGGAAAGGAAGGCAAATTAAGCTAACCTGGTTGAAAGGGAGTAGTTACTCTCGTGAGATCAGTTGCTTTTGAGAGCAAATTTAAGAAACTGCATTTCTAATATTAGTGTTTTTCAGGCATTTCAGGTGTGGTTACTGACTTTTTAAGTGTGTTTGCTCGGTTTTGAGTCAAAATGAAGTAAAACAGCAAGGATTCTTCTGTCTTGTGAGAGAGTGTTGATTCACGAAAGCTGGTGTATGAAAGTCTGAGTGTCTGAAACAGTTACCACTCCCAGATATTTGCTCTGATCTTATATGGAGAAGTGTACTATGCCTTGCACTGCTGTGTTGAGAGCATGCTGGGCATCCCCTCGGGAGCAGTGGTGAAGCGCACCTGAGTCAGGAAGGGGAAGGTGCTGGTGCAGCCTTGAGATCACGGGAGTCTTTGAGGAGGTTTTCCTGTGGCACAGAGTTCTGTAAGAGTACTAGTGAATTCCATAACCAAATCACACACGATCAAATGCAATAATGAAGCTAGCTGGTTGAGATCAATCTCTTAATTGCATGACAAATTTACACTCTCTAAAGCAGTATGTGCTGTGGAATTATGAATTTGGCAGTCGGACTGCTACATTATTTTGTTATGACAAAGCATCTGAATGTAGACTTCCCTGCCTTTCTGTAGAAGCATGTGTATTTGTTTTATTCTGAGTGTTTTATGGAATGAATGTTGCCAGAGAGCTGAGTTCATGCAGTATAGTCTCAGGTGAGTGTGGGTTAATCACAAGAGCCAGGGAATGTATGTCCTGCTTACATCAAATCTCTTTCAGTCATATTCATTACATGAAGACCTGTAAATTTTCAGCTGTAAGGCCAGGTGTGCTTATGAAGAGCAAATTTAGGCTGCCATTTTCAGAGAAGTTAATGATGCTTAGGTGTTACTGAAATGCAGTTTACAGTTCATTAACCTTCAGTAATTTTTTGCTTTCCATGAATTAATATTTATTTTCTGTGTTGAAATTATAACAGGTATATTTCTCAAGTAAAATATTTTGTTGTTAGGAGCAGGAGATGACAGAAGAAGACTAGTTGAAAACCAGCACACAAAAAAAACCCAACAAACAGATCTACTTGTATATTTGCAATTAAGACTTGTTCCAATTTTTATTTGGCCTTTGAAAGACAGGCAAAATATTAAAATGAAGTTCCAGCTAGGAAGAAAAAAAATTTAAAACCTCCAGTGATTGTTCTACAAGATACAGTTTTGGAACATAGCTGATATTATCATTAATCTTTTCAGAAAACTGGTGACATTTTTTTTCTCCACATTTTGATTATTTTCTTCTGGATAACTGTTCTTATTTGAGTTTGTCTTTCTTTTCATTAATACCCATCTGTCCTAAGAGTTTCTCTGACAACTTAAAAAAAGGTACTGGTAGGCTTCTGTGTTTCAATATTTAGAGCATTACAAATCATGGCCATATCATGAAACATATTTGAACGTTTCCTTATGCCCCTTGGCTAAAAGAGGCTGCTTGGAAACGTGTCTGCACTTCAATCCTTGGGAACGTACATCAGTAAACCTGAGACATGAACTATAAAAATTCTCAATGGAAAATAAAATAGATGTTTCATAAAAAGAAGATGTTGCAAAAGTAAAGGTGGAATTGCTTCAGAGGGACCTTTTGTGAGGCTATTATTTATGGCTAACAGAGGTTAAAGAGCTGACAGAAAAGAAAAAAAAAAAAAACAACAAAACCAAACCACAAATATTCAGCGTTGACTTCCTTTTCCTTTAATACAGATATATTTTGGTTGTTTCAGCATGAATGCCCTCCTTCTTCACTCTGTGACAGCTGGGAGAAACACTACTAAGCACAAGGATTTTTTATTTTTCTTTTCATGATGTGGCTTGTAGGGAAGATGATTTGGAATGAAGCTCCTGCTGAGACAAGCATGTAGGAAGATCCACAAGTCTTTCAAAGAGGGACTTATTTCCTTGTTATTTAGGTGTTTGGCTTTTAAAGATTGCAAAAAAAAAAAAATTTAGGCCTAAGTAACTTGTTTCAAGTTTCACTTCTTTAAATAGGTCTTTCAAACAAACCCGTATATTAATATGAGAAAATATTGTATCTCTTGCTCCACAGAGATCTTGCCTGTTGATTAGAAAAAAAGAAAATAAAAAGAGAGAGACAGAGGGCTCCTGGGTTGTAATATTCTATTGGTTGTAATATTCATACAGTCATAATGTTACCATAAGAAATCTTTATTTAACCCTGAAAAAAGTGAATTTTATAACTAGGAGAAATTATATGCATCTATGTTAGAAAGGATAACTAGGAGATCAATAAAAAAGGAGAGAGGAGAAAATGGAGCATGAAAGTATGACTGTTGGGAGCTTCCCCAGAACTGTATTTTTAAATACCTGTTGCTAATGAGTGACAGATCACAGTGTGGCCTAGAGCGGGGCAGGGAAGGATGCACCACCACAATACCACTTATGGCAATGTCTGGTAAGATAGGCTGGGCAAACACTGCTTTCAAGTCAACACTGAAGAGTGCTGATCCTACATCTTGATATGCATCAATGAAATTTTGATAAGTATGGTGAAATGGTCAGAACAATCCTAGAAAAAGTAACTTGTCACGGTATCCGTCTAATGTGACCTCCGATACATCACTTGCTCTTGGGCATCTGAAACTAAAGATACTTTAATACAAAGTCTTTTCAAAATCTGGGGTTCCTAGGTGGTTATGTTGATATTAAGAATTCATTCCTAACAGTTAATTGGTAATTAAAGTTAGTACTGGAATTAGAGAAGCATTGTTGAAGTCTGTTGGATGATATTGGTACAAATTCACACATCAACTACATCACCTAATCTCAGGGGAGAGGGGAAATACTTTACTGATTGTGCCTTCTGTGTTGCATCTCACAGCTCCCAACCCACCCACCATTCGAGAAGAGCTCTGTACAGCTTCTTATGATACCATCACTGTGCACTGGACATCAGATGATGAGTTCAGTGTGGTCTCTTATGAGCTGCAGTACACCATCTTCACTGGACAAGCCAATGTTGTTAGTGAGTACAAACCTTCTCTTCTCTTGTTCTGTTTCCTTATGGGTTCTGTGTAAACCAAATGTGTTTAAAGATAAATGTACTCCTATGTCAAGAACAAAAGGAAAAAATATTTTCTAGAATGATTTAAAGCTAAAATTTTCAATCCAAACCAATAATTATTTTAAAAGGGTTTAAAACTCAGAATTAAGTCAGTTAAAATTGCTTGTGTCTTTTCTAGGAGTGCCATTTATTGGAGATTTCAAAGACTAAACCCAGCAAAAGTATTGTCCATATTAACAGGACTTGTCTCTTGAGTCCCATGTCCCTTTTTGCAGATGTAGCAAGTTCAAAGGCCTCCGTTCCATTGTCTGCTCCAGTCAGGCAGTCTGCACATGGCAGCCTGTGTTGAGCTGGTCATTAGTTAGAGCAGCAGCCCCATTGTCATTTATATAAACTTGACATCTGGACCTTTGTCAGAAATACAGATTAAGTCCTTCCCTCTGATTTTAATTGTCTTCAAGACTACAAAGCATAAGTCTCAGTTAGTGAACTACAGGCTAAGTCAGAAAACATCAGTGGAACAACAACTTCTATGGTAACTTTTGGTAACTATGGTATTACTTTAAATGAGACTAAGAAACACGGTTGTATATTTTGTATTACAGTATATTTTTTATGAGTATACTCTATGCCTTGAATCTGTAGTTGTCTTTAAATGACCACATTTGCTTACTAGAGTTTGGATTGCTTTATTGTTAAATAACTACTCCTCACAGAAAAAAAAGTATTGTCTAATCTTTGGTCAGGAAGTCAACACTTCTGGGTTCAGTGTTCTGCAATCTTTGGGATCCCTGACTAAGAATTTGGAGAAGTCATTCAAATTCCTGTTCTCTGTATATTTAATGGCAATACCACTAGCTGACATATACTTCTTTTATAAACCAAGGATTCTGAAGTGAACCAAATCAGTCAAAATGTGGAGTTTGTTCAAGTCAGTATATATTTAGATTGGGAACTCATTGCCACAGAGGATTAGTGAGTTCTCTCTCAAGTTCAAGAGATGCCTGGACAGATCATGCAAGAAAAATATACTGAGAGCAATGAAGTGCAGGGAGTTCCTCCTGGCTCAGGAAGTCCCAGAGCTGTAAGCTGTTGAAGCCTGGGAAGGCATGGTGAGAAATGATCAGTGTGTGCTTTCTGTGTTTCTTAAAACCTTCCTACACCCTCACCTTTGTCCACCATCAAATACCCTGGCCATGCACTGAGCTAGATAGGCTTAGTTGTGAGACGGTGCAGAAGTGTTTTTCTTCTTGCAAAGTTTGTTTGTAAGAAAAAAATTCATTGAGATACCTTGATGAAAGTCAGTGCTGTGGGCATGTTTACATGCTTTATGTCAGTGGGAAAATGGTCTCTGCCAAGTTTGAGTGCTGAGCCAAACTCTCCCACTGATTCCTCTGTTACTGCCTGAACTTCATCTTCTCCATCACTGAGAAGGAGTTTGTTTTCCAAGCCATCTGAAAGGATATCTGAGGATTCATGTGCTGGAATCTTAACACCTTTTTCAAGTAGCATACTGTGAATGTATTCTAGTATTCAGGACTGACTAAAAAAAGGAGATGGATTATTGAAAATTTGATGAGTGTTTTGTCAAAACCTCCATTTAGTATTTCCCTAGCAGCCTGATTTTGAAGAACACACTGCAAAATTTAAGACTGCTGGAAAGACCAAATAAACTTCAATACATGCTTCTACATCTGAACAAGCTGGATAATAAAAAAGTCTAATAGTAATTTTGAGCAAATTGAAGCAAGGTAGATTAGCAAAAAAAAGCTTCCCTGATGAATCACTACAAAGCAGAGAGAACTTAATGATAAGACAGTGTGTTGCTTGTTTTCTAGTCCATTTTTGTCTATGGCTTTATGCTATATAAGTCAATTATTGACACTTTGTGTGAGCATGGCAACAGCAAAAGGTATGCCATTTCCATACCCATGGGATGTGAGATTTTAATCCTTGCTTACTAGAGAATAACAAGGTATTTCTATTTTAGGCTTTACTGTGGTTTTCCCGTGTGGAGGTGAAAGCTTTGATCTGAAAAACATATATCAATAAGTCTGTTTTCAGAGATGCAATATAATTTTCAAGCATAGCTTGAAGTGCTCAGTGTGCAGTCTTTCATATTATCACTTTGCAAAAATAGTGTAATTAAAAGTTTGAAGAGAAAACAAATTTAACACTGTAAGAAACTGTTTACAAAGTGCTCTAAAGACCTTCAATTAAAGTAGAAAGAAATGAAAGATTAGCTCTTTTTTGTTGTTTTTTGGTTGGTTGGTTGGTTGGTTGGTTGGTTGGTTTCTTTTGGGATTTTTTTGGTTTGGTTTTTTTTTGGTTGGTTGATTGATTGGTTTATGTTTTGTTTTTTTAATAGAGCTAGTTCTTATGCAAATATGCTGTTTTAATTGAAAGCTGTAATGTTACCCCAAATTAAATACATGCATGTATAAGTATGTGTGAAAGACCTTTCTAAATATTGTTAAGCTTTTTTTAAAAATCTCATTATTTAACATTGACTTGAACATCTCCAGTGGTGATCTTACCACCAACATGCTGCAAATCTGCCTGGGTTTCTAAAATGTGAGATTCTCCCAGTTCATTCCAAATTACACTGGTATTGGAGATTTGCCCACTAACATCATAGAATCATAGGATCACTTCGGTTGGAAAATACCTCTAAGACCATTGAGTCCATCCATTAACTTAACACTGCTAAGTCCACCACTAAAACATGGCCCTAAATGTCACATCCACATGTCTTTTGAATACCTCCAGGAATGGTGACACCGCCACTTCCCTGGACAGTCTGTTCCAATGCTTGACCAGCCTTTCCTTGAAGACATTTTTCCTAATATCCCATCTAAACCTCCTCTGGTACAATTTGAGACCATTTCTTCTTGACCTGTCAATCCCATCCGCATTTTTCTCAGAGCACGGCTTGGATGTTTATTCACTTTGTTACACCATATTCTTGATCCTGCAGAAGAATCTTAGAAACATCTTAGAACATCTTAGAAATGGCTTTCCCAGGCTGTTCTTAGAATATCAGAAGGTACCTTATTAGTGCAGTTGAACACAGAGCTACTGTCACTGCAAGTGTCATTAGCAGGTGCTGCACTGTAGTCTTCATGTTTTGATGAAGATGGGTGGTTTGGGGTTTTTTTAATCCTGTTCTAATGAAATAGATTTGGGTTAGCACAAATTTCTTCCTATTTATGGCATTTGCGTGCTGTTGCATGTAAATATATTTTTATTTCTCTGTCATATCCCAAAAATTGCCATTGGTATTGTGTGCTGCCTGTAGCAGATAATGTGAACAGGCTTACAGATTGACTTCAGTTGTGTGTTTTTGTAGCTATGAGTTAGTCACCAGGGAGTAGCTCGAGCACTGCATTAAACCAACAAGCTTTTTCCCCCGAGACAACAGGAATCACTTTGCATACATACCCACCTACCATGCTAATGGAGGCTGTTATTTTGGAATCTGTTTCTTAAACCGCATAGCCAGCCTGACTGCACTTTCCACTCGCAGTACATTTCCCCCACCAGAGGCATATATCATTCAGAGATTGCTAAGAATTCAGTAACAAAAACAAGCAATACTGTGTTTTTCTAGTATATTTTCTATCCAACATAATCAACTATATTCTTTTTTATTAACTGAAAAATTGGAAAGTTAACTTTTGGTGGCCAAGGTCCAAATAGAGTATTTCATTTGAATTCTATTTCATACAGGAAAGATTATTTCCAAATGTGGCCAAACTTCTTGGCTATTGAATGCTTGGCAGACCTGTTCTGTGCATAAGAGCAATATGGGACTTCAGATTAAGTAGGCTTTTACTAAAGCAGTTGTTCTCAGAGTTATAGCATTTGTACATTTGCATTTCTGAGAGGCAGCTAATCACCTGCAATCTGAATATGGTAAAAGCTTTCCAAATTACTTTGTCACTAGCTAACTAACATGCATTATAATTTCATTATCCCATTTCAATAGGTTTTCAAGTATTCATTGAGTATGCCTTTTTTTAACATCATGAGTTTGTTATAGTGTGTTTCAGGAGGGTTCAAATTTTCTAGTTCTGATACAAGATTTTTCAGGAAAAATACACCTCTCCCTTCTTGACAAAAAGCAAGAAAATAATAATAATTCTCTCTTACCTTGTAAAAGGAATCAGAGTTAATTAGTTATACAGTCTAATTTCTAAAAAAATCACTGTGTCAAGGATACAGTGTACTACTGTCAGAACCTTTTCACTGTTACAGGACTTCTCTTCCTATGAGAAAGGCTAAAAGTTTGTTGAAGGATCTAAGACAATTAGGAGCCCAAGCTTCCATGAAAAACAGTGAATTTATGATTCACTGATTCATATTTTAATATTCTAGCCTTTGTCTCTTTCTGGAAGTTTTATTTTATTAAAAACAGTTTCCTTACAGTCTTCAGATTCCTACTGAAAATTTTACTGAGAATTTTAATGACACAAAAGCAAATTTGGGATAAAACCAGGAAAACTTCTGCCTCTTTAAAAGTATAAAAAGAGTGTATTTCTTAAAAAAAAAATTACAATGTGTTTTGCAGAAATCCTGCATATATATGTTTTTTTTTTCAGATGGGAATGAAGAGTGGGGGTAGAGCTCTATCTTACTTTCACCTACCTTATTTGCTCTACCAATTTGAATTGGTAATAATTTATTTAAATAAAGCATTTTACAATAATTAAAATACCCAAGAGATTAAATAACCTTCCCATTACTTTTGTGCTCCTTTTTCAGTTTTCAAGAAAATATATTTTATTAAAATCTACCAGTGTAAATTTTAGGAGGATTTACACCTCGGGATTTTTCCCATCTGTGTTTTAAAGTGCATCAACAGCCACCACCAGGGAAATAGCTTTACAAATTATTACCTCCAGACTCTGAGAAACTTGTTTTGAAAGCTCACACATCCTGTATGGACATCACTGTGGTCACTGCACCATTCCAGGATGTAATTTAAATTCTCTACATTTTTGTAAGCTACAGTTTTAAAATACATTGTTTTACCATCTGCATAACCCTGTAAAAAGCCCTGGGTTTTTGAAACAAGAAACCTGAATGTGGCCTGGATTAGGAGTGGGTACAATAGGAGACCCTTGGCTCCTGCTGCTGCACCAGTGAGGAAATGTGTGCTTTTCCACTTCGCCTGCTGCCACCAGCAGGGAACTGAGAGGGCAAACACTACCCCCGGATGCCAGTGTGACCAGGCTCCTTGCTCATTTCCCTGAACTCCCTTAATCATATTCCTTTGTATTCAGAGAAGAAAGGCTATCCTGACAGGGAAAAACTGGAGATAAATTCCTTTGATGCACTGACAAATTGTTCTTTCATACCATTCTTTCATACCTTGACTTGGCTGCCGCTAGTAACTATTCTGCCTTTTGAAGGAGTTTGGACTTGTAGTTTGGCATCATCAGTACTTCATTCCCAGGATTTTTGAATCAAAGTACAATTTAGAGCTTGTTATCAAAGAGTTTACAGTCAGAAAGCATAAGAACATATCCTTGAGCCCCTTGATGCACAGGCAAGAGCTGAGCTTGTTGAGGCAGCAAGGTTTGTCAAGCAAAGTAACCGTGTCAGTCACTGCACATCCAACATTTGTTGCACATTGGTAGTCTGGGATGCCTAAGACTGGGAGGACAAAGAAAAGAAAGCCAAGATATATTCTGTCATCAGAGAGGATAGAGCTTTCCCCTAGAACATGAGTCAGGTCAAACAGAAGGTTTCTGTCTCTTCCTATTGACTGTGCAGAGTTTAGAGTAGGTAAGGTCCATAGTGATTATTGGGTATGTATAAATCCACATACCTGGGAGGAGGGGATGAACTCGAGAGGAAATCATAGCAGTGCAACAGTACCTTTACTGTCCTTCATATACTTATTTGGATCAAAGTTTTATACTTTGCTAAGGAGCAATCAGCCTCTGGAAGGGATCGTAAAAAGTGTAATACAAGTCTTAAAAATGTGCCCATTAGAGAGTTGTAGTGAATAATACAAAACTAGTTTCTAGATGAGTTAGCAAAACTCTGGGCAGTTCTGTGCCTGCATAATGGTCAGTTTATATATGGCTTATATATACCACAGAACTTTGCTTCCAAAGAGTGGTTATGGTTGGAGAAGGCACGTCTAGGACCATCTGTATCCATCCCACTGATTGTTATATGTTATTTGTCTTCCCATCAGAAGCATCTTAGTTAATGATTCCCTGATCATACTGAATTCCCTTTAAATCCAGTGCTTAATTTTGTTTTATTTTAACATACTTCAACTTATTTTGCAATATTTTCAATGATCTGTTTCTTTCAAGTTTCAGTGAGGGATGGTCTCAATGAAAAATCACTGTGGTAGTTCAGCTACAGAAGTGTGCCTTTGATATCTGTGGCAAGTTGGGAAAAGATGAGATTTCCTCTGAACAGTTAGTGAAGTATTTTATGTCAGGAAGCTGCTTCTTTTATTTCCTTCCTTCTTCATAGGAAACCCATTCAACATAGACTAAAAAAATAAGTATAATTCGGTGTGTATGGCTCAGTGAAAGAAGACATGGACTGATGTTGCTTTAAGCAGTTCACTACAAGTGCTGGGCCCAGCTGGGGTTACCATGGGGTATCACATGGGGTTCTTTTTATATATGAGCAAAGCAGGAAATTGTTCTATATGATCATGTATGTGTGTGTGTATATGTATCTATATCTATAAAATAATTTATAGACAAGTGACTCATCTCACGTCATGTTAGATACCTGAAGGTAGAGATTTCACCTAGGCTTCCTCTGAGGACAAGAGAGGCACTTGTGGTCGGTATGATGTTCACATTTGGAGAAGTGAAAGCAACTACTTACTGATTTCTGACTCTCCTCGGAGTCCAGAAAAATAGGTTAGCTATTGTAGCTCTTCATTAGGTGACAAGATAATATGAATCAAACCTGGAACTGTGCCACAGTTATCCAGTTGCACAGCAAGATGAATCTCTGCTCTCCCTGCCTCTCAAGAATGCTTTTTAATGCAAGAGAAGGAAAGAGAATTCGAGACACACTTCTTAATATTTAGATTTAATTTTGGAACTTGACGTCTGTTTCTAATGATCTTTTATCATGAAAAGCACATATCAAATTAGGAAGGAATCTCATAGTATAGCCATGAGTTGGCTCTGAGTCTGCAAACCTGTATCAGATCTGTTTCTTTCAAGTTTTGTAACCAGTAGCCTTTAAATTTTTTTTTTTGTAAAGGTTTCATATTGCCTGATATGCAGAGCTGAAAATACTGCTGAGTTCTAAAAGATTCTCTTCATGAGCAGTTTGCTGGTAGATCCTTAGTTAAAAGCCGAAAACTGTCTGTAAATAACAACAGCATTCATAACATGTTCTATGCCTAGTAAAGACAGAGGCCCAGAAGTCAGTCAGATTCCTAATCCAGTCAAGCCTTTCTCTGTTAAGTTTTCCAGCCTTGTATATGTACACACATGCATACACTTCCATCTGCATCTATCTTTTTCTAGCTGTATAACCATATAAAAGGTTGTGAAAAGATATACTCTACATTAATGTTAAATTTTTTATTTATGTAAACATCTACAATAAGAGACTGGGGAATCCATTAGACCAGGAGCTGTTCCAAATATACAGTGAGTAGTATGGGTGATTGACTGCCATTGCAGTTATATCACAGTAGGAAAAACTTATGTAGATTAATAAATTCATTTTAATAGAGTATTTTCCTGTTTTGATTATGATATTGGTACTCCCTTATTTTACTTAATTCCTGCGTATTATACATCTGTGGTAGGAATCAAATGTAAACCAAATATAAACCAAAAAGGTTTATAAATGGAAAATTTTCCAGCTCTTTCCCAGCTGGCATCTCATCATGAGGACATAAATCAAAAAGTTGCATCCATTAAATTTACTGGCTTAGATTACTTTCTGGCAAAGTCTGATGTGCAAGAGCCAAAGTTTTCCCTGAAGCCTGTGCTCTACCCTGTTCGGCCTCCCATGATTTGCTTCAGGTTCTGAAGAATGCATACCTGGGGACTGTTAGCAAAGGTGCCTCCTGAGCCCTCCTGGCTTTACTGCTTATGTTCGTTTTCTGAGGTTTAAACTAAGTTCATTAATCCAAACAGTAGATTGATGGGATCTCCATAATCCTCCAGTCTTAAGCAATAAAGAATGCCTTGTGCTGGGATATGAAAAATCTCAGACTGTTAGTGTCTCCGCTGAGCCATTTCTTAAATGCCCACTTTTTATGGTTCACTTCACATAGCAAGAACTTAAAAGGTACCTTGGCTGCAGATTGATAAAATGAGTTAGTGGCTTTAAGTAGTGGCTCAGTAAATGTAACAACACTTTAAAAGGTGCAGAAGCAAAGTTCATATTGGTCGTTGAGTACTTGGGAATGCTCTAAATGTCCCTCTGTTACAAGATGGTTAGTATGTCATGACTGATGTGCTCTGTTTGAAACTGCAGGTTTATGCAACTCAGCCGACAGCTGGATGATTGTTCCTAATATCAAACAAAACCACTACACGGTGCACGGGTTACAGAGTGGCACGAAGTACATCTTCATTGTCAAGGCCATTAATCAGGCTGGCAGCAGGAGCAGCGACCCTGGCAAGCTCAAGACAAACAGTGAGTAACGCCAGATCCAGGATGCACAAAGTCTTCTCCTTTCTGGCCTTCCTTTTAAGGTCTGATCTTTGGAAGATACAAGAGGGCAGAGAAGTTTAACTTTTTTAAGTGCTTTTCAAAATGAGAGCTGCTTATTTAGCATAATTCAAGATTGCCTGAGTTTCAGTAGTGCAGAAAATATGCTGGGGTTTTTTTTTGAGAGATACATCTGTAGTTTGGTCGCTGGAAATATCACACAGGAGCCAAGCCATGACATGTGAAATGGGTGAAAATACTCTTTTGTGGTTTTGTTTTAATATCCTTTCCATTCTTTTGCCTCTACAAAGCAAAAACTTGTCTTTATGTTTGCAGTAAAACATTTTATTTTTGTGTAGTGTTCATAAGATAATTGCTAGTCTAATTTTATCCCCCAAAATTATCTCTTTTTTTGGACATTGGAAAACTTCTTACTTCATCCCCCTCATTTTTTATGGAGTTCAGCAAGGTGATAGGGTAATCAGAGATCCCACTTCAAAAAAACAATGGTTACTCAAATTATTAGCAGATGTAGAATAGCAATTTTAATACTAGTTTTCAGCTGCTTTTTCCTCTTGTCCCAGCTAATCCCTCAGTCATGTAGTCATCATGGGCAGCTCTGAGGGCTGGAAAGGAAACACTGGGATTTGTGTAACCTCTGAAACCTGCTTATTGTAGGGGAGGGTGCTTGAAGAGGGGCAATAGCAAATGTTACAAGAAGGAGTCTGAAGAGAATGGCATGTCCACCTTTCTGATTTCCTCCTGTTTGCTGTTAACCTGTGTGATGTGACCAGACACAATTTAGTACAGAGAGACATCCTTCAGATACTGCTTCAGCACTCAAACACTACTGAGCATTGGAAAGGCAGGCAGGAGGTAATGTTACTGCTGCCAGGCAGTAAGGAATAGCCCCCAAATACTTTCTGATGGGTTAATTTTACATTTAATCATAATATATAACTAAATACACATTGCAGAAGTAAATAACCCTGAACAATTTACATCTTATTTTTAAGTACGCATGTCAGTGCCTCACACAGACTTCATGAGAGATCTCATTTTCATTTTCTGTGCATGTCATCAAATCTTCTGCTTACATGTTTTTCCCCTTGATATGAAAGACAGTAAGAAGGGAAAAGTGCTTTGCTGGACCACTTGTGGAGTCACACTTTTCTAGTTGTCTCTTGGTGGAGATAAATTATCGTTCTGCCTTCTGACACAATGAGCAAGCTGTCAGAATTGTGGTGGTCTTTATATATCGACAAGGTTTGGTTTACCAAAAAGCTTCCTGTTATTGTCTGCAAACCTTGTGCTACAGCTGAAGATACTTGCCAAGAGCAACAGCCTCAGTAATGTTATTGCACCATAGTATTTGGACAAAGTTACAGTTCACTTCCTTCTTTTTAATGCACAGTATCCAGCACCACATGGGCACCCTTCCAAAGCAATCCTGAATTGTTGACTGTGCTTGTTACAAATAAAGCTGTCAGTGAACAAAGAGACAAGGCTAGTGCTTCTTATTTTCAAGCTCATTTTGTGGGATTTGAAATCATATTTTTGTCGGAATGATGAAGATGTTATTGTGGAGCTTTATCCCTAGAGAATTAATAGAACACAATTTATTCTAAATCTAATATGCTGTGAAAAAAGCAACCCTCAGACCTTTATTAGCATGTATATTGGTTTCAATTACATGCAAGAATTAGAGTATTCTGGTTACCTCTGGGTCAGAGATAATGGACCTGATGATTATGCAGGGCTCTTTTCAGGGATTATCGACATGGGGAAGTTAGTGCACAATGGAGTTGACAGTAAACTGACAATGCAATGCAAACTAGCTATTGCAAGGAGCAGAATAGGTTAGTCTATCTCAAGAACACTTGAGAGGAGGAAATTAATATGGTTATGTAATCGTGTGGGCTTCTTAGAGGCTTGCTAATCCACTCTCCTTTTCAAAATCAAAGCCAAACCATTCTTCTGTCATCTTCGTCTCTGCATCTCTAGGTCAGCCATTTAAACTGGACCCCAAATCTGCTCATAGGAAATTGAAAGTGTCTCACGATAACTTGACAGTGGAACGGGATGAAACATCATCCAAAAAGAGTCACACACCAGAGCGATTCACAAGCCAAGGGAGCTACGGAGTAGCTGGCAACGTGTTCATTGACAGCGGGCGGCATTACTGGGAAGTGGTTATAAGCGGGAGTACGTGGTATGTATATAAAAATATATGTGAAAAGCAAAGTTAGTTCACCCCACTCAGGTGCTGGCACAGTTTCTCTGATAGAGACAGGTAGCAAAGACATCAGGAACAGTGCAAGAGCAGGCCAAGCATGTATTTTCAAACAGTTTGTCAGATGAGTTTCCCAATCTCCAGCACTTTTGGACTCTGAAAATAAATCTGTCAGATTATACATCTTTGTATTTAGCAGACTTCACAGGACTTTTACTCCACAGCTGGGGTTGGTGGTTTTTTCGAACCCACATCCAGTACATTCTAGGATTTTTTTTCATTGGAGGGAACAAAAAGTTTCATCTTGTTTATACAGAGAGGTAACTTCGTAAATGTGATCATTTCTATATTAATTGTGAAAGATTTTCTGTCCTTTGCTGGGAAAAATTATATAAAAATGAGGACAACTTGATGATCTAGTTTTACAGGGGCAGAGGTCAGATTTGTTTTTGTGGAGGGGACACGAAGCAGCAGAGCTGTAGGTCTGTGCCCCAGGGTGTGAAACAAGGGGCAGGGCATAGAGGGCTGCTTTCCTCCACTTCCAGATGATCCTCTGTGTCATACAGGGGTGTATTTCAGAGAGCCTTTAGTCAATGGAAGAGATGTTATCCTTTGGTGTTCAAAGACATCATAATGAAAGTAAATGGAGTGGAAAAATCAGTAAGGTCTTCAGGTATTGCCCACTGTCTCAAAGAAGAAAAATGCTGTTTGTCTGTGCCAATGCTAAGGAATGGGGAAAAAAACTTATAGCGTATAAATCTCTGTTGGTTGAAACCCCAACAAATACTGCAGTGTCTCTAGAAGATGAGGAACCTTTAAATTTTTGTTACATATGAAAAATCAGGTATTTTTCCTCAGTGGCCATTAATGAGAACATTTTCACAATCCTTTTGCCCTGCAGATCTTGCCATAAATTATCGTTTGCAGAGCAAATGTCTTCACCTACAATTGCTTCACTTGGCCTGAAACCCAGTCTCAAAAATGCTCATTTGAATTTGAAAACCACACCAACATCTGGCAAAACATATTTGAAAATGGCAAAATGGGGGGAGTTTAATGTGTCCTTTGATGTTTACTCTCACATTCCTTCTTCTGGGCCATGTATTAAAGGAGCAAGGAGAGATCAGATTAGCCGACAGATAACAGTGTATTTTAAAATCAATGAATTCCTCTGTATTCATCTGTTGGAAATGGAAATTTGAGGTCCAGTGATTTAAATTCTTCAGTTGCTGAGTACTCAACAATCTTCCTTTTCAATACCAGAGGCAAGCCCTCAAAAAAATTGCCATAGCTGCCAAACTAGAAATAATACAATGAGTTTCTCTGACCTCTGAGACCCAAATGAGAGACAGGGAAAAGCATTAATTAAGCCTGTACAAATGTTGTGGTGAAACGTCTTTTAATTAGAGCTTAACCCACAGCAGCAAGAGGCTGGGGCGTTCCAGGGAGTCCTCTGGCCTAACATTTGACTTCACTGAGAGACAAAATGGCAGGAAGCATTTGTTTCCTTGAGACGTTCTTTTGTTTTTCAGGTATGCTATTGGTATTTCCTACAAGTCAGCACCGAAACACGAGTGGATTGGAAAGAATTCTGCCTCCTGGGTGCTCTGCCGCTGCAACAACACGTGGGTGGTGCGACACAACAGCAAAGAAATCCCCATCGAGCCCGCGCCTCACCTCCGGCGTGTCGGGATTTTGCTGGACTATGACAACGGTTCCCTTGCCTTTTACGATGCTTTGAACTCCCTACACCTTTACACTTTTGACATTACCTTTGGCCAGCCAGTGTGCCCCACGTTCACAGTGTGGAATAAATGCTTGACCATTATAACAGGCTTGCCTATCCCTGACCACCTAGACTCCTCCGAGCAGCTCGCGTGACTGCTAGAAGCCAAAAGGTAGGATGACACATCTTCCCAGGGCAGCCAGGCCAGCAGGAGCTTGCCTGGAGCTGGCGGACCCATGTGGCATCCCAGACAGTGCTGCCGAATCTGGGCAAAACTGACAAGGAGAGAACCTCTCTTTCTGTGTATTTAGTACTGAAGGACAAAAAGTGGCTTTAATAATATCTTAGAACTTCTTTTTTTCAGTTGATTTTGTTCGGTTGGTTTTGTATTTCATCTCTTGCAGGAGGATTTATAAATTATTTATAAAATAGAAAAAAAAAAAGAAAAAGTGGAAACCTAGTTTGGACACCTGGGAAATGACTTCTTGTTGTTTGGGAGGGGTTTTTTGCACATTGACAGTCCTCTTAAGTAAAGTTTCATCAGCCTTTTGCATAATTTTATTTTACAGTGGATAAAAGCAGTACATTGAAAGGATGAAAACTGCACAGTGGACAAGTCAGTATACTGCAGGTTTTATTTGTGCCAACATTAGTGGTCTCATTACCAGCCTTGTTGAGTGCAAGATCTCCCAATTTCTACTTTGCACGTGGGAGTGTGCAGACCAAAACAACAAAAATAAGCAAGAGAGGAAGTGGAGCTCTCCAACACAGCAAAAGAATAAAGTTTAATTTACTTCTGTTCACAGGACAGTGCTCTCTCAGTTCATAAAAAACATGTGGAATATCTCCTAGAAAAGTGAGTGGATAAATCATCTGGTGATTTATTTTATTGATGGCAATATTCCCATCTACCAGTGCTTCGCTTTTGTCTTTGGGAAACATAATAGAATCACTGAGGATGTGGAAGACTAATACCATCTCTGAGAATCAGCAACACTGGAGGAGAACAGCCAATCCAAGGTCTGACTGTAGACTAATTTGATAAAGCACGGCAACATTTAAGGAATGGTTGTAATAGAAGATGTCACAGTTCTCATGGTAGACGTGAATGCTTATTGCTGATTTTACAAGGTTCAACATAGCAAGCCCAGCCAACAACTCAGAAGTGAGACATGCAACACTTTACCATTGGTTTTAAATCAAATACAAATGTTTCATTGTCATACACTGTGTAGTGTCTATAACAAAGCAAGGAAATCTGTTTTGCATGTGCTGTATGGAGAAACACTGCAGCTGCAGTTTGCTCATAGTTATAATTGTTCCAGGTTGTTTGGGAAAGCACAGTTCACTTTGTGAATGAGGAGTAAAGAGCAAGCTCTCAGCAGCAGTAGAAATCTGGATGAGGAGACCCAATGTTCATCCTGGTGTTGGTAGAAGAGCCTCAGTGGAGGCAATAGAGGTTGTATGTATTTTATCTCAGAGCTGAACCAGGTGCATTTTTTTCTCTTTCCCTTTACAGGTAGAAGCCTTTTGTAATTATTGCAATGCTTATGTATAAATGATCATTTTGGGAGATGCTTGAGGCATATGACAATTTTAAAAGAATGATTTTCCTAGAGTGTTTTGTTGTTACTATGCAAGTGGTGAAAATCTGCCTGTGTAGAGAAAGGATAAATTCATTATCAGCTTTAAAGATTTGCTCAGTAATTTATGACCATGCTTTAGGTGTCTTTTGAAAAAGATGCCTTAATGCACTTTGTTCACTAATGGGTCCACAATAAAATGGTCGCAAGCTCAGCTTCATATTTTCTAAATACTGATTCTCCAGGTACAAAGCTGTACTACAGTTTGCCTTATGATTATATCAAAAATTTATGAACAAGATGAGGAGAATATGTACATGCCCATTTAGTTTTTTTACTTTTTTTAATAGAAAATAAATGCCTTTTCACATTTCTTTGATTTCCCTTTACATACCCTGCTAACTGCTGAATTAAATGGAGAAAAATCTGGCAGGACATTGCTGGTACCATGGCTTTCAGCTGGGTAACATCCCACAGTTCACAGGTAGGAGCCACTGATCTTTCCCAAGTAGTCATAAAAAGGCAAAGTGTGTACATACAGTGAACCACAGTGTTTATCATAGTGTCTTTAATAGTCAAGAAATGTATACCCTCAAAAGAGTAAATAAGTCCACAAGCATTACATTTTAAAATTGAGTACAATGTTACTGATACAATCTGATATACAATGCCCAGATGATCTGGCCTGGGATGTTTTGGAGGTAGCTGAGGTGGTATGAAAATTTTGAAAATGAGTTGACAGAAGATGACAGTTGCAAAGCAATGATAAAAGGATGCGTGAAGAAAGGGCTTTTAATCTAGTATTATTGCCAAGTTTCTGCCTAAAAGAAAAGAGTGAATTACCAAAGTATGTGTAGCAAGGCTGTGTATCTCCTCATTTGCCAGAAATATTAAATCTAGAAGCTGATTTCAATAGTGGATAAACTGAAAACACTGCTCAGGTTTTGGTTATACAATGTTGGCAGAGACTGAGCTGGATGGAACTAATACCATGATTTTGGAGAGGTCCCAAATGATTTCACATCTTTTCATTGCAAAGATAGAGCATGAGTCTAAAGACAGATCATGGTTTTGGCCAATGGAAAAAGGATGGTCTTATGGAAAAAGATGGGTTGTCTACAGACCTTGCTGTATCATCTTTATTTTAATACAGAATACTTCATTTGGAGCTAAGCCACATTTCTCCAATGTCCTGTTAACTCAGTCAGTACTCTTTGTGCATATATGTTTGTGTATATATGTACACATATGTATGGGTATACACACACCAGCATATGCACAATGTGTGTAATTTGTGTATATGCCTACATATGTATATATACATACAAAGTGACAGCAATTAGTCAGGTGTCCCTTTTTTGCTTGTTTCTTGAACAACTTCATATTCTGTATGACAATGAGGAAACAAGTTTGCTATGAGTGGTATTCTTCTGGACATTTTTTAACAAACAAAATCTGTTTATTTTACAATACTTGATTCAATGCCTGATTAATCAATAAAAACTTCCATTTGAAAATGTAGCTTCTCTGGTCTGTGGCATTTTGCATGGTCCATAGTAATGAATTGAAACCTGGGGGAACAAGTAATCCTTGTATAAAAATAAAACATGGTACTTTAATGTAGCATACAGTCTTAGATGAGGATTTTTCCCTTTATTTTTGAAAGTTTTGTGACTAGGAATGAAGTAGTATTGTATAATGCTGTATTTAACAAACACAGATTTTTGAGGAATAATCTTCTGAGATGCAAGCAATGAATGTGGTAGATAGCCTGTGTTGGTATAATGATTTATAAACATTTTGGGATTCAGCAGAATTAGAACAAACAATAGCACAATCTCTTTAGAAGATAGTAGCAGCTCAGAGTAGTCTTGAGCTTGAGGTGATGAAAGGGTGGGGGACTATTTTTCTCTCAGACCAGATAAGATTTTCCATGTGTTTGACTTTCATGTGTTAATGCATACCTAATAGAGAAAAAAAAATCATTCTGGAATGGGCTATATGTCATAAATTATTTAGTAGACTGTCTCCAGTCTACTGTGTTTTCCCATTGTTGGCTTTCAGAGAGCAATAAAGTTGCTGCATTTTCTGCAATTAGTTTATTCTTTGTCAGTTTTGAGTATCCCATTTTTCAATTGCTCAGCAAAGAGACTCTCAGTAAGCAGAGGGTCCCAAGGGCAGGAAACATAAAAGTCACTCAGGTCTAGGTACGCTGAAAAGCAGGAAATCTCCAAGTACAGGTGAAAACATGCATGTTCTTCATTATTTTAGCAATAGTAGGTCACTGAACAGCAGTGTGCATCATCTGTTTTAGTTCTGTGTCTTAATTGCAAGCACTATATTCTTTACATGTTAGAAAACACAACAAGACACTATTGAAAGCACAAATTAAAATGTCAGCTTATTAGCCAGTACATTTTGAGATGGCCAGCATTTATACTACCGTGAAGGACTGTGGGAGATTCCATTAAAATATTATTTAATATCTAACACAGTATAAATATTTATGTTTTAATTATTCTCATAAAGCAGAGGTCTAGTAGTTACCAGATTCTGCTTTTAGTTGCAGCATCACAATTTTCAGATAAGCCCATGCACCAAAACAAAGTGAGGATTGCTAGTGGCTCTCATCTGTGTCACCAAAACTGAGGGTATCCATTTCAGTTGGAAATGCTAGTTTTTTGTAGTTTAGGAATGAGGGAGTGCTGGACCCCCATAGTAAGCACTCAGCAGTACATCAGCAACTGGCCAGGGCACACCTGGCCTGAAGGCCTTCAGGGGGGCAGCTTTGGAAGCTGGTGACAAACAAAAACCTGCACAGGTTGCTTGTGTGATGATGTGCTGGGAGCTTTACTGAAGCACCGTCTCCAATGTATTTTTGCATACAGATCTTTCTATTAGTGGAAGTGTGTCTTGAGATATAAGGATGAAAACTGCAGTATTTTCTGTGTTACTGAGTTGGTTGCCCATATAGAAATGAGCACAATATTTTTGTCTTCACATTGAGGAAAGTTCTGCTCACTTCCAAGTGCTGATGATGTGTGTTCTAGATTATACTGAGCTATTTATATTTATTGTGCTTTCTAAAATGAAAGAAACCCTCTTTACATTTTAATCTTTTGTTTAGTACATGATTTTCATATAAAAAATTAAGACACTGAAGTGCAATGATGTTAACAATGCTTTCAGTGTGGGTGACACTCAGGTTTGGACTGTGAGGTTTAGGGTATCTGTGTATACAAATCAAATCTCTGTGCCAGAACAGGCTGATTTGTCATTCATGTGGGAGTTGAACAGTGCAGGTGCAAATGTTTTCTTCTGAGGTAGGCATTTGCATTAACTCCACTCTTTGAGTGGAATATTCTGTTTCTTTAATTTTTTTAATTGGTTTTCTGATTCAAGTGCAGACCCTGTTAATGAGACTCTAAATAATACAATCATTTGTCATGTTACTTATTTTAGCAAGCTCTGCCATGTCACACACCTCTTGCAGGTCCCTGAACACATCAGCTGCAACCATAATCTTTGCAACATCACCTCCAGTGTGAGGACCGATGCTTAAGCCATTGACCAAGAATGTAACTTTCCCAGGTGGGATTTATCCTGCTCTGAGCAAGGAACTACAGCACAAATCATGGTATCAGTTAAAGGTGAGGGACACGTATGTTTTACAAGGGTGAGAGAGGAAAGATAGGGGCTTGAAAACCATCAGTGTTCTAAACCCTTCTGGTTTAGAAGCATGACAATGTTTTAGGAAGTCATGATGTCTTCTGCTACAGTGTGATCAACAGTGGCTTTATTACTGCTGCCTGAGAGAGGAACAGTCAGCAAAAGAGGGAGTTCTGGAGCAGTGCTGAGACAGGTCACTGAGTGACAGGGCAGCTGAAAACCTGCCACCACTACCTGCCTTGGCACCATGCTGCAGCTCTGCAAAGGAAGCCTGCACCTATTCATCCTTTTGTTCCAGCTCAGCCTCAGCCCACATTCCCAAATGACAGGAAAAAAATATTGCGATTACATGTTTGAAATCCTAACCTGAATAAAAGCAGCAGAGCAGGGATGACAGCCCAGGGCCTTGATCCTCCTTTATTCACCCAGATTTTTACATCTGCTGACTTCAAAGGAGATATTCCTGATTTACACAGAGGTAGGTACAAGCCCATGAATCTTCACTTTCCAAAGAGTCCAACCCAAGCAAAGCAGGAGCCCCTGTGAGAACAGCTCAGACTTCCCATTAAATCATGTCTTTGGAGAAAGCACTTTAGCTGCTAGCAAAACTGTAGTTTCTCATGAGCTGTTTCCCAAGGCCAGCACAGGTGTGCTTTAAATGTCTGGTTCTTTTAAAATGTACGGCTCAATAACATTCTTCTTGGGTGAATTGTTCAGGCAATGCTTTGCTGTTTCCTCCAAGCAGTGTGGGAACAATTCTTTTAGCAGGTGCTGTGTTACTTTTATAAAAATCATGAGAGTGGCAGATATGCAAGTTATGATATAATGCTCTAGCATAAGACTATTGTTCTTGGACATCCATTTAAAAATGGATAATAGCTAAAAAGTTTCGAAGTCTGCTTCCTCTAACTGACCTAATTCATACATTCATGGAGATGTTTCCTCTTAAGGAATATCACCTCATTCCTTGTTAATACACATGAACAGATAGTAATTAGGAGTATTCCTGAAAATTATGAATCCATAGAACAGCTTATAACCAAGCCTTTCAAAGGCAGCAAATGGAGACTTTGTGTTTTGTGTAGTCATTAACAGGAAAAGAGAAGCCATAGCTGTTTAGATCACTGAAACATGCTACAAATGACAGCTAACTGCTATGTGACAGGATGGGAAAAGTTTTCATTAACAATTTTTTATTTCACCCTCATTTTTTTTTACTTGGAAAACAAACAATTCCACTTGAAAATGTTTCTTCTTTATCCCTTCACCTTTCACCTCTGTTTTCAGCCTCATTTTTAGGTTTTAAGTATTAGAGTTGCAAAAAGTGTGTGTTTCAAAAAGTTTGCTTTATTTTTTTCTTTTCTTTAAAATTACCACTTTCAGGATGTGCAAAAAAATTAAATGAAAGTCAAAATACTAATGCAATATGGCCTCTTGAATGTTGAGAATATTTTTGAATTAGAAGTCAAAGAAGGAATGCAGATAAACCTGTCACTCTTCTACAATTACTGAATTATTTGGTTTCATTATTCTGGGCTTAATAGCATTGCTCTCTAATTAAAACAGCACTAGGAGATGTGATTAAGGAGCACAAGCAGAGAGATAGTAGATTATTTTAGGATAACAGTGGAACAACCTCCCTTTAATAGCATCAATACATATATTCAACCTTATTAATGTCAGCTTGGGGATTTGGGGGTTCTTTTTTTATTATTATTTTTATTATTATTAATATTGTGTGTCCTCACTAACAGTAGTTCCCAGCCTAGAAGTATGTGTCTCTCTTGGGAGGCATCAATTCCAATTCCTTATGGAATTGGGAAAAATTCCTCCCTGTGGCAGGTGTGAAGGTGATGCTACCATAGTGAGTACATCTCCCACCAACAGAGAATGATTTGATCTGTGTTTCTGTCATCTTGTTTATACAAGCAGTAGTGATTGCCAAACAGAGGATGAAATAGATTCATCCAGATTTGTAGGTGTAGGAAGATGTGGAAAGCCTCTTTGTTGCACTAGTAATTATAATCAGTGGCACACCCAACCCAGAATTGGAAATCAGCAAATGAAGATTGGTTCCGTAATAAAATCAGTAACATATCCTTTTATTTTCTTCTAGTGACTGCAATCTGTGTCTCAATTTATCCATCAATTTGCATCCACGTACTCCTTGAACATTTGTTAAAGTTGGAGTTAAAAATGTTAGGGCTTTTTTTACCTATTAGATTTTTGTCAAACATTTTTTTAAAGCAAACATTTCTGCTATAATATCAGCAGGTTATGGCAGAGTGTAGAGATGAGGAACAATGTAGGACTTAGAGCAGGTGCAAATTGAGTTCAAAACAGAATAATACTGCTTCTCTTCTAATAGTTTAGTCATAGAATTACTACATTGCATATATTTAGACAAACAAGGTTAATTATTAAGAAAGTGGCCTGAGTTATGCTGTACATTATAATAAATGCAAGAACACCGAGAAAATTAGGATAAACCTTTGAATTATATACACAAAAAGAGAAGAAAAAAGCTATTTATTCATTATAAGTAATTCATCTTTTGCTGTTTCCTTCCATGGAGAGGATGAAACAGGAATGGTTTGTCTTTCCATTCTTATGAAGTCAGTGCTCCATATTTGTGTTACTTGGAAATCTCTCAGGATGAAGAAATTTCGTAGGAACAAGTGCAGAGTTCTCAACAGTCTTGAAGCCTGCATAAGCCATTAGCCAGTTTCAAGGTTGAATTACCATCAAGTTATTAATGCTTTCATGTATATTTAACTGTGCCAGAAGAAACATGTAGCATAAGAAAAAAAAAAAAAAGTGATCAATCAACTACAAAGCTGTTACTTGGTATAGGGAAGGGAAAATATTTTTATGGACCTGTACTTGTGCTGGTTCTCATGCACACAGAAGTCCTAAGTCCTGACAACCTTTTATATATTTTTGGAATTCTAAAAGTCTGCAAATCATGCTGAGGGACAAGTATGTGGGTACAACTCTCCTTGAAACTGTTCCCACTGCCCCAGTTTTTCCTTCTTCCCCATAAGTAGAAGGAGAAGCAAGCCAGCCCCCAAAGCTCCTCACCTCTAATCCTTCCCTGACTTTTCTCAGGGCAGGAACAGTAAAGGCACAGGATGGCCCTTGACTACATCTTGTGTGGCAACAGAATTATGCTATGAAGCTTTAAGCAGGCTTCTCTGGGATGGAGCCTGACGTGGAAGAAAGAAAGGTGGAATTGGCTCCAGCAGCAAGGGCCAGGCATTTCTCAAGTAGCTTCTCCAGCTTCTGCCATAATCAGGAAATGCAAGGGAGATCTGCTGCAGGACAGGCTACGAGGATGGCACATTTTCTAAAGGTGTGTCCAAAAGGATCAAAGAGAAAATGTTAGTGTCATTCATCCTCATAGGAGTGTCTGCATAAGAAGAATAGATAAATTTTTCCATGTTTCCATGAAAGCGTGGAAAGCTGCCTTTTATGTCAGGTTGGCAGTGCTTGTGAGCCTCATTTAATTTGAAGATTGAAAAATCATTTTCCCATAGTTTTTCTTCCTATTCTCCTAAAAGTATGACAAATGGGAAGAAAAAATGGTCAAATTCTATTGCATGAAGACTCATATCACTGATCTTCATCATAAAAATGAAGAAAATGCAAAAAACAATAGTATGAGAATAAATGCAGTCAGCTTGTTAATGAATGGTTAGGTCTATAGAAATCAAGGTTACTTCATGGGACAGCAAGAGGAAAAAAGAAATCTTGCTGTTTCAAGATGAAGTTTTGTGTGTGAAATTAATCACACTTCAGTCTAAATGCCCTAATATTAGTCAAATAGGCATAAGCATATTTTCTAGGCATCTTCCATAAGGAATGGGAAAAAAATAGCACCTGCAAATGTTCATTCCAGATATTCTAGCCACGTAACTCAGAACAAGGAGAATCTCACTCCATGCCTGAACTTTCACCATTGGTCATATGAGGAGTCACAGACAGTGAGAGTGTATTCGCTACTTGTCTTTTAGATAGCTAAAGCCAGATCAAGTGGCTACCACTGTATATACTTAGCAAATGGTATATTGACTTTTTTATAGTGGTGATTACAGAGTAAATCCACTTCTTTGGATATAATACAGGAATTTATAGACAGCTTTTGACTTAAAATCCTTACTGTGCTGAAGTCTGAAGACAATTTTTCACTGGCTTCAGTGAAGATTTTGCCTCTTAAATATGAATAAGGTGAAATATTGTAAGTCAAAGTCATAATAAATGTATACGTCTCCTCTTAACAAGGACTGTTCTAGCCACTGAGCCCTTGTTTTTTCCAAAAAAAAAGTAATTTATAATAATGTTTCAGTAAAATGGCCATTCAGGCAGCTTCAATGAATAAAAACACTTTTATTTGACCACAAAACAAACTGACTTGGAGATTATATGTGCTTATATGCATTCTATCGCACTGACCTTGTGCACATGCATTTTAGATACTAAATTGATTTGCTTATCCAGTGCTGCAAAATGCTACACATTAATAGTCAGCATTGTCTGGGCCAAATGATTTAGTTGTGTTACAGAATCAAGAGCTCCTCAGCAAAACCGTCTTCTAATGGAGAAGCAGCCAACACTTAGAAGTTAAAAGAAATGCATAAGAGATAGCTGAGAAGTGCTGGCTCTTTAACATATAAGTTGGATGCTGAGGTCGAAAGTACTTGTTTTTCTATGTTATTTATTTACATCTTCTGCGAAGGAAGTAGGGCTGGTTCTCTGAAGGATAACTGAAAATCCTTTTGATATTCATGGCAGATTGTTTTGGATGGTTACCATCCAGGAAATCTTAATGAGAAGAGAAAAATATTCTGTAGATGGATGTAAATATCCCTTTGTCCGGGGTTTTAACTTAGTCTCACCTCTCTACATTGTATAGGTCACTTTCAGAGGTTTCTTTTTATCTGTTTCTAAACACCATGAGTATTTATCTAATGATGCTGTGGTGAGGTATGATTCATTTTCAGGTTAATAGGGTGCACAGTTGAAAAAACCTTCACACGCAAAGTATTGTTAACTGCTTTTTCATAAAAGAGAAGGAAATGACTCAGGCTGGAGAAATTTGAAGTGAAGATTGTTGATGCTCTTCAGTCTGACAGAAAAAGAATTCACAAATAAAAGGTGAGAGTTTCTGTAAGAAGCACTTTCTGTTGGGGAAAGGATTAATGATCCAGGAAGGTCAATTAAGGAAAACTGTCAGAAAATCACCCAAACTAGGCAAATATTTTGTTAAAAGTCTTGACAAAGATGGATTTAGTGAGGTTAAAGTCATGGTGAAAGGTGACTGAGATAGCCTGGTGTGCTTTGGAGGAACTAGTCTGAGGATTTCTATTTACAGAGAATGTGGGAGTAGCTTGTGATATTGCCCTGACCAATCCTGCTTAGGGGTCTTGGAGTTGGAAGCAGCATCAAAAAATAATGGAACTGAAATACTAGTGAAGAAAGAAGGAATTGGGAACAGGAAATAGCACAATTTGGAAAACTTCTGTAAAATGGGTCTTCTTACCATTGGATTTGCAACATTAATGAGTATAGAAATGGAGACAGCTTTCAAACTGAAACTTGTTTTCACAGATTGTGGCAACATGATTCATTAATTTTGTTAATTTGTATTATTTGAACAAAAATGTTCCTTCATTTCTGGTGCTTAAGTCTCTATCTGCCTCCAATCTTTATTTATGTGCAAGCAAGGCCTTACATCCTTAGGTATTTCCCAATCCATAGAAGCATGGAATTAAGCCTGTCTCCTTATAAACTCTGGGCTCTTCCAACAGCATGGTAAGGAATGAGGAGACACTTTTTTCTGTCTCTGGTTGAACCTGCCAAGGCTTTTTGGTAAATGGTGTACCTTGATAGGTATTGAGGCCTCTAGGTTTGGGAACTTGGTGGGTTGATGTGGCAGAAGTAGAGATTTGTGTTTTGCATGGAAGCAGGCACTGGTTAAATGACTAAAATTTATGGCAGATGGTTTTGTGCTGAATTGCTGGAATGGAATGTGTCTGAAGGGTGGTGAAGATGTTTGATTCTGGATGATGAAGAAGTTTTGTCAAGGCATTGGTGAGGTGTAACTGTCAAGGATGTTAATGAAATGTAACCACAGTCACTGTAATCCAAAAGGAATTTGACAAAATCTTTGTAGAGTTATTGTTCTCTGAATGGTGTTAAAATATGGAATTTATGTAAATTAAGTGATGTTTAGTTATTGGAATAAGATAAGATACTGCAGATGTATTGTGGGGTATATATATAAATGAATGTGTAATCTAGATTATTTGGGTTATAAAAGATGATGCTTTGAGCATCTGTCAGTGATTTTCTTTTACCAGACTAAGGAAATTGCAGATATGAAAAGAAATTACAATTTATTAGCAAATTTTGAATTGTATGAACGTGTCTTGATTTTTGTAATAAAGAATGTTAATTTTACCTCTTAATTTCTGTTAAAGTAAACCTGTGAGTTTCAGTAACAATTTTATTTTGGGCAGAATAGGTCTTAACAAAACCAAAGGTGGTAATTATACCTTATTTAATCTCAGTTTAAGATAAGGGTCAACAGACAAGTAACTGAATCATAGCCTTGCTAAGGAATTCCTATTGAAGGGAGATCACAGGGCACATCCAGCTGGAGGCAGGTTTCCAGAAATTTATTCCAGTGGTAGCCTTGAGGAAAATAGTGAAGGCTATAGGGAGGAAAAACAACAGACCAACAAGGGGGTGGATTTCCCTGACTTTATGACCGAGTATAACAGCCTTCCTGGCAAAGGCAATGGAAGGGCTACCAGCCTCACACCTTCAGATTAGATCAAGGTGACTGCCTGAAACAAAGCCACTTGTCCCTTCTCAAACAAGCTTTCTCCTCCATGTAATTTCATAGAAACTGAAACAGTTCTGAAGCAAAATGGTTTTGTGGAGTAGACCTATTGAAATCAGGGGTAATAATAGCAAAGCTAAATTTGGAAATGTGCACAGGTAAAGAGAGAACAAAGAGGGATTTTAATGGGATTAATGTGCTGTGGGAAAGATGAGTGAAATGAAGTTCAGAGGATTTTTTCCTCTCTTACTGAATCAACATAGTTTTGGGATTATGTCTGACTCATAAATTCCAATTAGCAGTATAAAAAAACAACTTTTGATTGAAAGACAGTTTTCCATCACATTCCCAAAGCCTTGCCTCAGAGATACTCATCTAAACTTGTTCACAACAGCTCATCGAGCTCACTCTAGAAGAAACAATACCTTTTTATTCATGTTTTATTACTGAAAAAAGAAAAAACAATAAAGAGCTAACTCTGATACAAGATTTGTAAACTGTACACTCGTGGCAGAGTCATGACAGGATACACAGTTAATCATTACTTGAATTAGCATGCCTTATAATCACTTCAGTCAAGGCAAATTCTCAGCCTACAATTACCGCAGCCTTGTTCTGATGTCACATCAGCTCTCCCAAGAGGGCTAGGCCAGGCCCAGGTGCTGGGAATGCTGAAAGAAGCATCCTTGCCCTCTGCAGAGTAGATGTTGAACCTCTAGCACCCAAATATGGTTGCCAAGCAATGTCTTGCTTGTTGTGCTTGAAGACTGATGTCAGCCCCCCACCCCTCCAATTTGCTTTTCTCTTCTTGTAGGTTTAAAGTCCCTAGTTGATTCAGTCTTTTCCTATAAGTGATGTTTTTTGAGATTTGTCATCTTTTGGGTTGCTTCCCTAGGGATTCTTTGAAATTCATTCTACACTGCTTTTACTACAAAGGGCAGTGCCCAAAAATGAATACAAATTTCAGTGCAAGACTTTATCAGCTGTTCGGAGCAAAAGATTAAAAGCAATCATTCGAATGTTCAAACCCCAATACAGTGCTTGCCTTTCTCATGTCAAAGTGGAATAGCACACCCTGTGGAGTCAGGAGAGCTACCTCCACTCTGTCTTCACCTTGTCAGGAACATGTGTGTGTTTAATCCCACCTTGTCAGGACCATGTTTGTTTTCAGTCTTGAGCTGCAGAGAATTTACAGTCTAGCTCTGTCTTAGCTGAAAATGTAATAAACATATCCTCTCTCACACATTTTGGGGTGTCTGGGAGCTAATGGAAAAATGTTATTCCTGAGACAGCCTTTCTGTTCCTCTGACAAACTCCCCTCAGTGCCACTGTTGTGGCAATGTACTTAATGACAGATACTCTGAGCAGTTTTCCTAGCAGCTCTTATACGTGCTTGTGGTAGTTTCAGTCTGGTAACATTTCCCTTGTTTGTTTGTAAGATTACCACCGGTGACAATGCCAGAAGCCTCATTGAGAACTATTAGACAAGTGCTGCCTCTTGTCTCTTCCCAGTTCTGGTCACCCTGCTGTAGAAGGAAGTACAATTTGTCAGGTATATTTGTTCTTGACAAATGCATATGAGCTTATACTCATTTTGAAGCTATTTTCTAGGTGCTTGTCAATTTATTTTATATGAAAAGGCACATAAAAGGCTGACAATGATGACTCTTACTCTAAAAAAAATTATGTGATTCATTTTCCAATAACTGCTAAATGCTCTCTTCAGCTTTATATGCAATATAAACCACAAAAAAAGCCACTCCGTAATTTCAGAGCAGATGAAAGAGGAAACAGATACTCTATGAGATGTTCAGTTCAGAACTGAGACACCTAAATGCCCACATGTAAGTGACTACTGCCTGAGTATCAGCATCTAGTGTCATTTGGGAAACCCTGGGGTTTAGGAGATACCCCCAGGGACAGGCAGATGTGCCACAGAACCTACAGGAGATGTGGCTTCTCCAGAGCAGCAGGCAAGGTGCTCTATACACGTGATATGGCCCACAGTTAACAACTGGGTCATTCCTTGGTAGACCTAAATTAATTGACCTTAATTTTGTCATTTTAATCTCTAATGGAATCTCTGCTTGTTAAGTTTTATTCTACTGCTGAACTTCAGTCCTGTTTTGGTAGTCCCTCTTGGGCATAAAATCTTGAAGTTCAGGCTAAAAGGAAAAAATAAGCCTTTTTTTTTCCCTTTTGTATTTTCCTGTCCTTTTAGAATACAGTTATTTTTACATATAGACAGAGGGAGGGGGAACATTTTTCCCCTTTGCTATATACTCCTTGGAGCAGACTTAGCAGTATCTCTATTTAACTGCCTTTCCTTCAGTAATTACAGTGAGTCAGAAACCATTCCCAGCACCACTACTTGCATTTGAATTACCGGTATTCTCTCAAGTTTTTAAAAGTCAGGGAGCAAAGAAAGGGGATTCACATACTGGTCTGAGTTTAGAAAAGGCCTTTAGTGGATCCAATAAGTCACTAGCTTAATCAAGGAAGAAAAAAGAATATGTGAAAATAATCTCATACCATTGGGAATTAGGATAGCACTGTGATGCAAATGGGGAATCTTAGAATCAGAAAAGAATATGCATAAAGAAAAAGAAAGAAAAAGCTGAAGTTATTTTTACTTACACAGAAGAAGCTCACAGGCAGTTTTTACCATACTTTGAGAAGTATGACGCAGAAAGCATAGATTCCTCTATCTCTGTCGTGTGATTTATTCAATTCTCTCTTACTGCAGTGGCTGGAGGTGCCCAGAGGATTTGTGCTGCACATGTTGCAGAGGGGCAGCTGGATTTGCATTCACTGGGGGACCAGGAGCTCTGCCTGAGAAATGCAGTATGTCCTTTTGCACCCTGCATATGTGCTCAGGATGCAGACAGACCCCTGGCTGCCTGTCCCATCTGCTTACAGCCTGGAGAGCCCTGAGGAACGTTCTTCTGCGGCATCCCCTTGTCTCTGCAGCAGCACCGTGGGCAGGGCACCAGCCCCAGCCCCAGGCTCCTGCTCTGGCAGCTCCTACAGCTCAGGGCTGGTCTCCCACATGCCCTACACGTGTGGGGATGAGCAGGAGTGACCCCAGTGTGTTGCCTTCAACATCAGCAGGGAGAACATCGGCATGGCAAGGACCCACTACACACATCAGTGTGTTCTCTTTCGGGGATGGCCACTTTGGCAAAAGCCCTGTTTATAAGCTGGCCATATCCAAGCTGGTTGTGGTCTGGAATCTGTGTTAACATCAGGCTTCCCCAAGTTAACGTACAAGGTTAGGAGGCAAAGTGGAAGCAGTGAGTTGCTTTTGCTTTTTTGCAACATAACTCCCATCCTAGTAGAGCCATACACTTTCCATCTGACGCAGGCTTAAGACATTCCCAGAGTCTGCTCTATCCATATGTTCATCCATACTTCAACCAATTAACATTTCATCCATCAATGCAAGTCACACAAAAGCTAAGTCTTCATAAAACAGATTTTAAAAAAAAACTACTTTTGTTAAGTGTTCTGACAACAAAATTTCACAATCTAGTTTGGAGGTTTCTTTTTTGTGTGTTTGAAAAAATAAAAAAGTGGAAAATACTAAAGAAAAATGCATTCCAAATGTTCACAAATTATTCCAAATTTGTTTGAGGATAACTTAATGCTAAAAACTGGAAAGGCAAGTGATTTTCATGATTCCTGATCAATGAAGAGCTAGAACATTACAATCAGTCTTAAATGTGTTCCAGTTACTATGAATCTCACAATTTTCATTGTAAAGCTGTTTAAAGAAGACTCATCTTTATTTCTTTTTTCTTTCTTTTTTTTTTTTTTTTGTGTGTCTTCAGGCCAGCTGAAGGTGATTTTAAAGGTTTCAGTAGGATATTCTTTATATTGAAATTATTCCAGTGATTGATATAACAGAATTAAGGTTTTGGAAAATCAATCTTACCTTAATTCCACTTTTAATGAATCTAGTTTCAGCTGTACGTAAAAACAAAAAGTCAAGAGTTAAACAAATCAAAAGTTGTTTTTTTGGGGAGGGACAGTTATACCTGAAACAATGGAGATGGAAAAATCTTTAGAAAAATAATGTTTTTAGAACTTGTCATTATACATACGATTTCTTCGGAAAATAAAAGAAACTTGGGGGGGAGAGATTATCTTTTTGCCTTCCTGTTTAAATCACCAGATAATTCAATAAACAGAGGAGCACCTTGCTCTGCTTGTCATATTCTCAGGTTTAATCTCAGCTATAAAAAGCTAGCCCATTGTTAAAACTGAAAACCTCTACTGTGAAAGGGAAATATAATAACCTTTGCTACATAGACACCAGGTGTTTTTCCCTAACAAGCACTGCTGATAGAGTGGTGTTTAATCTTTGATGGCAATATCTAGGATGTATTGAATTGCAATAAAACCACTTTCCAGACACAGTATCTTCCAGGATTATAAAATCTATGCACAAACCATATGACTCTATACAATGGCACTAAATGCTGCCTCGTAGTGCCAGGGAAATTTGGGTATTGTTGTAAGTTTGATCTCTTACGTGGGAAAAATCCAGAATGTTTGATAGCTTTATTAAGTGGCAAAATTCTGTTCCTGCATATCAGGCCAACAATAAATTCTTACCTTATTACTGTTATAAAATTCAGTAATAGAAACCTGAAGCTGTGTTATATGACTCTCCCCTAGGAAGGGTCAGTGATTCACTTCTTTCTCTGCTGCACAATGATGGTAGGAAGCACCAGATTTGCAGAAGAAAATTAGGAAGGATTGTGATCCAAACTCAGTACTATGCAATTTCAATTTAATGTACTACTATTAAAAAAATGTACTTTATTATCATGATCAAAGTGGATCCTCACTGAAAAAAGAATTTGGGAGGCAAAATATAGTGTTAAAATATACTGAGAATTGTGCATGAGCTAAAAATGAAAGGGAAGAATGGAAGGAAGAAAAGGCTAAAAGCAGAAGGTGGAGTGATATGCACCCATTTTCACATTATATTTTTGATCCGGCAACTGACTTTTTCATAATGTTTGAAGTCCTGTCTCAATCTTGGATAATTTTTAATCCTTATCCTGCAAGATAGGTCATGGCCTTAAATGTTTGTAGTTCAGTCTTATGCTCTGAAAAAAGCAGAAAAACCATCACCCTTCTTTACATGAACCCCTTAAATAAAGGAATCCCAGGGGAAAAAAATCTCATGTCCCTTAGTGCCTTTGCCTTGGCTATCTTTGCATTTCTGTAAAACCCAGACTGAAAAGTAAAATCCAGGTTTTGAACCAATCATGGCTGCAAACTGGAACCCAGGAGAAAGTTGAGATAAAGGGTTAATGTAGCTCCAGCAACTTAGCACTAGGCAGAAATCTCTCTCTGTGTTCCATAGCTTGAAACACACTTCATTTCCACCTCTAGGCAATAGTAAAGTATGTTACAGAATTCATGGGACAGGATTAAGCCTGTTGTAGCCAGGGATTTTTTCTAATGAACTGGGATTACTCTTGTCTACCAATTAAATGCTAATCATTTATCCTGAACTAGCACTTAGCTTCCTGCTATAGTCAAGGGAGAAGGACAGACACCTCTAAAGAGTGATTATTCCAACTGCTACTGAATACCCAGGGTGGAATGAATCACTTTTCACAAATGCCTATAAATCTCCACAGAATACAGAAGTCTGGATGATTAGCTAAACTCACAACTTTATTTTGAGTCATCTTAAACTAGGTGAGATTAACTTCGTTCCTGGTGATTAAAATAAGGCATTTTGCACGCTGACATCAATTGTCCAGACAAATGTCAAAAACATCTGCTTCTATCCAGAAGACAGAAGAGTCTGGTATTTAGTGAGTTAATGCTTTTCTTCCAGATAACATTACTGAAAGCTGACATGGATAGTTTGAGGTCAGCAGCTTTTCCTAAATCTCTAATTTAAATATATCAATTTTCCTTAATCTCTAGATTTCTGCAAAAGAAAGCAATCTTAAGATGTTGTTTTTTATGTCAGATCATCATCAGCCTTCTGTGGGCCTGACATTATGTAACACCCCATCAAAATCCCAACTTGTATTTTCATATTTTAAAAATATGTAAAACAGGAGCATTTGGGCTAGAAAGAGTATTGTCTACCATGAATCACTGGCTTTTGTTAAAGAATTAAAATTGAAACCATACTAATGCCTATTACTCCAAGCATGGTGACCCTGTAACAAATGCTCTGCCGTTCGGAAGCTGCAGAGAGCCAAACAATAGGAACTTTAGGATGTCATGGTCCTCAATAATATCATAGTTCTTTGAGGACCAAGTCAGCCCAGCTACAAAGCATGATGGCAGATGTCACATGCTTTGCATTCTCTGCCTCTCATCAGTTTTCCCAGACTGCAGATAGGAAAATGGGTGGTGTGGCTCTTCTAACTTCCTTATTCCTTTTGAAATCATGGCTATTTTCAGGGAGCTTGACAAGCAAGCTTCTTCAAAGGAGACATTGATAATTTCCATTAGCAGCAGAGAGCAGTTTTTCCACTGGCTTTCAGCAGTCAGGGAGAGCACAAATCTGCTTTGTAGAAGGAAGCTCACATAATCCTAGGGGCTTCTAGAGTTTCATTGTGTTTAATGGAGTTTCATTATGCTGGGGTAGTGAGGTGGTTAATACCTACCAGACCAACTGAAAGTTTTCTACTCCTGTGAGTTCCTGTCACATTTAGTTTACTTCTTCTGCAAAATAAATTTAGAGTTCTTTGCAACAGGCTGGTCTCAAGTTTAATTCAAGGACACTCAGTCTTTGGATGTCAGCTGTAACTGTCTGGTACTGATTGCTGATCACTCTATACTTAAAGAGAAATGAAAATACAGGTCATAGATACAGCCAGATAAAGATAGATTAGATAGATGACAGATAGATAGATAGACATTCAAACATTCTTGGAGACAAAAAACAGCTTTTACACAGATGTGTCATGCATAGAGCTCCCAACAGTCCACAATTCCTCATTTCTACACAGTGTATCCCCAGTCATCACACCTTTTGCCAAAATTCAGAAGAGAAAATATATTTAGCTAGCATCTTAACAGCCAGCCATGGAATGTGCACAGAAAGGCATTGGTGCTCCCAGCAAAAGCTGTGCTCACTTTCAGGAAAGAGAGCAGACCCAAGGAACTGAGATCTGCCCGTCTTGTGGTTGGTTATGTAGCAAGGCAATACCAAGACTGGCTTGACTTCTGAGTCCCTGCTTGGGGTCATGCAGTGAGTGTTGGAGGTTAAAGAGCTGGAGAGAGGCTGAAGAGTTGAGCAGGGATTTCGTGTTTCCCGGGGCCACATAAAGAACCCTGGTGGGGCCAGGCACTGCTGGGTGAGACGAAAGTTTTCTGGCAAGATAAACCCTGGGCCTGCTCCTGTGGGCAGCTTGGACCAGGGGTATTAACCCTGGAAAAGGGTTGGTCTCTGTCCTGCTTCCCTGGATGTCCTGCAGGAACTGGCATAAACAAAAAAAAATGTCGCCTCAGCATGAAAGACCAAAGTCCAGATCCATTGTTTTATATTTGCATCTAAAAGCATACCAAAACCAAATTGGGCTGGTACCTTGTTGGGAAATCTGAACATATGACAGGACAGCTAAAAAACATGCCAGGATTTTGCCATATGCAAAATGGTTTTCTTTGTGTGATTTAATGAGACAATCTAGATAAGTTTAGCTGATTATCTTTATTACTCTATCACCTGTAATTACAGAAGAAATTATTGACAACATAAGGAATTAAAACTACACTTTTAACTCCAAAGCTTTGTTAAGATTTCTTTGACCTTTTACACCTTTTTGCTATTTTGAAAGGATATTCTCAGCAAGTTCGAGATCTTCATTGAAATGACTGTAAAACAATCCTGAATTCTTCCACCAAGACAAGCCACAGGGCACAAGGAAGTAAAAAAAATCTGCCTTGTGCTCAGGACCAAGAGGCATTTCTCTCTACAGCATATCAAAATAAATCCAGCTGCTGTCAGCAATGGTTGCCGTTTTTTGTTGACCCATGGCTCTTCACAGCTTTGATTGTGTTTTCTAATAACTATGTTGTAAATCTGCCATAATTTTCACCTCTAATTTTGAGTTACTTTTCATCCAACAATGTGCCTAAGAGTGTATCTTCGACCTTTTTTTCACCACCAGATGAAAGGCAGATGGGAATAATTTTTTTGTTAGTTCCTACTCCACTCACATCTCTTCCTCCTTAAAATGTGTCCCTGCAGGCACTTCTGTTCTCCACAGACATGTTTTCTTCATATTTCTGCTGTCTCTTTGTTCTGTAATCCCACAGGACTCCCTTTTCAAGGAAGTTTTTAAGTAATCAATTCTTTTTTATTCCCCAAATAGTTTTATAGTACATTTTTTACTCTGGTGCTCCTTATGCTGGAACTCCCCAATTACAACTACTGTCTCAACATCGCATATAGACTGTGGGCACATACCTAGGCAGGCAGCAGCTTTCAATCTGTTTCTGAATCATCCCTTCCACAGCAGGAAGAGGAGAGTCACATCAAGGTTTCAAAATCATGGTCAAAAATCTATAGACGTTTCATCAGAGACGGATAAAAATCAGATGTTTAGCTAGTTCCTAGCTTTAAAAGCAGGTTGAGACAATGGGAGGGAGAGGAGAAACAAGAAATAAAAAAGCACTTTCAACATAGAAAAAGTAAATAAAAGGAGCTGGGCATAGGCTATAACCAAGAGCACCGTATAAGAGATGAAATCGCAAATAGCAAATGGGATACAAGGAGGAAAGAAAACCGTGGTCTCTGCTTCTCTATCCTTGGTACTGCAATAGGAGTTCAGGGCTCCAGGTACCTGCATTTTTCAGAAAGCCCTTATATATGCAAGTGCTGGTAAACAGATGCTTTGACGGTTCCCGCATTCCTTCTAGTAATTGTCAAAGGCTGTAGTAACACATTGCCTGGTGAACTCAGCTGAAACATTAAAAGCCCTCAGCTGCAGACAAGCTGACCCAAAAATGAATACTTTCTTAGCTGATGGAGAAATCGCTTCCTAGTGAGACTGGATTGCTTGATACCCTTTAAAAATTGTATGAGATATTTTTCTTTTTTCTTTTTTCCCCTCATTTCTATATGGAGTATTAACTGGAATCTCTGAACAAGAAAACATTTAATATGTGAAAATGTACCTTTTAATATCACTCAGTTTTAGGGAAAAAAAAAAGAAAAAAAAAAGACTGCTGCACCAGAGATAATTAGCAGGTATGTGTTGTTGAATGACCCTTCATTATTGCTAGCAAATATTTTTATTTATGACACCAAAAAAGGCTTGAGTTCCATTTTCTTAGGCAATGTGCAAGTTAAGGATAAGAAACAAGCTAATAAATGTGTAAAGAAATGTATGTGTGTGTATTTGTGTGTATTTGCATTATTTGTGAGCATATGTGCATAAAAAATAATGCACACATCAGCATACCCAGGTATGATAAGTGCAAAATTAATGCCATGCGCCGTAATGCTTTCTTGCAGGCATTTTTTGAATGACAAAATTTCTAAAATATTTCTAAAATAATAGCACTGTTTGACTTAAGTAGATATTTCACAGAGCAGTGGTGTTTGAAAGGGACTTTTGGGAATCATCCAACCATTCCTCTCAGAGCAGAGTCTGCCAGACCATGTCCAGTCAGGTTTTGAATCTTTCCACAGCCTCTCTGGGCAAACTGTGCCAGTGTCATATGACATCCAGAGGAAGAAAGTATTTTCTTATGTTTATATAGAATTTCCTGTGTTCTAGTTTGTGCCCACTGCCTCTTGTCCTGGCATTGGACATCACCAAGCAAAGTCTGGCTCTTGCTTCTTTACTCCCCCACCTGGTATTTGCATACAAGGACAAGATCCCCTGAGCTTTCCTATCTCCAGGCTGAATAAAATCATAGAATCATAGAATTGTTAGGGTTGGAAAAGACCTTTAAGACCATTGAGTTTAGTTCTCAACAGCTCCTTGTATGCAAGATGTCACAGTCTTGGTCACATCTGTGGCCCTTTGCTGGACTCACTGCAGAATCTCCACATATCCCTTATACCTAGGAGCCCAGAACTGGACCTGGCATTCCAGAGGTGTCTCACCAGGGCTGAGTACAGATGAAGAATCATCTTCCTTGATCTGGTGGTGACTCTTTGCCTAAAGCTGCCCAGGACGCTGTTTGGATTTGTAGCCACAATGGCTGTGGTCAACTTGAAGTTGTCCAGATCACCCAGCTCCTCCTCTTCTGAGCTGCTTCCCAGACACTTGGCCTACAAGTACCTGATGTTATTCCTCCCCAGGAGTAACAAAGGATGGACTTTTTTACTGGTCTTTGTGGTAACTCCTTGCCAATTTGACCAGCCTGCAAAGGATGCCTGGATGGCAGCACACCAATCTGGGATATCAGTCATTTGTCCCAGTTTTGTGGCATGCACCTGAAAACTTGCTTTGAGTACACTCCCTCGCAAAATCCAGCTCACTGTTGAAGGTACTAAAGAGGCACTTGCACTAATCCCCTGTGACCAGCCTTCAGCTGGACTTTGTGCTGCTGGTCACAACCCTCTGAGTCTGACAGTTCAGCCAGTTTTTAATTCACTTCTCTGTTCATTTAAATAGTTCATATATTTTTTCTGTCCTCTTGGCTTGTCTTTATCTGCACACATATGTTTGAGCTGGGCCTCCAAGCCCCAGTTTGTTGATTACAAAGTCTATTTTGTATGAAAAATATTTTGTATGAAAACCTCATTTTCATCATCCCTGAGGCCATGCAGCCTGCTGACATCTTCTCTCACCTCCTTTCCCTGTTGACTTAGAGCCTTCCCCCATGTACATGGGCTGCATGTGAGGACTTCTTCGGGCCCTAGAGGGAAATGGGGCACCCTTTAGTGCTCTGGACCTCCATCCTCCTGAGGAAGCTTGCTCTGGGTCAAGGCCTCTGCTGTGCCAGGGCAGTTGATGCCCTGTGTGGCATGTCACCACCATTGTCAAGCACTTGTACAGGGCTTCTGTCCTCCCCTTTTGCACTCTTCTGCACTGTCTGCTGCACTGTCTGCTGCACCAAGCACTTTGCCAGCTGCATGTGTCCTTCATGGCTAGTTCAGTCTCCATTATGTTCATATGACAAACCCCTCTCTCTAAAAATGTTGACATTTTTATGGCATGCCATCACATATTTTAAGTATGCTTACAGAGAAATGGACTCAAGCTAACCTGTTGAAACACTGCTCAAAATCTTGTCCTTGCTCTTTTGCCTATACATAATGTATGAAGGACAGGTTAATAATGCAGGTATATTGAAGATAGTTTTATTTGATCACTTATTTATAAATAAATGATCAAATAAATGGTAACACGTGCATGCGCACGCACATGTGTGCTGTGTACATGAAGAAACATCTGATAAGGCATTCAGTTTGGGACCTGTGGTGATGTGGCAGGTGTTGCCACAATGCCCAAAAGCCCAGAGACAAATTTACAGTGATCATTTAGAGGCTTGAAGGGACCTAGACCTTGTATGGGAGCACTTTAGACTTTCAGATAGGAGTTTGCCACTGCCAACACTGTGGTGCCAAAGACACACCTGTCTGGCTTAGCATCACTGTCTGTCTTAGCTTAAGGAGCTACTGCTGTAGTAGGTGTCCTGGGAAAATGACATTTAGTGCCTGAAATAATTTCCTTCCTTTGAACAACTAGAGTAGTAGCTGTGTGGCTTCTACAGCAAACTGTAGGCTCTGGAATTACAGGCGTTGCCCGCTTGAGCAGCTGGCCAGCTTGGCACGTCTAATGAGAGCACCCTACCTGCTGGATCCAGGAGACAAGGGGATCCCTCATCACCTTTTCTGTAGAAATTGGGCCAGCATGCAGTCAGGAAAGCCAAACTGTGGGGTTTGCTTGTAGCTTGTTTCCCATAATGTACTGTAATGGTGCACAAATGGTGTAATGATGAGACAGTAGGTGGTACCAATCCAATCATCTCTGAAATACACTTGAAAACATTCTAGGAATTTTAGGTTACATTAAAACTCTGTGAACTTTTCATTGTTATTATTTAAGAATTTTTTTCTGAAAGACTCCTTACTGATTTACAAATATAAGAAAATTATCTCATCTGAGTTTTCTGAGTTGTTCAGGGAAAAAAACCCCAAAACCTTAATTAGCAAGAGAACAAAGAAAACAGATGCACAGCACCAATATTTTGCAAAAAATGTTACCTATGCAATTTATCCATGGAAAATATAAATAGCAAGTCTAACACAGAACGTCATGTTCTCCAAAACAGGATGGGTATTAACTAGTGAATAGTATATCCAAGGACTCATTGTGCTAATTTTTTTTTCTACTTTGGGGTTCTGAGATTTCCAGAGATGCTTGCATCCTATCAGAAATACTGAAATTGTATTTCTGAAGCAAATTTCTTACAGCATTGCTGCATCTTTAAAAGTCATTGACAGGAAATATGATCTCTGAGAGATTCCACTGAACTGAAATGGAAGTCCAGTCCAATTAGTCACTTCCTTATCTGTAAATGACTGTACTCTATGCACCACTTTTTAAATTGTGTAGTTCAGCCTTGCTTTCTAATGACCCCAGAGTCTTTAAAAATTCTTAGTGACAGAGTTGAACAGCACAGTCATAGAAATAGGCCTCAGCAGAAGAAAAGTTTTATTGACCTTTTGAACATTCAGGAATGCAATACAACAATGCATGACTTAAATTATGTGACCTTTACATACAACTAAACACACCCTAAGTGTCTCTATTGGGAGTCTACATCGGAGTTCAAAACAGACTGAATATGTCCATACTTTTATTGTCTGTCAGTAACACAATGTAATGTGTGGTTTGGTCAGGTAAGGGACCAACAGCTAGGGAATTAATTGTTAGGGTGGGAAAAGATTGTTTATTCATGCTCGATGGACCTAATTTAAGATTTTCAACTGGGAGAGAAGGAAACCAGGTTGAAAATTTACAGTTTTATTAGTTCAATGAGTCATTCTAGATTCACACCAGAATTCCAAGCCTGATATGAAGCTCCCATTGTGACTAGCACCAAGCCTTTAGTATCTCCTATAGTTCATTAAAATTTACACTTATATTTATGATCTTTCCTTCCACACATCCTTTAGCATATGCTGTCTCAAACTGACCATTTGTTTAGCATGTAACAAGGTGTAATTGTATTTTTAGGACAGTTGTTGTAAGGAACAAGGATCTTGAGTGACATTTGTCAGATTTTCTGCAGGTTTGTTCAGCTGAACAGCTGCCTTTGGCATCACTTCAACAGTTGTTGTCTGAGAAGTTCCATGGGCTGGGATGAGATTTGGTTACTCTCTAACCACCCTTTCGATTCCATGTGCTGATCAAGCTTTTTTCAGTTGTAAGTTCTCTGAGTGTCAGTGAGCCTCAGGGCTCTGTCCTGAGCTTTTCAGATCTTTCATTAAAATTAAACCTCCTTGAAGCATTGATTATGTCATATGGCTTTCATTATCACAAGCACACTGATGATATTCAGATTTGTGGTACATGTTGACCTTTCCTACTGAGGTCAGTAACAGTATCTCTGAGCATCTAGCAGCTGTCTCCCTGTGCATGCATCATAATTTTTTTAGCATTAAACACAAGCAGTAGGAGGCTCTTTTAATTGGGTATGACAGTTTCTATGCTTCTTTTGTTCTCATGGAATCTGCTCAGTTCCTTTAGCTGGGACCTTGGGTCTTATTCCTGATAATAATTTGTTATTTACCTCTCATATTTTTTACTTTAACAGAAAATGTGTCATTACTCAAGGTCTCATAAATTTGCCTGCACTTAATCATTGCATCAATAAAAACATCCACCTTTATGCTTGCAGTTTTGTGTTTAGAGTCCACCTTTATTCAAAGCATGTTTGTCAAGTCAACATTTGCATACTCTTCTGCTTGCGGCATCTCTCCTCACCCTGGTGGCGTCTCTCCTTATGCAGAACCTGCCAAGACCTGTAGGTAGCATGTGCTTAGTAGCAATGTATAAGAGCCTGGGCACATTGCTCCCTCAGTGTCAAGGACAATTCTTTTCTGGTCTGGAGCGCATGAGACCAGCTTAGAGTATGGACAAAGGAGCCAGAGACAAACATTTTTATAATTGAAGTAAATTGTCTCTGTGGACATGAAAAATGAGCATGCGGTCCGCTCCCTCCTTCTCAGTATGAGCTTTTGCCCTCAAGAAGGCCATTGAATAAAACAGCACAGCAGTTCTCCAATGGTCCTTGAAGGAACTAGAGAAATACTGTTGGGTCTGAGTGGTAGCTTCTCTCCTGAGTGACAGATAATATATGCATGTATCAAACTGTATCAAAGGTTAATAAATAAATGTATTAAGGTTTTTATTTAGCTGCTGTTGAGAAGTGACAGAGATGTTTCATTTTCTGCTTGTGCTGACTTATAAATAGCTGCCTGTTGGTCTGCCAGAGTTAAAATGTGGTCCTAATCTGGACAGAGACAAGCTTGTATTTTTTTCGTTTTAAGGCAAAGAGCAGCAGAAATACAAACTTCTGTCTGTAACGAAAAAAAGAAAAAAGAAATCAACAAATTACAAAGTCGTTGAAAATTTTAAGGCCTGAAGATTGAGCGTAATGCTGTATTTAACAAGCTTTAATGGTGGATATCAGGAAAATGGTATGTTAATTTTTTATTATTGCAAGAATTTGGTTTCCTTTGCAATGGTGAGACCTGAAAGAATGACAGAAAGGAAATTTTTCTCATTATAATGGTCAGTGAGTTCTTTACAGTCAATATTGTCCTGGTCTGCACAGGCTCAGCTCTCTAAGAAAAGAGCTCAGCGCTGTTCCCCTCAAAGCAGCTTTCCAGCAAAGAATAAGAGAAGACATGAAGTCTGGATATGTTCTAAGAGCATTATTCTCACACAAGCACAGACTCTAACCTCAGTGCCTCAGCTGCCTTATTCCTCTGTTACTCAGAGGCAGACACCTCCCACTACAAATAGACATTTGTAATAAGCAGTCATTATCTCACAAAGCAGTACAGAAAAGTGTCTTGCTACCAGGCATCAATAAGTCTTACTTTTTATGCATTTCACTGCTCAATGAACAGGCAATAATTCTGGCATTCAGAATCAAGGAAAAAAGCATTAAAAATAAGTATTCTACTTTACTGTATTAAGAAATGTTTTGCTTTTATATATTTATGCTTATACAACTGGGAATCAAAAGAAGCAAAATAGGATTCCCTATTTGAAAAAAATACTTTATGGATAAGGACAGAAGAGAAAACCTGGGGCGAAAAAATTCTATTGTAGTATGGTCTTATCTAGTTTGGAATAAGTTTGTTTTTTCCAATGCAAATCTGAAAAATGGCATCAGGAATCTTCATTTGGAAAAAAATTACTCAACATGACCTACAATTGGAATCATGGTCATTACAAGCTGAAGGAATGTAATCAGACATATTTTTAATAATGTTGTAGGGAAAAAATAAATTTTAACGAGACAAATACTTTCTGTGGGAGCAGGAGGAAGATTAGGGAGAATTGTGTGGGAAGTTTGATTGACAGGTGAAACCAGAGGTAATGATAATGGGTTTATTCTCTAATTTTGTAGCATTTCTTAAAGCATTACTACCTGTAATCTGGAGAAAAATAAAAGAATAGAGAAAAACTTCCAACACTCTCTGTGAAGGCATTAACCACAAAAAAAGTTTCTCTGAATGTAAATGCCTGCACCTCATGCAGGCAAATAATTTGCAGACCATTACAGGCACTACAGTTGCATTTCCTTCCTTATATTTTGGACAACATTTCCCTTCTTTTCCAGAAATCTTAAAAGAAGTAATGTATGTTAATCATGTATGTTTTATCAAGACATAATAGAAACAGTTGCAGTGAATTACTCTATTAATTCAGATTTTGAAGCAAAAAAAGTAGAAAAAATGCTTCCCATTTGTTTCCTTATCTTCTGCATATTTCACTGACAAAAGTATATCTTGCACCTCAGTGTTGGAGACATCCATTATAATGGATGCTAGGAGGGCTAGGAGGACTTCCCCTGCTTAGACTATGCTTACAAATAATTTCTAGAACAGTTTCCTTTGTCAGAATATTCAAGCGTCTTTCACTGAACTCCTATAAATTAATTTTGTATTTCTTCCTTTCTAAGCTCGTTCCTTGTTGGGAATAAGCAGTAAGAGCAGAAGCAAACAGGAACTATCTGGAAATAAATGTATCTCTAAAGTACCCCTGGATCAGTTTCTTGAAGATATTTGTTGGGAAAGTTTTTAAAATGCAGCTGTAAAATTTCCTAATCCCTGTCCCCTTTCTCATTATGACCAATAAAGGTTTTAAGAGGATAAACAAAACACTAGAGTAAAAATAAAAGCACATGAAAGTACAGACCCAAATATGCTATTCCGTTCTTCTGTGAAAGAGCTGTCTTTGTCAGACACGAGCTCTACACCCTTCACTTGCCACATTAACTGCACACAGCTACCCTATCTGCTCCAGACAGTGGTTTTGAGCAATAATCTGATTGACAGAGGAAGTAAAACCACTCATTTCTCTTGCCACAGCTGTATTGTGTGTCTCAATGCTCAGTGCTAATCAATATGGCTCTTACAGGATAATAAATATACCAGTGCAAGACCCTGGTAACAAACTGCTGAACACAGGGTAGATTTCTTCACTGCATTTTCACTGCCCCCATTACATGCAATGCATTACTGGCAGATGTATAACCTTGAGCATCTCAGTAAACTTAGAAAGCAAACTGAAATGGATTCTGGTTGTGTGAATATCAATGTGATCTAAAATGTCATTGTCACCATTCCCATTACAACAAATTTTTGATAAAGAGCGCAATGTCTGGCCCAGACTGTGGTACTTATCTCAAACTTTTCATATTTCTTTGCTTCTGAAAATATTTTCCTTAGACTTTTTCTCCTCCAGTAAAGTTTTATAGAGTAATACTTTCCACTTTACTAAAGCTAAATTACACTTTACTAAAGCTAAATTAGAAAAAGAAATCGGATGTATATGGTCTAAAATACTACACATATCAAAGAAATGTCAAATTAGAAAAATGATACGTTACCCTGAAGAGATTTTATTTCTATAAAAATAGACACATTAGAGCATTCAAATTCAAGTTAAACCCGAGGTAGTTAGGGCTACTTTGGCTATTCTCATAAGACTGGCAAATCTCACATGTGGGAATTATAAATTTGGTATAGAAATTAAGGAATAACCGAAACCTAACTTGTTTTATTTGACTTGACTATATAAATGAGGACTACATTTTTCTGTTTTTTAGAAAATAGTTGTTACTCAAAGCTACCTTCCTTTGTTCATGTAAAATTTCTTCTATTGGCTATATTCCTTTAGTATCTTTCATCTAGGCGTCCTAAAAACACACAGTATTTCAAAATAATATGACATGCAACTGAAGTAAATAAATAAATAAATAAATAAATAAATAAATAAAATGCAAGTTTTGTGTCTATTCCAGGATCATTCAGAAAATCCTTGTATGAGAACCACAGATGAGGTAGGCCCAGTATCAGTGGAGACCTAAAGCAAGAAGTTATGGAAGGTGTTACATATATGTGAGATACTTGGCTTTCAGAACATAATCTGAAATAGAGAGAGAAGACCTGGAATATCTTCTCAGTGAACAGGTCAAGCAAGATACTCCAGAGGATCTATTCAGAGAAACCCATGTGCAGAGTGAAGAGGTATTAGAGCTTTTCTCTGTTGAATACCTTTATTGATGATCTGGACTGAATCTACCATTTTCTGTTCACAATACCTCTGTTTTCCTGCTTCTTTTAGGCAATAGTTTGTGATTAGCAAGCTCTAGGACTTAAAGTAACCTCTTTGTTTGTTTGTTTTTCCTGATAATTTCCAAATGTTTCCTATGATGGTTTGCCCTGAGATGCATCAATTCCATCTGTTCCTTACTATACATTGGCTCTGCTTCATTTCACATCTACATTACATTGTTTCAGAGGGTTTGAATTAGTACCTCTTTTATGCTATACAACCTGTTTATCATTATTTCTACATTTGCAGATTCTTTCTTCCGCTTGTCTGAGTTAATTATTGCAATAAATAATGATTAATTCATCAAAATTAAGCACTTTTCTATACATTACAGCATACCTCTAAACTATATTTGAAACTCCGTGCAAAAAGATATTTGTGGCTTACAGAATTAAAAAGATAATAGCTATTGGAAAGATGACAATTAATAAAGCCACTGAGGGTAACATTAATATGTTGACATGAAAAACATAAAGAGCCTTGGAAAGAATATAAATTCCCATTTGTTTATTGCAAAATAATGCAGACAAATTGTTACTCAATTTATGGCTAGAAAGCCAGTAGTTCTCTGAAAATCATGAGTAGCACTCAGAAGTGCTATGTCATTAGGAGGATATTTTATTTATCTTCAGAAAATAGGTATGTCTACAGGCAAGATTTCTGCTTGAACTTGACCCAGAAATAATTAAAAGTATCTCCATCAGAAGAGAAGTTAGACGTTGATGGGCAGTCAGCAGTTGCAAGATGTGGTAAAACTGACACCTGGATAAAGTTTGTTAATTGTAAGAAGAACCAGCTGGGAAGAGTTCCTTAGCAATGGATCATTCAGTTTGGAACCAAAAATATGAGAAGAACTTTGGGTCTGTGCATTATCCTATTTAGAAGAAAAGCATCCTCACTGACAGCCAACAGTTTTTTAGTTGAAATAGCAGTAGGAAATCCTTATAAAACTCTCCAAAATCTAGAGTCAACAGGCATGGATTTTATCTATCTCCAGGTAATTCTCTTTAAACATAATAATTACTTTCTAATCCCTGCAATTATTATGAAAATTATTTATGTTACAAATTTTTCATGTTAGATAAGGCTTTAAGATGTCTGGTTAAAACTGGGGAAATTTATTTTCCAAAGGAGCATTTCTAAAGAGGTTATTGGTCCAGTTTTGTGCCCAGAACCCCAAAAACAACTGGGAAGCAACAAGCTCTAAGATGCAGTGGGACAATTTGGTTTTGCAGGGTAGCAGCCTAGAGAAACATTTCTGATGAGTGAAATACATCTGGTATGCAAGGAAGACTCTTGTAATGTTTGGAATTTTCTTGAAAGCGTTAAATTAGCTTTTGAATTTCTTACACCAATTCCTGGAGCTATAAAGAATGTAAAACTTCCCTTTTAAAAGTAATTTGGCTGGTTGTACTCAGAGCTATTATCAGCAAAGGATGAACAAGCACTCACTGAAATTGCACATTTAAGGATGTAAAGTGGTTGACTGAGGGTAAGAGACCAAGAAGATATTCAAACCTTTAGAATGATTCTGGGTAGTTATCTATTACCAGTTTTACCAGTTTTAATGTATTTATTTCATTCAATGTTTTTGCTCTCATCAGCAAGGCACCAGCTTTGCTATATCAAGCTTTTAGTTACAGGCTGATGGATTTCATAATACAAAGTGGGAATTGGTATTAGCAGCTCACACTCTGGTCTTTGTGCAGCTGTTCTAAACAAAAACAAAACCAAAACCAAATAAACCAAACAAACCCCATAAAAAATAACCAAAACCAAAAATCTTTCCATAAATTGTATTAAAATTATTGGCTCCCCAGTGGATTTTAGCCTACTCATTCAAGAAACTGCAGGTGAAATCAGGAAAAGATACTAATGAGAATACCTGCTGCCAATATTGCTGCCAGAGGCTTCACATTGAGGAATCGTGGGTCCTGTATGTTACTGAGGGCAGAACATCTAATTTACATATCCCAGGTCATTATGTCCCTTATTGCATGCTTTAAGTCTTCTCCTCATAATTTCTTTGGCATTCTCTCTGCTTTAAAACATAATACTCAATAATTAAGTTCTCAGATTTCATGTGTTATCCTTTATCCAGTTTATCAAACCATACTCATTACTTTATTGACCTGGTATAAGTGTCAGTGGACCAATATCAATAATTTTAAGGTATTTCTGACCTGAATGGTTCCAGAATGATGGAAGGAATTTTTTGAAACTTCAGGGTTTTATCGTCTCCCATTGAATATGAATCTTGTATCCAAAAGATCATCTAGAAGATTCTCTCTCTTCTCTGCAGTCTATTGGTATGAAATATATCGTTCTTTATTTCAGGGATTTCTCAAATGCTTTCCATTTTGCATACCACTATTGCAGTAAAGAGAAACATTTGAATTATTGTATATAAATGTTATTTGTATGGCCTATATTAAACTAACTTGCACTTTCTAACAAGGTACAGTTACCCAGAATTCGGTCTGCTTTCAGTAATTTTTAAATTCACATTTAAAACAGCCTAGTGAGCTACTGCCACCTCTGACTGTGGAGTATGATCTCTCTTTTGGACACTCATAAATAGCTGAGTCATCTACAGAAAAAAAAAACACCAAAATAACTGGGAAAAAAGAGAAACTGATAGATGTGTTGCTTATCCAGAACATAAATTATAAATCCCCAAATATTCAGGGAAGTTTGGAGAAGTTTGCTTGCATATTCAGCCTCATTATTACGTCCTCATTTCTCCCCCTCTAAAAAGTCATAAAGGCCCTTTTGTTCCTTCTAACACTTTGCTGTGGAGAGATTTTATCAACAGAAACTCAATACAACCATTCCTGTCAATTTGCAACAGAAACCGCTTTCTTCCTTTCTTCCCTCTGTTGTTTTTTAGAGGTTTTTTCTCCTTTGCATGTAAACTGTTTAGAAAGACTGCTGAGATTAGATGGCTCCTTATATCAGTAGGCAGTGCCTTCTCAGGGTGAAAGACTAATTTCCTCCTTTTCTACTTTAGCATTGCTTCCTGCTAGCACTGTCAAACCAGAGAGTTCCCCATTAGCATCCTGAAAATGTTTCCCTGTGTCTTTGTTTGTGTGCATTGGCAAGTGAAAAACAGAGTGAAAAAACTGAAATGTATCAGCTATGGAGGTGGGGCTTTACTCTTTCAAGTACTGGAAATCAAACATTTAGGGACAAAAATACAGTGCTTGGGGTTCTAGCACAGTTACATGCATTTTTCAAAATGTAAAGAATCACATAAGGGCAATGTTTGCAAAAGTATGAGTTTAAAACAAATTTAGGGGCTATTTCTATAAGAGGAATGAAATCACCCTTTCTGGGGGAAAAGCTGAGGTAGGACACAGCAGTCTGACAAACTTGCACACTGTGGCTAATTCCCTCACATTGCACAATTTAGTTCAGTTTCTGTTTTCCCATCAGAACATCACGCTGTGAGATTTCAGAACCGAGCCAATACAGGAACAGCTCGCAGAGGGGAAGGGATATGGCTCAGCACAAGCACACAGCTGCTGGTTTTGTCCACATTGGGCATCAGATCCCCATTAAATGTTATCGGGTCCCTGCTCAGCTGTGAAATGTGCTGCCAAGAGAAATCCTGTACCTGCACTAAAGGCACCTGGGCAGGTTCTCCTCCTGGTGCCATGTTCCACTCCCATGGATCCTCCCCCAGAGGATGATCACGGTTACAGTCACAGAAGGGCTTGCCCTGTCCTCCTGGCACGTGGTACAGCCTCAAAGGCACTTTCTTTGGTTACTGGCTGATCGCTGTGGGAAAGTAAATAATAATGAAGGTTTTCTTTTCAGCTGCTGCCTTACCCCAATGAAGTCCTTTGTCATATTCAGATGGATCAAAAGGAGAGTTTCAGCCTGGAGTTTTGTCTGAAATGTGAATCTGCTCTGAGTCAAAATTAAGTGTTCTCTTTTTCCTAAAAGTTCCTAAGGTGCACGTTTTCAGCCAGACCCTACTGCTAACTCCCTGTACAATTTATTCCCTCAAACTCATATTTTATCAAATCCCAATGATATGCTCATACTGGTAGTGCCCTTGGCATGAAATTATTTCAATTTCACAGTAAATCGTAACACTGAACTTGTTGAAACCCACTAAAAGCCCTTACCCTTTGAACTAATATCACACCCGTTTCTGATAAACAGCATTAAAAATGCATTTATCCTAAACCATGTGTGCTTCTTACCTAGTGTGACCATAGCATGGTTAGAAATCACTTGAAGGACTGTGTTTTGTGAACATATTTCACCAAATAATGTGAGGTCTTCCTGACGGCAAAATACTTCACAGATGAGTCAGGATGAGTCCAGACTAGTACTAAAATATAGATGGATATTCAGTATTTGTATGGCAAAATCCACAGCAATCTAATCTGGAGTACAGAGGAAAATTAGTTAACACAGCAATTTAATTTAATGTAGTACAGCCGGATACATTGATTTCTTTTATTAGCTTTCTGGCACCTAGAAACTATATGTTTTAGCTAAGAGACGATACTCAGTCTAAACTGTCTAACTATTCAAATAACAGAGAGCTGGAATAATTTTATTTTAAATCTATGTCTTAGAGAGAGAGGCAGATATGGTATTTTCTACCAGAATGATGGAAGGACTTTGCTTTTTTTTTCTGTGTAAAAAAAAATACACAAAACAAAGACAACTCCTTCAATTTTCTACTACGGCCTTTACCTCTTATGAAGACTTGTAATCAGAGCATTGTCCAGAAGCAGTCACAAAATTATCTGGGTTTCTCTGTTTAAAAAAGCTGAAAAACAAATACCAATACCACCACCACACCAACCTCCAGTTTTCAGAAGCTAAAAACACAGATTCTGTCCTGAAAATTCTTCTAAGGGTAGAGTCAGTCATATTTTAAAATAGGTTACTATAGCTTGGCAGCAGCAATAACCAGAGGTTAAATTCTGAGCTGACCTGCTCACACAGGAGAGTTTACATGTCCCTGCAGCTTCTGAAAATGACAGTGAATGACTGTAGAGGAACAGAACTGGCCAACTGAATCTCTAGGTAGCCTTATAAGAATATAAAAGACAAAATTATTCACTACCAAAATGTGGTTCTGTAGCAATTGCCCAGAAATTCGCTGTATTGCAAATACAAGCCCACCAAGTATTTCACTTAAAACAGGTGGGCTATAAAAGCAGAATAGCCTGGTGTATTATTGCACAAACTTCTGAATTCATTGAGTTGAAGTATCTTTGGACCTATTGTTGTTCTCATTGAAACTTAAAGATTTTCCAGTGAACTCAGTAGACTTTACCTGAGTTAATACAAAGATGTTTTGAAAAAATAACACACAATGCAGTTGGCATTTTTTCCTCATCTCCCCTTTGTTGTTTTTCTGCAGCCTTTCACATAGGCTCCCCCTCTAATCAACACAGAGTGGGTGAGGATTTTCTGCAGAAAGATTTATTCCACATTGAAATAAATATCTAAGGCAAGTGACCCTGGAAACATCTCTCTTTGATGACTGTGGAGGGAGTTGAGACAATCAGCTTAAACACAAGATACGGACAGAAATGCAGTTCCAGATTCAGACCCTTGTGTTCTTGTTAGACTTAATGAAAATTGACAGTTGCATTCAGTTGCCCCAGCTTAGCACCCAGTGCCTTTTAAAATGACCTAGGTAAGATATTTTGCCTGCCTGCTGGCTGCCTGGCCAGCACAGCATGGCTATCCCCTAAGGCCTGACCCACATTTGCGGTACCTGAGTAGATTCTCCTGACATCCTGAATCTTCTGACACAGCCTATTTTAAGGCCACCCTTCCTCACAAAACTGAATTGAGCCTCTACTAACCACAGGAAACAAAAGGTGAGACTCAGTTACCCAGATTCAGGCAGTCAGTGCCAAAGAGATGCCACATGGCACCCCAGGCTGTCACCATTGGGGATTGGCAGATTGAGCCTGTGATTTTCTGCAGCAGCAGCTGAAACTGTGTAGAATAATTGAAAATGTCTAATTAGAGGAAATATTTATCATCTCAAAAGGTCTGTTCAGGCAGCTAAACTTTACCCTTCCCTGGACCTAAAGAGCTATTCAGCTGAGGAAAAATAATTTTAGATACTGGGTTTAACACACTGTAACAGCTTACTCAGATCCAAAGAGTCAGGTAGGCACTGAAATACAGGTGTTTGAATACTGGGCTTGATCTGTAAATTTATTAATTTTAGATGGGGTGTAGCTCACTGCAGTTGCTTTATGCAGATGAAGTTATATATAAACCTTTGCTGATCTTGCAGCAATTGCCATGATTAGAATGTGCAAAGTATACACGTTTCCACTGTCAATTATAAAAAGAATACCTCACAAAATATGCACATTATTTAAGACAATTTTACTCTCTGGCATTGTGATAGTTCTGGTTTGTCAGCATTTCCCTTTATCTTTATAAATCTGAGATTTCTCAGTGAGGTTTTCAGCATTATAGTAACTTCTTTTCGAGTTAAATTATGCCCTGCTTTGCTTGTCATTGGCCTAAATACATTTTTAACCAAACGTTGTAAATCAGGGAAAACATTTTAACTTCTGGCAGTTTAATTCTTCTAGACACATTTTTGGCATAACAAAACAATTTGGGCTAGAAACAGGGATTTGGCATCAAAATTTTAGTTACTCCTAAAGATTGGATTAGGCTGAATGATCCTTTTAGAAGCTGTGAGCCAAAACTTTCTTTTTCCATTTGGGTTGAAACTATTTGGAGGGTTAGATTCTTTTTTCTTTTTTCCTTTTTTTTTTTTTCCAAAAGTCAAAGGTAGTAATTTGAAAGTCTAAAAATTCAAACTCCTAAAAAAAATTATGGTAACTTAGATGCTTTTTCATTTCTCTGATTAATTTCAGTTTCCACTCTTATTTCCTTGCTTGATGGTGCCTTGGATGTATAGACACATGCCAGTGGGATACACACAAATCACTGGTTACCAGGTTAGGAATTCTATGAAAAAATCCAAAGACTATTATAAATGTTGGAATGGAAAAACTAGAAGATCAAACTATGTGAACTGCTTGTAGATAACAGAGAAAAGGTATAGGATATAAGTGCCAGTCACAATCCTCAGCCAAAATAAAGACTTTGCTTGCAGGGTTATAGAAAGAAACATCTCAGATGTCTTGAAATTGGATGAGTTGAGTTAGGATCGTGGCTACCTTCCTGGGTTAGGATGTATAACCGATGTTATATGGTAACTTCATTGTTGCAGCAAAATCACAGAAAGATACAAAGATACCATGGGAAAGTGTTGTCTCTTTTCCTCCTCATTTCTTAGGAAAAAAGCAAAGTTTTGACTGGACCAAAATAATTACCTCTGGAAATTGTGTCCGGAGTGCTACATCTTTTCTATTTTAGTTCTTACTGTGTGGCTTAGGGTGAGCAACCACCACGACACAACTTTACATGTAAATAAAACTGATCCAGGCAAGGACTCCATACCCACAGCTATGTAATCCTGTGTCTGTCCTTGGATAGTCAACAAGTGTTCCCAAGGGGCCCTGAGACATTTTATGTTTCTGCAGTTTATTCAACAGTGGATAAGAACAAAAGTCCCAGTGTTTACTGATGCCCTAAAGGAAGTTCGTGACAAGAATTGCTGATCTCCTTGGAGAGGATGTGACTGCAAGTGCTCGGGAGGGTCTCCCTGTGTGTGGCTGCCAGTGACTGGGGTCACAGTTCCCCATCACCAGATGCTCTCTTTCCATGCTGCCTCTTTGGAGTCCAGATCTTTCCGGAATTCCCCTCAGCTCTCGTCCCACATCCAGCTCACTGCCAGGAACTGCTGGCAACTTGCATTTTAGAGGCACCAGGTTGCTACAAAACAGATAACTTTTTGTGAACAGAGCTGTCTTTGTCCTGGAAGAATTGCACTTTCAGCATTGAAAACTTACTTCCAATATGCATGAATAGTCATATTCCCTAAATGGGATAAAGGGCAGCTGGCCCATTTGCTTTCGCATTGTTTTGGTTCACCACTGGTTGGAAGGGACAGAAACTTTACAGAACCATGCTGTCATGAGAAGTTCAGTAGTTTTGCAGCTGAACCTAAACTCCTTCTCAGTATATGTGTTTATTATCTGTGATAAGCAACCTCTGCTGAAGATCTAAAACAGTTTGTAAATAAGAGTCCAGCCGTATCAACGTGATGTATGGGAGACTGGGACACAGCATTTTTCAATTACTGTATGCCATATTTGTTTAGGTGTCATTTTTGTATTCTGGAAGGCTGCTTTCATAACATGAGGGAAAACCTCTCCAACAAAAATCACTACAGTATTGTAGTAATTGCATGCTGCAGTGAGTGAATCTTATCAGAAACCTCTTCTATCAATTTTGAAATTCCCCTGAAAAGTCCATCTCAAGCATTATCTCTCACATTCTAGGCTACTTTAACATAGCTGTAATTTTCCTTTTGGCTCCTGGGGAATTTTCATAAGCACCAGGAAACTCTTGGCTCAATCCTATTTTCTTAATTCCAAGATTTAGTCTGCATTTTACTGAAATTGCCCTGAATGTTTGCATCAGCAAGGCAGGAAACATTTTATGCTATCCCCACAAACTATGCGATCGGGAAATTTGTCAGCCAGGCTTTCCAGGAATGATTGCATTGATTTATCTTCAGCGTGGTATGTCTCAACAAGATTTCTCCAAACACTTCATTCTTAAAGCTATTTCCCTTTAAGATACTCCTGACATCTGCAGCTTTTATAGCTTGATGCGCTGGAAGGCTGCTCCTCTGATGGTCGTTACTCCACAAGCAGTCGTGGTTTTGACGTTAGCCCAGTTGTGGGCTACGCACTGCGACGTCCCAAATCTCTGCACCAGAAACTGGAATTCTACTTTTGGAGTATAATTCTTCTGACTTTCTCTAACACTTTCTAGTTTTATTTTGCTTAGTTTCTTGTTATACTTTTAGGAGCCAAAAAGGGGCTCTTTGTCCTTTCCCATGAGCTCCCTACATGTCACACTTGTGAGTGTGCTCTTTCCTGTGCCTGTCCTCCCAAAAACATCTCTGCCAAGGCAGTTGGTAATGTTATGTATAGAGGAAAAAGCAGAGCCATATCTCCTGGACCCTTTGACTCCAGGGTAAATCTTGCATGGCAGCCACAGTCATTGCTTGTCCATGAGAGCTGTGGCAGGAGAGATAAGAAAGGCATGTGGGCTCTGTGGAGAGCCTTCCTGGGAGGCTGGGGCCTCCATAAAAGTGGATCTCTAAGCACCAGGAGAAACGTGCCTAGGATATATCCCATGCAGACCAACCAAAAAAACAAGGAGATATCCTAATTCCACAGCAATTTCAACCTTTTTTCCATTACAGGTTTTACAGCTTGAAGTGTTTCCTCTTTTAATCTGGAATCTCCTCAGTAAGACTGTAGTGGAATACATCCTGAGCTGTGAAGGGAGAACTTTCAAAAACCCAGGCTTGGCAGTTTCATCTGGAAAAAACTTTACTGCTGCCATAATGCCCTGGGAGAACAACAGAGAAAATGTAGGCTGTTAAAAATTAAAAGGATTAATAATGTAAACAAGCTGATTAAATTCTCTAACCTCTTCAACTTCATGACTCTAGGGTGGCTTATGTCCCCTTAAAATGAATGGATTCTACAAGCTCAGAGAAGAAAATTAGAGCTGGCTAACAGAAAAAAAACAAGCAGTTTACAGTAAAATAAGGCATCAACATCTAAAGAGAAATCGCTGCTTTATTTTATGCATCTGGTCTACGATTGTGGTGATCTATCTCTTTACCTCATGAGGTAAAATACGATAAGTGATTAAAGACAAGTCTTTACAGAATGCAGGTAATTTTTTCCTACCTAGTTATCTGATCCTGTTTAAAGCAGATTTGAATGATACCATGCCCAAAGCATTTTCCAGGGTAATTTTATCCATCCCAATCTAAAATACATTAAGATACAGTAAGACAAAATTCCTATTCTGTCCTATTTCAAAATTCCTGAATCATAAAATGTTCTCAAATTAAGAAAAGTATGAACGATAAAACCTTTCCTCAGCCACTTTATAGCATGTTCTTTTTTTATAAAGGTCAATGGCTATGACTCCATATAATAAGGTAGAAGAGAGAGAGTAAATATTAACTATTAAATATGCCACATGTTATCATTTTCACATGTGTGAACTTAAAAGTGGCACAGAATATTTTGTGTCTCTGTCCTTTGCCAAAAGTTTTGTCAGCTTGGAAAGCTTTAGTTTCTCTGAGGTGTCCCAAAGTACCTACAAAATGTCAATGCCATGTCTCTGTGTCTGCCTCTGCAAGCACAGACTCAGCTGGGGAACTGCCTTTGGTGTTACCTTTAACATGTTTGATAAGCCCTGTGGACAATATAATGAAAATATGTGGTCACAGGTTTGTTTGGGATCCTTGAGTTTCAGAGGAGCTCTGTTTCAAGAGGACCCCTGAGCCAGAAAAAGTGCAGATGGGCAGCTGGCCATATGGTCTAAGGGAAGAGGTGCAGGTGAAGGGATGCCATAGTCTGAGCATGCCAAAATGGAGCATGTGTACCCATGGCAGTGGCATAAGGGAGAGGGAGCTACTCTTTTCCTCAGGAAAATATGGGGGAAACCATCACTGAAAGAAACCTTTGCAAGGCTTGAGAGATGTCATTATTTCAGAATTATAGAATCACAGAATATTCTGAGTTGGAAGGGACCCAAGAGGATATTTTTAACAGCGGAAGAGGTGAGGCAGAGTAGAAATGTACCTACAGATTTACACCAAGTGATTGAACACAATTCTAGAGACTCACACCAGTGCTGGAGAAGTGCACATTTTGCTGTGAAGCTGCTTTGGAGCTCTTGAATCAGAGATTCATTGATTCATTGTGAATTCATTGCACATGATGCAATGAACTGAAATGTCTCGTGAAATTATCAGTCTTATTTCTTCCCAATACCGTGAATACACAAGGTGTCTCCTCTCTCGCAGGCAGGAGAACAGAGGGGTTGAAATGTTCCAGTAAGAATTAAAGCAGCAGAGAGACTTCAACAAGTTCAGTCCCCTGTCATTGCTAGCAGTCACATCATGTAACCCCATAGGTTTATAATTGATCAAGTTCTATTTTTCAGCTAATTAGATTTTTTTTTGCCTTAATGCCTCCAAGTAGAAAGTTATTATGAATCTTCACTGTAATAATGTCTAGAAGTCTTCCAATTATCACTATAAGCTTCTTTACAGCCAGGTTATCTAAGTTCTTTAACCCAAATAACACTTTTCTCCACCATGGGATTTCCTTGGTTAATACATTTATAAAGGCCAACCATAGCTCTTTGCATACATTAATGGGAACATAAACAAACCAAGTCATTTGCTCATTTGTTTTCTTACTATTTACATATGCTATTCTTAACAAGTGGAAGTGGGAAAGTCAGAGGTGGGGATCTGGGGACCCAGTCTGCTTTAAACTTGATATGAGTCACAGGGTTAAACCTCTGCTCATCACTCAGAAGAGAAGCACCTCTGGGATCCTCCCTTTCTAAACTTGTAGAGTTAAATAGTTCAGACAAAACTCTGATCTCCAATTGACTGAATTGCACTAGATGCCTTTGATACAAATATTGCCTTTGATATAGATTAACAATGAGCCAGCCAGTGTTACTGTCATTTTAAACTCATGGGAATGAGTTTTTATACATGCACGGTACTTTTTGTCATGGATTTCATTTCCTAGTCGAGTTTGTTTGATCTTCATTTACTTGCAATAATAGAGGGAAGAGAAACCTGAACGGTTTTTCTTATTCAGTGTTTAAAGCATTTGTATAATTTCTAGCACATAAGACACAATATCATATTGTTAGCAGGTGCTCTAACAAATTCTTTGAAAACCAACCTAAGCAGCCATGTTTAGACATTATTTACACAGAGACAGCCTTTGGTATAACAAAATACACTGAAATGAAGCTGAAGGGAAATAAAATCAAATTATAAGTACAATACAAAATAGAGGCGAGTTCAACAGAATAGGTGAACTCTGGAACAATTATTTAGAATAACGTGATTTTCTACAGCAGCAACAATTTTAAAATCAAGACTGTATTCTTTTCTGAAATATATGCATCATCTTAGAGAAGAAATTAAGTCAGTGAAGTATTTAGGTTTCACTAGGTCTGTAAATGTTTGGGTTTTTTTAAAATTACTGGATATATTGTAGGTTTTATGTGTTTTAAATATCATTCAGACTGCTCTAGGCTAGAGCTGCAAAAAATGGGGTAACTTGCAGCAAGTTGGAGCTGGTAGCTACCTACTGTAATACGAAGATGGAGTTGCATAAATAAAAGCTTGTATACAAATAAGAAATAGCTATGTTTCCTTTTAATAACTATTTCCCTTTTAGGATTAGCAATTCTCTGGCATAATGAATACAGTAGGTAAGGAATTCGCTGTTATGGGTGGCTAGGGGAACCATTAACACTTAGAATACCAGCTCCCATCTCTGCTTAAAGGAGAAATTCCTGGAATTGAAAATCCATTTGAAACCTCTCTGTAGGTGTCAAGGACGCTGGGAGATGCTGACTGGAAGCTTTCTACTACACAAATTTGGAACAAAATGCCAATAAAGTGACAGGTTTGTATTGATTACAAACACACCCTGGTACACCTGACCTGCCCTTTCATGTTCAGCATGAACAAAGTATTGCCATATTTTAAGCAAGATCCATTCCAACAAAACACAGGGTAATTCTAAGCAGATGCTACCCTTCAGTCACCAAAGCAATTGTAGAAATACTGCTTGGAGGAAGCCTCTGGAGTCACCTAGTTCAAATAGTTGGGCTGCTGGTAGTCATCAGACCTGGCATTGTCACATCCGTCTGGAGAGGGATTTACCGCAATGTCTCCATGCTCCTGTTCCAGCACTGAACTGCCCTCCTGTATTTTCCATACATCCTGCCTTCCAGAGTTTTCCAATACCCAAAACAAACTCCCACTCTGTGGGCATTGCCCTCTTTTAACTTAAATCAAAGGACTTATGTCCATCATCTTCGTAGCAACCTTTCCTTAGGAGGATTGCCCTTATGGCAAATTTTGATTTGGTTGGCTCAGCACTTACAGTCATCTAACTTTCTCTACCCTTTTACTGTCTCCAACTCATTAGTTAAGTTCCTTGACAATTTTATATTCCAAAATCTATGGTTGCTTTAGTATTGTCTGATAAAGAAAAACATCACATTTACCCTTATCTTGTAACATTTCTAAGATGTAATTTTCTGTTTTACTTGACTTATGAATCATTTGAGGGAATGACTCAAAGTTCACTGAAATCTTGTGGGAAATTTCTCAAAAAGACTGATTTGATTTCAGCTTCAGGTGAGTGATTCAGACCTTCAACTATAAGTGCACTACGAGAGCACACCAAGGAAGTTCCCCCCATAGAGTGTGAGGCTTAGCAACATAAACTAGTGGAAGGATAATGATGTTACTCCTCTGTCCAACTTAGTGTGAATCCAGACCTTTCCTATTTCTCAAATAAGTATAGGATGGATTGACGGGGAGCAAAATATGAGAAATTTTCTTTTTAGCATAATGGTGATGGAGTTTTTGACAAAAATATTAAAAAGTTTCATGTTTCTCTTCTGCAAGATACAGAGAGAGGAACATGAGACAAAATTTTTACTAAGTGTTACTTCATGTACAAGGTACATTCTTTTGAAGTACCAATGCTCTTTTAGAGCATCTGCTCTTCAAAGGAAAAAATGACAACTGGTTTGAATAGGAAACCTTAAGCCCTAAGCCTAATAGATAAAGAATGTGAATGCCTTTTGATGTAACCAGAAGTCTTTGATGTATTTATAAAATCTTGCAACTCATCTTGTATTTTCAGCTGGTTAATATATGGATTAAAATAATTAGTTATAACTAACACATTTTACAATGTTTTAAAGCTGTTCTCCTGGATCTTCCTTTTTCTTCCTTCATTGTTACTTTTGGAAGCCATATCAGTGGTTTCTATAGTCAAAGGCAGATGTGCTGATACAAAAATGCTTAATGACCCAAATAAAACTTCCTTAATACAAATGGAAATTAAAAGCAGAGTCTGTGTTGGATAAGGGAAACCAGGCAGTTGCTATGCGGCTGGTTTCATTTATAAAGTTGACATTTCCCTTGCTTAGCTGAGAAGGAGCCAAATTGTACTTTCATTCCATGACACGATTGTATAATCCACACTAGCTCCACAGAGAACAGTGAATTTATTCTCAATTTATCTCTTGGGGAGCAGTATTTGGCCCTCATTAAAATAGGATTTCATTTGCCACCTTATAGGATTAATGTGTTGGAAACAATCAAGAAACACCTATTCTGAAGCATTCATTCTGTAGAGGTACCAATGCTGCTCAAATCTTGTTTCCTTTCAATGACTGCCTTCTATGAAGAGAAAAACTTTCCTCTGGGTTTTGGGAGTTTTGTTGAACCAGAACTCTCCACTGCTCTTGTCCTGCAAGCTGAGAATAGTGCCTTCCCTGAAGCCCTGGTTTAATAGCCCCAAATTTGTCTGGTGCTCCCATTTCATAAAAAAACTTGTCCTCAGAAATTTTCAAGAGCTCTTTTGGCTCTTTGGCCCCTTATGACTTTATTTTTCAGAATATAATCAGTTGTTTTCAAAGCAGCAGAGTGTAATTGCTTGTGCTAAGGGAACGTTCCTATCTCCTCTGCTGTAATGAATGTGTCCCAGGGCTATGCTATCTATCTGCCCTTTCAAACTGCCTGTTTAATTTCCCTTGCAGCAACCCTGCACCTGCTGCTCATTTCACCATGGGGACACATCATGAATTTTTCTAATAATATTCATGCGTCTGTCCTGCACACTTTCTTACATTAATATCTCTGTTACTTTTCTTCAATCAATCTACCTTTGTTTCTATGACCTTTTATGAATAACTAGGGACTTAGTGCTATGTGAAATTTTATCACTAGTGCCACCTGGTCTTCAGAACTGTCTACATACCCAAATAGCAGATATGATATACCAAACATTGAAAATATGAGAGAAAGTCTCCTGATCTTTAGTTCATCTAATTTATACTTTCAAAGAATGTTTTGCTCATAAAATTATAGAATCATAGAATAGAATCATAGAATAGAATCATAGAATCATTGGGGTGGGAAAAGGACTCTAAGATCATCGAGCCCAACCTTTGACCAAACTCCACTGTCAACTAAACCATAGTACCAAGTGCCACATCCAGTCATTTCTTCCGAGCACTTTCAGGGCAGGTGACTCCACCACCTCTCAGGGCAGTTCCAATGATTAACCACATTTTCAGTGAAGAAATTTTTCCCAATATCTAATCTAAACATCCCCTGGCACAGCTTGAGGCTGTTGTTGTTTTGTAAGGTTGTTCAAAACCTTCTTGTTCTGTCTCTAACTGCCTGCGAGAAGAAGCTGATCCCCATCTTGCTCTGATCTCCTTTCAGGTAGTTGTAGAGCAATAAGGTCACCCCTGAGCCTCTTCTTCTCCAGGCTAAACAACCACAGCTCCCTCAGCTGCTCCTCACAGGACTTGTGCTCCAGATCCTTCACCAGTTCCATTGCCCTTCTCTAGACTTGTTCCAGCCCCTCAATGTCCTTCTTGAACTGAGGGGCCCAGAACTGGACACAGGACTCAAAGTGTGGCCTCACCAGTGCTGAGTACATGGTGTAATTCCCCCAGATGAATTATCAGCTGTCTTTACTGCTAAGTAATGTTTCTGCATTTTTGCTTGATTTATTGTTTTGTTAGAACTCCCCAGGTGATGTCACCGTGGCTCTTTTCCAGTGATGTACTGGACGACATGGAGGCTGGATTCAGCCTGGGATTAAGACCTGGGAATTGAGGTGTCTATGTTTGAGCTAGAGAAAAAAATCTGTTGCTAACCTCAGCCTGAAGGAAGGTGCTTCATGTCAACTGACACATGCCAGGACATGCATCATAGCCATAAAGGAAAAGCAGGCATGACACAGATGCCACAGAAAAACTTCTGGAGAAGCAGGCCTAAGCAGAAGGCCATACAACATCTGAAATAATGTTTGAACATCTACCCACAGGCAATTGCATGCGTGTTGCTAGCACTACATCTTTTTTTATGCCCTAATTTTGATATACATCCTGTTGTATGGTAATCAGGAGGGGTGAGTCCAACATGCTTTATTCAGGCAAGAACTACTCTATTGGTGGATGGGCTTTTGCCTGGATAGGGCCTGTTGGATTTCTAAGCACATGTGAGATTATTTTTTATGCATTACTTACTTCAAATATTGTTTAGAATATACTCTTCTAATAACACTTGGTTACTTTTCCTAAAACAATAACAAAAGAACCCAAAACAAATGAAAACCAACAAACAAAAACAAACAAACCCCAGAAGAAATATAAACAAAAACCCCCCCCAAGTGAAACCTGCTACATTTTAAGGTTTTTGTTTCCATTTTCATAGAGCAACTTTCAATTTTTGCTTCCTAAGTCTAGCACATAGGTTTCTTATTATCTTCCTTTGAATTGTTCCCAGATACTTAAGGGCCCTATTTTCACTTTTCTTGAATATGTGTCATGAGCAACAGATTTTGCTCAGCAGTTTGTTCCATTAGGTCTTATCATCACACATTTTGTGTGGAAATTCTGCGTCATTATAGGTCAGATCTCTGCTATGATCAGAGAATCAGCACAACTCTTGAGAAGGGCAGTATCCAAGATCTGAGTAGTGCGCGATGGTTCAGCTGGTTCTTTTCAGACCCGGCCTGGACCCTGTTTTTATTGCAGCTGGCCTCTTGTCTTTAGTCTACATTAGAAAAGGTTCTGCTGTTCCTTGATTGCGGAGAATGTTCTAAAAGAGTCTTCCAAGCTGGTGTCTATCACACTCTATTAAGAAGCGTTCTCCCAGTTTGCACCGCTTCAACAGAAATAATAACAAATGAGAAACAGAATCTGGAACAGACTCATTCAAACTCTTCAGATCCCCCATCCTCTATTTCTACCCACTCAGCAAGAACAAGACTTTGTGGAGTGTCACAGGAGGTCGTGCTTTGGAGTCTCTCCTTGACTTCCTAACACTTGAGGCTGAGAAGCTACACTGATGGATAAGGTTCTAATGTTTGAGTTAGTCTCTGGGAGACTTTTGTTTACTTTTGACCTTACAAAAACGAAATAGACTTAGTTGTTGACTTCTTATTTTTACCAGGAATCCTTCTCTCTCCTGAATTTTATAAAAAATAAAAAATCCCTGAGGCTTGGTTTTAATAAAGGTGTCTTATCTTTTCTTGGTATTTCTCTATGAGTATGACTCTTTTAATTTTGCAAACTCCTCCTCAAATGTTCAGTGCTTCACTGAAGCTGCATTATATTTCTTCTCCTTCAGATATATAATGCTTTGAAAGAATGAGTAATGCAGAGAACTAAAAGGAAAAGCTACTTAATGAAATTAAGAGAGTTGATGAGAAATAGAAAAATACTGGCTTAAAGAAAAGGACACCAAAGAGAGTAAGGCAAGGAATCAAGAAAAGATAGTCCAGTAAAGCCCACCTTCAACCTTTAAATATAATATTTTCCCTCTTTAAACAAAAATAAAAAGCTAGAAAGGAAAATGCAAGAGATGTCCTTTAAGGAGTTTAAAAAGTCATCAAAAGACAGGAAATGGGGAGGTTCAAATGAGTTGTTATGCCCAGTCTGCTCAGCAGATTTAGAGGAAGGTTGATTCACTCCAGGTGATGCATGGGACAAACAAAATTCTCAGGATGTTCAATAACAAAATTCTCAGGATGTTCAATAACAAACTTTTACTTACAAACCATAGAACATTAAGGTCGAATAAGATACTTAGCAACTTTTTTAACAATATCTAGACAAAGTAAGGCACTTCACTAAATTTAACTTAGCAAACTTAAACTTAGACAGCTTTAACTTATCTAGATACAACAATGCACTTAGTAAGGCATTGACTGGAATTTTTTGGTCTGCCTTACAATATATTTCAAGAAGAAGTTAGGAGAAGAAAGAGAAAAGGAAGGAAAAGAAAGGATAAGAGTAGAAAGATATCTACCATCCATGGATCCAGCGACAAGACTTGATTGTTGCAATTTAGATGTCTGTTGGTCAAAGTGATGGTCACTCTCTTGATCCATCAGGGGTGGGAGAAACCCACAAAACCCCAAGTTCAGTGGGTTAATCTACTCTTAGATTTATGTGGGGGTGCCCAGGTACCTCCCCTGGGACATGCAACACTATGTGTGGATCATGCATGGTCCTCTGGTGGAAGGCCCCAGAAATGAGTCTGAGGGTGCTTGGTGGTTTATGACATCTTCTAAGACATGACTTCTTCCTCACACCAACGTAGCTGAGCAAGTTATGCCCCACGGGAAGTGATGAATACCTCCAGTCCTATGTGTGAATGCCCTGATACCTTCCCCAGGGGAAGGGGCTGTTTTACACCTGAGCCTCTCATGTAAGGGGGGCATTGGTGTGATAAAAAGCACTGTCCCACTCACAGGATCTGCTTCTTATCAGCCTCTTCCTTCACCTGGCTCAAAACCCAACCTGTAGCTAAAGGCTGATTTGTTGTTGCCATCCTCGTGCTCACGCCCTCTGCCTGGGCTGTCACTGTGCACATCGTCAGCGAAGTACTCTGCTGCTTTTGCAAATGGCTGATTGCTTGAGCTATTAACCATTAGCATTTCAGTCTCCCACAGGAGTAAAGGCTTCCTGTGTCATTGAGTCTGATCCTCTGCCATTTCAGACAGTTTTTCAGGTAAATTGAGCAACCGCCTTCAAACCACCTGAGCTTTTCATCCCTTCGCTCCTAAAGGGATGTTGTTATGAATGAAGAGGTTCATATGTTTCTGCCCTTTTGCCTAGGCCTTTTGACAACTGACAGTTAACCTATTGGGGTGGCCAGCACCCTTGGACTCAGTCTCATTCATAAGTTCTTTAATAATGGCCGACTAGGTCTAATATAAAATGGAATATTGTTTATTAGACACAAGAGAAAACTGAACAAGGAGCTAAACAAACTATATACTACATAAAACAAATGCAAAACTATGAATAGCTAAAAATGCAGTGCGTGAAAAGGTACCTGCTACTATTATTATCATTGCTAGCAAAGAAAAATACAATTTAGGAAACCAATGTATCTTACCAAACTCCAATTTGGTGACATAGAATCCTCACTCAATCCTCAGGAAGTTACCGCAGAGCTGTGTCCAGTTTCTGGGGGGAAGCCTTTTCATGCTCCAGTGTCCATGTAGAAAAGCTTCTACCTCTGTGATATTTTGTGTGTCTTTTATAGTGTAAAAGTGTGTCTCTTGGTCACGTACTCATTTCTTTTCATCTCTCTTCACATCTCCTCTCCATACCAAGATGTAGATTCAAGGTTGGAAATCTCAGATTTTGGGCACAAAGAGGATAACTTCTTGATGGGCTTTTGGCTCAATCTGAGTTATCTATGCACCATCCATGGAGAGAGAGAGATGGGGGGGGGGGGGAACGTCCTGCCCCAGAACCCACGCCA